>JAKUAE010000028.1:0-168393 GCA_030579195.1 Yamadazyma diospyri | reverse complement strand
CAGCGGCCAGGGCAAACTCGAACCCGTCGGACTCCCCGTCGGCGTGCCCGTCGGGCGTGCCCGCGCTCGTGCCCTCGGTGTCGGGATCCTGCCCGTCGGTGTCGGAATCCTGCCCGTCGGTGTCCCCGTCGGGCGTGCCCGCGGCCCCGCCCCCGCCGTCAAACCCGTCGGTATCCCCGTCCCCCTCCTCGGCGAACTCAAACCCGTCGGGCTCGTACGACACAAAGTCCACCTGCAACGAGTCGTCGTGGCTGGGGAGGAACGACGACTGGTGGATACGGCTGTCGGAAAACTCGCTGTCGTCGTCCAAGCTGTCGCTGTCCACATCGCCCTCGCCCTCTCGCACCGGCTCCACCCACGTCCCGTAGTACCGCACGATGTACTGGTGGTTCAACCGCGCCAACGAAAGCACCTCGCTCAACAACGAGTCGAGCTTGTGGGCCCGGTGCTTGATTTTCTTGATGGCGTAGAAGGTGCCTTCCATGCGGTTCCGCACCTTCACCACCTCTCCGAAGCCGCCTTTGCCGAGGCGGCCAATTTCCTCAAAGTCCCGGAGGTAGCGCCCGACGGGGCCCGCGGGCACTTTTTCGGGGGCCCCCGCGGGCATCTTTTCGTCCCCCCCGTCGGGCTGGGCGGGACTTCCTCCCTGGTGGTGGCGGTCGGGCCTGAGGTCTGATGTGCCCTCGGGCTCTCCCACCACCAACCGCCCGTCCTCCAATCGGACCTCGTGCAAGAGCACCGGCCCCTCGCGGAGAAACTTCACTGCATTCAACTCCAACACCGTGGGCCGCCGCGAGAGCTTGTTCTGGAGCATCTTGTTGAACATGTCGTAGACCTCCTCCAGGTACTCGCGGGGGTCATCTGCGGCGCGGGTGGCGGCGGTGGGGGCGAAAGTAGCCGGATCGATGTCGAAGCAGCTGGATCCGAGCATTATCCGCATGAACAACACCCCGAGGTCCCACACGTCGGTTTTCCGCTGCCGTAGCACGGTGGCTCGCTGCACCTCCGGCGCCAACCAGTTCTGGGGCGTGAGTGCCGCCATGAAGGAGAAATCTGTGTATTCGTTATTTCCCTTCAACGAGCTGTGGCACAACGCGAGGAGCTTGTAGCCGTAGGACGGGTGCAGTAGCTTGACCGTGTGCACTTCTGGGTGGTCGGGGAGCTGCTGTAACCGGAGGGTCAACGAACAGATGGCTTTGTGGGTGCGGCCGGAGTTGTGGAGGGCCTCGAGCGCGGGCAACACCTGGATGAGCCAGGCCCGGGCCACCGCGAAGTTGATGTAGGGGTTGCGGTCCAAGATCTGGCTCAAGGGCACGCTGTGGGGGCAGTACTCGGAGATGAGGCGGATTTTCCACCCGTGATTGGGGAGTTTATCGATCTGGAACCCGAAGAGCGCCACCATGTTGGGGTGAAGGGGGCCCGTGATGGCCTGGAGGTCGGTCTCGAGGTCCTGTACCTTTTTTTTGCCCAAATCCGTCAACCACAACGGGCCCACCAACTCGATTTCCGTCATGAGCAACGCCACCGCCGCCCGCCGCGCCGCCACCCGACGGCGCACCGCGGGGGCCAAAAACGGCTCCACCACCGTCTGCCGCGCGCACACCGCCGACAATAGGTCCGCGCCGCGGTAGCGCGTGGTGGGCTTGAGGGCCCGAAACTTGAAGCTGGTGTTGCCCGTGCTGGCGGTGATGCTGTTGTCAAAAACGATGTATTCCAGGGGGTCCGGGGGCAACGCTACTGCGGTCTCGGCAAGGGGCTCGTCGTCGGGCCCGTATTCGCCCTGGATCTGCTGGAGTTGTTCCGTCAACTCCTGGGTCTGCTGCTGGTGCTGGCGGTGCAATTCCATCTCCTTGAGGGCCTCGTGGCGCAACAATTTCTGTTGTTCGAGCCGTAGCCGCTGCTCGCGCTCCTGCTCGAGCGATAGCACCGTCTCGGTGCGGTGCTGGAGGTCGTCTAAGGCGGTTTTGACGTCGCTGATGATGATGAACGACACCTCCTGTTCGGGGTATTCTTGGAGCAACCGGCGCACCGTGGCGTCCAACAGCCGCAAGTCCGCCTGGAGGATGTTGTGGGGGTGTAAAAGCTTGACCACCGGCGGCGAGAGGGGGTAGGTGTGGGTAAATTCGATATCTAGTACCACCGATACCTCGGGCCGGTCGGGGTCTTCGTGGGACGATAAGTGGATCTGGAAGTGGGGGCTGGGTTTTTTGTTCCAAACCAATCCTTGGGGGGTGATATTGGTGAAGATGTCGCCGTAGATGGACTCAATGCTGTCGATTTCATCCTGCTGCCGCAACTGGAGGTCGTCGGTGACAGACATGATGAGGAAGTTTCGCGGGAGGGCGAGAAGGGGGATTCGCGGCGGCGGCGGGGCCGCGGTAGGAGCCAAAAACCGGGAGAGTGCCGGGAGGGTGCCGGGAGGAGCGTGCAATGGCCTTGTCTACCACCTGGGAGTGTTTCTAGCACTCCAAGGCCCAATCTGGTAGGTTAAAAATGGGACCAATGGGACCAATGGGACCAATGGGACCGATGGGTTGACCTATGGGTGTCAAAGCCATCGCGCCACCGCGAGCTCTGCCGCGACATGGCACCGTCGCGGCGGGAGGCCATGACGCTCCACAAAACCAGCCCACAAACCAGCTCCACAAACAGAAAACTGAAACGGCACTCAGCGATCACTGAGACGACTCCCCTCATCATGAAACAATCTTAACAGGGAGTTTTACTCCCAACTTTAACGAAGTAAAAGTACCTAAACAAAGGATTATACCGGGAGATTAACAATATGACAGATGAAGAACACAAAAGAACACATAAAATACACAGAACGACAGGCTGAGTTCGGCTGACTTCTGAGTGTTTCAGAATGATATATTTTCAAATTGGTATATCTAAATTGAAAATTTTATCTTCATGTCTACAGAAGCATATAATTACCATAATTACATATTAAGTAGATCAATTTGTATCAATAAAGCCTTGGTACATTTAAGGTAAATATGAAGAGGTTCATATAAGTAAGGATATCCTAGTGATAAATATTTGCTTGGATAACAAGTATATACAAATAAGTATATATAAGTAAGTATACCCTTTTTAATATATAACTTGGTATATAAATAAGTGTATCCTTTTAAATATATAACTTGGTATATATGAGTAAGTATATCCTTTTAAATCTATAAGTGGATCCTTTTAAATATCTAAGTCAGTATATTCTTATAAACATATCTAAGTAAGTATAAATAAGTATGTAAGAATAAGTTTATATGAATAAGAGTATCTTAATGAATATATAACTTGGTATACATAAGGAAGTATATTCTAATAAACATATAAGTAAGTATATTCTAATAAATCTATAAGTATATTCTAATAAATATAAGTATATATGAATAAATATATATAAGTATATTCTAATATATGTAAGTAAGTAAGTATAAATAAGTATAGAGAAATAAATATATAAGTATATTAACAAGTATATAGGAATAAGTATATAGAAATACGTACGTATAAGTAAGTATGCAGAAATAAGTATATAAAAATAAGTATATAAGTATATAAAAATAAGTATATAAAAATAAGTATATAGAAATAAGTAATTAAGTATGCAGAAATAAGTATGTATAAATAAGTATATAAGTATATATAAATATGTATATATAAATTCTTATATCCTAATAAGTATATAGAAATAAGTATATAAGTATTTATAAGTTTGTATAAAAGTATAACTATATCCTAACAGGTATATATGAATACAAACACATGTGAAATGGGATATCGAATAATGATATCAAATAAGATAAATAGGGACATCAATGAAGGACATCAAATAAGGACATCAAAAAGCTTAATAAGTTCTTATCCCTTCATCGAATGGAATTTTGAATATTCAAGATATATTATATATAGGATATGAATATGCACATCTATTTCCACCCCTCTTATATCGATAGTATCATCACTACGATCCCTTGAGTTGAGGTTGAAGATGTTTCAGAACAAGTACTTTAGTTATCTCCTAAGTATCTAAATATACAAGTCTTAAGTATACATAAATTATATAAAGGCTGGACTCAACTGATAGCACTGCTGATAGCACTGTTCGGTTTTTACACCTTTTTTGGGTATTTTTGGTTTATTTTCATGAGTTACATTTGTTTTTTGTGGGTGTACGGGTGTGAATCCTGAGGAGTCTGCTTCACTCAATTCAGCCGCTGATCACCCCATATTTCTGCTACGACATGCTTGGGCTGTGAAGAACCTCTCTTGAAGCTTACAGCGGCCCACGGCCCAAAACAAGCATATTCGTACCCCCCAAATCAACCTGGGGTAAGTGACCTGCATATAAGCCGGCGCGAGGTTTACTGCCACCCAGCCTAGAGCGCGCGGTATGGGGGGGTAAATTTGTGTGGGTGTACGGGTGTGGTGGCTATTACATTAGTTTTACATTGTATAGACTAGAAGTATACATTTACATTAGTTCTTGAAAGTTTATACATTCGTTTTGTTTTACTCGACTAAATGCCATTCAAATTTGAAGATCTGCCTCGTTCTCTGGCCCTGCCACATCTGATGCTTAATCCGTCATTCCGTACTCCGTCCAATACCTGTGTCCAGCTGAAAGTGTCTCAGCCTCTTAAACCCCGGATACGGTCGCTCACTTGAAACGCTCTCAACATTAACTAGGACTCTTCTCCTTCCTCCTCGGTTTCAGGCTCCTGGGCCACAGTATCGTTCTCTATCTCCGTTAAGATAAATATATATGATAATGGGACATTAGAAGTTGTTAAGACAACGATATACGTAAATCAGCACTACGACGCCACGAACTCATGTGAAGTGAGTATTCAGATATTTCGTCCAGTTTGTACAGTAGGTCCAGTTGTACAGCAGGATATAAGTCAGGAACGTCGGATACTCGTCTCGTGTTGAAAATACTACTCATTAATCTCCACTAATAGTGTATTTTTGTCTTTGTAATGCTTGAGACTTATTCCGTTACCCTCATTCGTTGTTCTTGACTGTAATTCCTGAACAACTTTTGCTGTCTTCTGAGTGCAACAGTCTTAAATTCCATCTACAATTACTCTACACAAAATATAAT
The DNA here is from genome assembly GCA_030579195.1 of Yamadazyma diospyri. Taxonomy (NCBI): domain Eukaryota; kingdom Fungi; phylum Ascomycota; class Pichiomycetes; order Serinales; family Debaryomycetaceae; genus Yamadazyma; species Yamadazyma diospyri. The sequence goes on along the minus strand of JAKUAE010000028.1, from coordinate 163,280 downwards.
TGAGCCAAATTACTACAGGTAAATCTAATAACACAAAATCTGATATTTACAAAGATCTAATAACAAAAAAACACACAACTTAATACCACAAAAGATATCACGAGTCGATAAGAGATATAAAGTACAGTGCCCGTAGGGGGAGGCATTATATGAGAGATATAAATATATAAAGAGATATAACTATATAGAGAAATATAAATATATAAATATATAAAGAGATATAAATATATAAAGATATATAAATATATAAATGTAGATATAAACATATACATAAAGATATAGTTATGAACATAAATATATAAGAATATCAAGATATATAAATAGATAGCCACCTCAACATTGTTGTTGAGGTGGTACCATATATTAACTATAGATATAGATATAAATAGCCACAAACCACGAGTCGATAAGCACAAAACGATATCACGAGTCGATAAACCACAAATCGATAAAATCCTATACAAACAAAATCTAAACGAAAAACTCTATTTATTCATTATCTCCCACTCTTACCGCAGCACCGTAAAAAACGTTTAAGTCCCCCTACTGAATCAACTCATATTCTAGATTAGACTGAAACGAACTATGTGGTTGTAGTGAAGAGCTAAGCGATAAGAATAGGTTAATTAAACTCTACGCAAATCGAATACTTATTACAGCTTGGGATAACTATGGGTTCTCACCAAAGATTCTTAAAAACGGTTTAACCACTGGAATGACTAGAGTTTGTGATATGAGATCAAATACAAGAATCGACCAAACAGCGTCAAACCCAATGCTTCTAAAGCCCCAAAATGTTCGTTCCCCAAGACCTTGTCTCCTGCCAATAATCAAAATAGGGAATAATCCAAAATAAGCAATAATCCTATAGGGAGGATTTCTCTCACAACCGCCCGCTGTTGGGCCCAAGTCGCGCGACGTTTGGCGCGCGCCTTTCTGTGTGGTGTAGCGTCGCTTGGTCCGCGCACCGCCGCACCGCCAGTTTCGCCCCGCGGCACCGCCAGTCTCACCGCGGCTTATATGCAGGACACTCACCCCAGGCAGTTTAGGGGGGTAGCATTTCCAGCGTTTTAGTTGGTGGAGCGCTGAAAAAAGAACGAGAGATATTAGGGACCCCCAGAATGCTACTGGCGAAGTATCAAGCGACTCGGGGCCTTTTTGCGCCTTTTATACATGATTCTTTGCTGGTACAGGGACACCGCGGGCGCGCGCCCCCCCGGCACCACATCGCGCGACGCTCGCAGGTTTCTCCCCATGGACACAATCAAAATCCTCGTCACCACCGACAACCATGTGGGATACAAAGAAAACGACGCCATCCGGGGCGAGGACTCGTCCACCACCTTCGAGGAAATCCTCCAGGCGGCCCAGGACCACGACGTAGACCTCATTGTCCACTGCGGCGATTTGTTCCACGTCAACAAACCGTCCAAGAAGTCCATCTACAACACCATGGCGTCGTTGCGGCGCCACTGCATGGGCGACCGGCCGTGCGAGGTGGAATTTTTGGGCCCCGCCGACCTGTTGGCGGTCAATTACGAGGACCCAAACTTGAACATCTCCATCCCCGTGTTCGCCATCAGTGGCAACCACGACGACGCCACCGGCAGCCAGTTGCTCCTGCCGTTGGACCTCTTGTCGGTGGCGGGGTTGGTGAACCATTTCGGCAAGGTTTTGGACAATAACCGGCTCCAGGTTAAGCCGGTGCTTTTGCGGAAGGGCCGGACCCATTTGGCGTTGTACGGCATCCAGAGCATCAAGGACGAGCGGTTGTACCGGCTTCTCGCCAACCAGGAGTTGCGGTTTATGGCGCCGGCACTGGGGGAGTGGTTTAACCTCATGTGCGTGCACCAGAACCATGTGGGCCACAGCCGCACCTCCTACTTGCCGGAGGAGATGTTGCCGGCGTTTGTGGACTTGGTGCTTTGGGGCCACGAGCACGAGTGCCGGCCCGCGCCGGCCTATAACGCGGCGCGCGACTTTTATACTCTCCAGGCGGGGTCCTCGGTGGCGACGTCGTTGTCGGACGGGGAGTTGGCGCCGAAACATGTGTTTGTGGTGCTGATTACGGGGAAGGAGTTTGCGGTGGAGCCGGTGCGGTTGCAAACGGTGCGGCCGTTTTATATGGAGAGTGTGGTGATGGAGGACGAGGGGTTTGAGCCGGCGGTGGCCACCGCGGAGGAGGTGGGGGAATTTCTCGTGGCGCGCGTGGAGGCGATGGTGGCGCGGGCGGCGGCCGACGCCGCGGGCGCGGGTGCCGAAGGCCGCGAAGGCTGCGAAATGGGGGCCGACCGCGAACTGGGCTCCGACCGCGAACCGGGCCGCGAAGGCCGCGAACGGGGCGCCGACCGCGAACTGGGGCCACAGCCCCGCCTCCCCCTCGTGCGGCTAAAAGTCGAGTACACCGGCGACTTCGACTTCGACTCTCCCCAGCGTTTGGCCAAGCCCTTCATCGGCCGGGTGGCCAACATCGACGATATCTTCCTTTTCTCCAAGAATAGGCCGGCCAAGCCGTCTGCGGGCCTCCATACCGCCAAATTCGCCGACCTCGAGGTTCCACGGGCCCTGGGCATCACCATCGACACCTTGATCTCCCAGTTTGTGGAGCAGTCCAACCTTTACCTCCTCTCGGAGAAAGGGCTCAACGACGCCGTCAAGCGGTCCATCGACAGCGAGGACAAGGCCGTTCTTGTGGATTACGTCAAGGAGGAGTTGAAGTTCCATGCCGCCAATCTTGTGGCGGTGGATGCGGGGGGCGACGACAAATCGGAGGGGGACAACAAAGCGTCGTTCAAGGAGTTGCTCAAGTCGCTTAGGGCGGAGGCGGGGCCAGAAAATGCGGGGGGAAACCTGGAACGGGGCGGCGCGAATTCCAGGCCCGCCACCGCGAAAGCCGCGGCCAGGACGGCGCGGGCCAAGCCCACTGCTAAACCCGCCCGGGCCCTGCGCCACAAGTCCAGCGCAGTGGTAGACCTCAGCGACGATGAGGACGAGGTTCCCGATGAGGACAACGAGGTCTCCGAGGAAGTGATCCCTGATTCTGACGACGAGCCAGTGGAGATAATCGACTCTCCGCCCAGGCGCGCCCGCGGCCGCCGCGCCAGAGGCGCGTCCACAGCCCGGACCAAACGCGCGCCCAAACCTACGCCCACACCCACCGCCACACCCACCGCCAAACCCCCCAAAACCGATCTCCTCTCCATGCTACAAAATATGTAATATATTCCCCTACAAACTGGCCCCACAGCGCCCCCACCTCAGTCGAACGACGGCGCCCCTCAGTCGAACGACGTCGCCTCCGCAATCAACTTCTCCATGTCGAAATCAGCGCTGCCGGAGTTAAAGCCCCGCAAAAGCTCCAACTTGGCCGGCGTGGGCTCTATGGCGCCGTAGAACCGCTGGATGTTGAGCACAAGCAAGTGGGCGTCTTCTACCGTCACATTGGCCTCAGCTTCCACCTGGCCGTTCATTAGCACCACCGAGTGGCCCTCCACCAACTCCTGGTGGAACATAAGCGTGGTGTGCGGTTTGGCGTATTCCTGGTGGAGCTTGTACTCGGCGACGGTGGTAAGCATGCAGTGGGTGGTGCGGGGCCCCACGAACGACCACTGCACGAAATGCATCTCGTAGCCCCCACTGGGCTTGGGCAACGGCAAAATGAACGTAGGGTTCTTGAACGCCAAAGCGTACATCTGGGCGAACCTCTCGGCCTGTAACATCGCCACAAGCGATAGCTCCTTCGCCTGGAACCGTGCGCGCCAGAGAAACTCGATCTCTTTGCTGGTCAACCCCCTGACCTTGTCTACGTCCAAGAACGAATCGAGGGTCTTATAGGGCAAAACGGGGCTGTTTTTGTCCACGGGGGCCCGGATTTTGATCTGGTGGTCGTGGTGGCTCTGGGTCATCTTCTGGGCCTGGCTTTGGTGTAATTCCTGGAGCGGATCCACGGCGTTGAGCTGTTGTTTCTTTTGGGCGATGTCATCTTTGAGACTGCGGTTGAGGTCTTCTACCGTCAGGTAGCCCAACGACTTGGCCTTGGCCTCCAACTTCTGGCGATACCGCGCGAGCACCTCTGTGTTGGAGGAGTGCCAGCGGCGGCCGAGGGGGCGGAGGGTAAGGAAGTTAAGGTGTAGTGTTCGAGAGTTCATGAAAATTTGTCGTTTATTGGCGCGGGTGTTATCTGGTGGGGGCAGGGCGCGGCAGGGCGGGGCCCTGGCGCTACTTGGGCCGGGGGTGCGCGGAAATTAGACTGGTGGCGGGCCTGGCGCGACTTGGGCCGGGGGTGCGCGGAAGTTAGACTGGTGGGTGGCGCGTATTAGGCTGGTGGCGGGCCTGGCGCGACTTGGGCCGACACGGGGAAAACCTAGGCCGATGCGACAGCGGTGCCCGCGGGCTACTCCTCTCTAGATTTATATAATTTTACGAGTTAATCGATGGTTGAGACTATTACCTTCAACTAATCAATAATGGTTCATTCCAATTTAACTCATATATTTATAAATGAGAGTAGAAGGGGGGGATATTAATTTTTCTTGTTTTATATAGAACTATTTAGCAGCTTTATCCCCTAGAAGGAGTGATATTATAGTTTTATTATAGATATCCGTATATTATAGATATCCGTATATTATAGATATCCGTATATTATAGATATATTATTATAGATATATTTATATATTAATTATAATTGAGTTAAGTATTTCTGTATTATAGTCCAACCCCATCTACTTATTCTTTATTCTTATGTTCCTCATATCTTTATTACTATATATTTATTAATAAATAGATTAAATAACATATATACTTATATTTAATATATGATATAAGTATTATAACTATAATTAAGTACTATAACTATAATTAAATTCTATTAACAGTACTTATTTATCATAACTTATATGTGATAGTTATAAAGGTATTTTCTTTAACATTACTATTATAATATATATAATTAGATATATTATTCTATTATATATATTTTATTATTAAATTCTATCCTAGCATAACTTATTTATCATATCTACTTATAAATGGTAGATATCTATTTATAAATGGTAGATATCTATTCATAATTAGTAGATATCCATTCATAAATAGTAGATATATTACAATCACCTTATTAAAACAACGTATACCTCATAAGAGTAAATTATTACTTATTATTTATTGTCTAAGACTTTTAAATACCTTTATTATATAAATTGTAGCTTATAAGCTATATTTACCTTTAAGGTGGGCTTTATATAAATAATAAATATAATGATATAATGCCTTATCAGTATACTTTAGTATTAAGTTTCTGTAATATAGGTACTCTTTCTACAAACTTTATAGGTGATTATTATCTATACAGGTACAATAGAGCTCCATTAGGTATATTAGCTGTTTTTTAGTATTATTGATATAGTGCTCCTATGGAGGGGAGTTAAGTTCAAAATAAATATACCCTTTCTATGAATATAAGGGGGGGGGTTAATAAGAATAAAAAGTATACCTATTCAACAAAGGATATCATCTATAGAATAACACTATCGATCATATTATCAATATAATTATACTATCGATTATATCAACATAAAAATACTTTCGATCATATCATGTATATAATTAACCACCGGTCGAATTATCAATATAATAACCCTATCGATCATATCTTCAATATAATAACACTATCGATTATATCAACATAAAGTACTATCGATTATATTATCAATATAATTATACCATCGATTATATCAACATAAAAACTATCGATCATATCATGTATAATTAACTACCGCTCAAATTATCAATATAACACTATCGATCATATGTCTATAGATCTATATAGCACTATCAATCATATTGTCTATATACTTCACCTTCGATCACATCTATAATCATATCTCTTATTTTCCTTTCAATATTTATCATATTTATATTATATTTATAGGTCCTACACCCTCATATCATCATCAATCTACTTATATTTATATTTAGTGCTAGCACGGTGAACGCTGCTGCCATGGCCGCACCCGCCACCGCATGGCTCTACCCATAGCTGTATATGCGTAGTATATCCGTCAGTAAAGCTCCGGCGGGGGCGCGGGGGTCGGCGGGGGCGCCAGGTCCCGCGGGAGCAGCTTTATAATAAAGGATAAAAAGATAACATGACAAATAAAGTGAGAGGTACAATTGTATCCTTTTCATTTAGTCCATCACCATGACCACTATTTACATCATTAGTTTAATGAATTTCTTCTCGGGGAGTATGGAGGCGGCGGAGGGGTCAGCCTGGACGCGCACCATCGCCCGCGCCATCGCCCGCCAGTTACTTCTTCTCAGGGAGCGCGGAGGGGTCAGACTGGACGGGCGCGCCCCCGTCCCCGTCCACCCCCATTCTTGCCTTCAAACTATCAGGAATATCACTAAACACAAGATCCTCGGGCGAGGTGGCAATGGACTCGCCGTTAGCCCTCAACACCTCCTCCAAGCTGAACCTCTGATCCTTGAAGAATCCCAAATTATCGGCGATCAAGTGCCGGTTCTTGCACCCCGGGCACTGGATGAGCACCGTGCCGTGGGCGTAGGCCTGTTTGGAGAAGGTGTGGGACGACCGGGTGTCGCATTTCTTACATGTGAACGCCATCATCAACTGGGGGTCGACAGTGGCCTCGGCGGAGCCCGAGGGGGGAGTTTTGGCGTCGTTGGAGCTCTTATGGGCCGGGTGGTCGCTGTAGCACCTACGGACAGATATGGGGCCAGAAACAAGCCCACGGCGGCGAAACTCGCCGCAAACCGCCCTCATGGCGCCATAGCCACCACCAGCACCCACGGCGCCCCGGCCAACCCTGCCTATCGCCCGTATACTCCTCAAGCCTACGCTGAGTCTGTTCATAATTTTACTCTGGAATTTGCGCGGGCATCGCGGAGGTAGCGGGTTTAAGCGAAGGTCGGCGGATATATCGGATATATCGGACATATCGGACATATCGGGTTGGTCGGAGGTATCGGACATATCGGACTAGCGCTTGCCCTTCTTCTTTTTGACCGTCACCGGCACGCCCCAGTCGTCGGCCGGTTGGGCAGGCGCGGGCGCGGAGACCCCCCACAGCAGCGCCAGCGGCACCACCACAGGGTTGACGCGGCCGAAGGTCTTCTTGGGCTGTTTCTTCGCCAACGGGGGAAACTTGGCCTCGTCCGACAGCGGGCCCGGCGCGCCCCACGACGGCGACAGCGCGCGCGGGGACTCGCGCGGCGCGGCCTCAAGATAAGTCGGTTTGAACCCGGGGTCACCGAAGCTGGCGGAGGCCTTCTTAGGCGCCGTCTTCGCGGTGGTGGCGACAGTGGTGTAGCGCACGGGCTTGGGCTTAACCTGGGCCGGTTTGGGCGGCCGCTGGAGCACAGGGAAGCTGTCGGTGCTGCGGGCCGGGGAGCCCCCCCACCCGTGGAGATTCACGGTGGGGCTCACGGCACCGCCGCCCAACACGGGGAACTCCGCGGCGGAGTGGGTGCGCTTGACGGCCGCCACCACCTCCATCAATTTGCGGTGCTTCCCGGAGGATTCCGGGTGCAACCCGGCGAGCTCGGAAAGCAAGATCACGAGCTCCTCGGTGGACTGGCGGGCGAAGAGGCCCTGGTAGTCGCGGTAGAGGTCGTCGGCCGACACCGTGCCGTCGCGGTAGGCGGCGTTCGCCCGGAGGAACCGCGCCAACCGCTCCGGGTCGTATTCCAAATAGTGCTTCGCCCGCTCCTCCAACCGGAGTTTCTTGGTGTTGGCCAGGTCCTCGGCCAGGGGGGAGGCCCCCGCGGCCCCGGGGGTGAGCTGCGACTGGTAGCTGCGCCCGAGCACCACCCGGCTGCTGCCGGCCAAATTGCCGTGCTCCTTCAACATGTGGGCCGTTAGGTCGAGGTCGTCGCGGAACACCACGAACTTCTTGTCCAAGCAGGCCTGGACGGTGCAGACGTGGTGGTCGCGGCGGAAGTGGTCGTACAACCGGTGGTAATTTTTGTAGTAGTCGGCGGTGCGCGGGGCGTCCTGGTCGCAGAGATGGCACCGCTCGTGGCAGTCGCGGACGTGGACGTTCAACTCGTCCTCGGAGTAAAAACGGAGGCTGGAGCAGTGTTTGCAGGCGGGATGGCCGCGGAACCCGCGCCCGTCGCCGGTGGCGACGTGGGCCTGGAGCGCCTTGGCGGTGTACAACGGCAACTCGTCGATAAAGGCCTTTTTGTGGTGGAAGCAGATGGCGCACAACTGGCGGCCGTGGGCGGCGCGCGCGTGGTCCTGGAGGGCGCCGAGGGCCGCGAACGGGGCCCCGCAGCGCGCGAACCCGCACCGGAGGCCCAAGAGGCCCATGGCGTCGCGCTGCACCGCCGCGGTGGCGAAATAGAGCCCGCGGTCGCCGTCCCGCACGAGATCCCCCTCCCGGTACAGATGGTAGTCCCGGGAGGCGTCGTCGGTGATCACCACAAACTCGTTGGCAGTTCGGCACACCAAACATCCCTGTTTGCCGTAGAGCACCCGCTGCCGCAAGCAGCACCGGTGGCAGGTGACGTGGTGGCACGGCGTCAACCCGGCGTACCTAATGGTGTCGGCGCAGATGATGCACTGGGGGGTCGCGGCGGCCCCTGCGCCCTCGCCGGCGCTCCTGTAGCCTTCTTCGGGGTCTGTGGTTCCCCGGGGGCCGTTTCTGGCCCCCCCGGGGCCTCTGCTGACTCGTGATCCGGATGTCATCGTCGTTGGTCGTCTTCGCGATGGTGTTTAAAATGCCGTCGGTGGGGCGCGCGCTCCCCATCCAATAATGTTCAACGCCAGCGCCACGCTCAACGCCGCCCGGGTGGTGGCCAACCCGGGGCTCTGTTTGCCCCACGCCACCGTAGGTTCTTTCGACCAGATGGTACTTCCGTTTGCGGTGGGGGAGAGGGCCATCAAGGGGGTGGTGCTCGACAAGGACAACTGTTTTGCGAAGGACCACGACGATAAGGTGTGGCCGGCGTACGAGGTGTGTATGGGGGGGGCGACGGGGTGGGGGTTGACGTGATCGGCGATGTGATCGGCGATGGCCTGGTCATGCATCATGCACCTATAGGACATGCAACATGCACCTTTAGGTCAGCAGGTGCTTCGATCTGCAACTCCACCGACTGCATCTACAGTATACTAACCTCCAGGAAACCTGGACCAAACTCCAGCAGATATACCCCAAAGAACGGATCTTGATCGTCAGCAACTCCGCCGGCACCGCCGACGACGTCGGCCACCGCCAGGCCGAGGTGTTGGAAGCCCGAACCGGGGTTTCGGTGTTGCGGCACTCCACCAAGAAACCGGGGTGCTACCCCGACATCCTCGCCTACTTCCGGGCCCAGGGGGTCAACAGTGCCGAGATCGTGGTGGTGGGCGACCGCCTCTTCACCGACATGCTTATGGCGAACATGATGGGCTCCTACGGCCTCTGGATCAGCGACGGGGTGGAGCAGTCTCAAAAGCTCTTCCCGCGGATCGAACGCGGGCTTTACCACCGCTTGGTGGCCCTGCGGCCGGACAATCCCTTTGTGCCCCCTAGACCCGCTGATGCTGACGCGGGGCTGCAGTAAGGCCGGGTTGCAGTAAGGCCGGGTTGCAGTAACGTGGCGGCTGCATTAACGCCGCAGTTGCATAAACCTTACGCAGCGCGCCGCAGCGCTTTTGCAGCCCACCCGCGTTTGTGCTCATGTCCCATCCACAACTGTTCGACCCCGTCCATACCGATTCCCTCCTCAACACCAAGGTCCTCGAGCGCTGCTTGGTGCTGTACCTCGTGGTGCTCATCCTCCAGTACGTCACCATCTTGGCCACCGTCCCCTTGGAAGACGTCTCAAACAGACCCACCATGTGCGTGGTGTCGTCGTTTTACGACGCCTTTATGTTTTGCGGCTGCTGCAGTATCTTCCCCTTCGGGGCGGTGGTGCCCAGCTTGGCCACCGTGCGATGCCTCACCATTTCCTGCGCCCTCCAGCTCCTGGGATTGGTTTTTTCCTTGTGTGGGTTCATTTTAGCGTTAAATGCCGCCGAAATGTGCGTCTACGAGTACGACGCTGCTGCAGGCGCCACTATGCAAGTGGATATCACCACCTACATTCAGGTGGTGGGGTTCTTCTCGTTGTTGTTCCATGGTTTGGGGTTCACCAACGCCTTTTTCAACTGTGCCATCGCCTACCGAGGCCTCTCGAACCTCAGCAACCGCGTGGACCGAAGAATGCAGCACAAAAGCCCTGTTGACTTTGTGCAGCAGTTGCCGCAGCAAATCCACGCCCTGCAGCTGCAGGTGTACCGGAGTTGAGAATGTGGTACCGGGTTGAGGTACAGAGCCGAGCTGACGACCGGAGGTGTTAACTAAACATATATGCAAAATATATACAACTTATTACTGTCTTGAATCAAAGGTACGCCATCCATAAGGTGTCGGCAGCAGCCAAGTTTCGTGGATTCACCGCCTGGGAAATGAGTTCCAACACGTTCTGGGTGGCCACTGTGGGCCCCGAGGAGATGTGGCCGATCGACATCACTCTTCGGATGATGATATCGACGTTGACCCGCACTAGTTCTCTCAACTGAGTGTCTTGGGGGTTTCTGGGAGGTTCTTGTTGTTTACACCAGCTTACAACCTCGTCCCGCACAAACAACGTGAGGTACTGCTCCAAGTCCGACTCGGGCTCCGTCAACGCTCTGGCGATGGCCAAAACGTGCACAGACAAAATTCCCTCCATCCCCACTTCCCCAATGAGCTTTTGGATATTCGGAGTAAGACGGAACGGAACCAATTCCGCATTGTAGAACAATGGTTGCGGTCTACCGTTTTGATTTTGCTCCAACGCCCCCGACTTGTTGGCCACTTTACACGGCAACATATCAGATGTCCACACGCTTCCGGAGTTCCTATTGACATGGATTTTCTGTGGCTGCCTGGTATTGACGCACATCATGAACGTGCTGAAAATGAACGAAGCGTATTGCGACGTGAATTGCTTGCGGAAAAGCCAGAAATCCTCGAATTTGGGGTAGTTCTCCACAAAGTAGTTCTTCAACACGTTGGAGGGCACCAACATCGTCTGGATGGCGGCGAGAATCTCCACGCGGATGCTCATGATATCGGGTTTAGGCAATCTAGGGTCAAACGCTGCTCTCAATTTCTCAATCGTATAGGTGAACGGCTCGTCGCGGTTCTTTCCGTTACGACGGCAGTAATCCTCGTACACTTTCTGGAGCGATATATCTGCAGGGTCATCGTTGATGATACGGATATGCGGCGATAACGGCACCGCAATTGGCACCGTGAATTGGATATATCGACGCCTGGTCTCAACTTTTCGGGCTAATGTGTCTCCAAAGATCCGGAATAACTGGAAAAGCGACTCTTCTCGTCTGCAATGACGGGCAGCCGGGAACTGCACCGCAAAAATATGTTCACTGCCGTCGTGTCCCCTGATTCTCAATCTTTTATGACATGCATTGGTTCCTCTGACCAAATCGATGGTGGGTAAGAATCTCTCGATCTTGACAAAATGAGTGTTGTTATCCTTGTTCAAAAGATACTGCCCCGGCACCTCGATTTCCTCGAATTTCTGGTGGTGAAACTCACTCAAATGTGGACACAAGTTCTCCAAGTTGATTTCCGCAAACCTCCGGTCGAGTTTATCCTCCAATCGGTCCCTCCATTTGCGCAATTTGCTGATGTAGGTTTCAAGGTTGGGTTTCCCGAGAACGAGATCTTTTTCAAACTCGGTACGGATCTGTTTGGGCAACACGGTTTCGGCAAACCTCGTGATGTTGGCTTCAGTGACGGGTGGAAGTTTGGCGTCGTCTCGGGGATTTCCAAGTCGGTTGAGATATTGCACTCCGTCGTTGAGTAACGCCACACTCAATCTGTAGGCGTCTTCATCCGCAGTGCATTTGAACCTTTGGTTGATTTGGTCCACCAAAGACTCTAACGAAAGAGCCAAAAGTGGATAGGCGGTCTTGAGGATCCCCATGATTTCTTCCACGTGCTCCCAAGACTTCCGAGCCCCCACCGGAATCGAATTAACCCCCTTGGCTTCTTCCTTCTCGCCTGCCTTGTCCCCCTGTTCCAGTTTCTTTGGATCTTCATCTTGCTCCATATTGTTTTCATTCTCCTCCTCCTCCTCCTCTTCTTCTTCTTCTTCTTCCTCTTCTTCTTCCTCTTCTTTCTCTGGCTCTTTCTCCGCTTCTTCTTTACCTTCAGGTCTTTCTTCGATTGTTTCACTGCCCTCCGCCTTGTTCTGTCTCGATATCTCCATATATTGTCTTTGTTTGGCGGCGAAATCCTCCTTGGTGGTACGAAGATGGAAGTGCAAAGCTTGAGGATAGCTCTTGGCTATACGGATCAATACCTGTCTCGCCAAAGTGGCCTCTTTGTTGGAGAGCGACGAAAGCAATTGAGGAATAAACGTAATCCAGTACCAAACCGGAACTTCTCCTCTGAAATTCTCGAAAGCTTGAGTCAAAGTCCCCGAGCTGTCATCCAAACTGATAAGCCAAAGCACTCTAGCGAGGAGCTTTCTTGTTTTGCCGTTTTTATACAACCCAGCGGCCTGTAAATAGCAACTGATAGCGTTGTTCGCATACACCATATCGTTAGGATTCTCCTTGAAGCGACGGTCGTTGAACAGACCCCATTCAGCCCAGGCTTTGGGCAAATTGAGATCAATCTGCACTGAAGTAGCGAAAGCCTTGTTGGCTTCATCTTTTTGATTCAACTTGTTCAAAAACATTCCTTTCAATGTGAAGAACTCGGCCTTTTGTTGAGTGGCAAAGTACACCAAATTGGTATTGCTAATGACATCCAACCCTGTGTTTAACTCCTGAGGATTCTGGTAGTAGCATTTGACTTGCTCCTTCAACTTCAAAAACGCTTCTTGGATCTCGATATTTGGAAGCTGGTAGATCTTGGTTAGTTGAGTTATACAAACATCGGCCATTCCGTGCTTTCTGGCCACATGAGCAAACCGATTGATGACCCAAGCGATTTCATGAAACCCTCGGTAGGCATATGAATTGGCATTACTACCGGAATTGGACTGCTGAAGGATGGGAATGAATGGCATATAAACCTCGTTGATGACCAGGAACGCATGCTGACGCCATGTCATCAAGTCATTCCAAACGTTGATATCATCCCAAGTGTTGGGGAGTCTTTCTCTCCACACCTGTAGCACTCTCTTGAGATCCTGAGACTTTACGTCCAAATTTTGCGCGTTGGTGGAAACAAGACTAGAATACACCTGACTGGCTTCCATAAACTCGACATACTGTTGGAAAGTGTGTAGCAAAGGGATATGAGCGTTGTTGAACTTGGGAGGTAACCCGTGCCACTTTCTAAGGGCCAATTGAATGCCTTCGTCACACAATCTCGATAGATCTTGTAGCGTCTGCTTCTCCTGACCATAGCCCTGTAAACAAAGAAACGTTTCGAATACTTGTCTTCTAGGAGTAGGTACATCCATAACACCTTTGACTGTCTGCTCCAACGTCTCTCTATCGGCGTTCCAATCGGCAACTCTCCATCCGCATTCCAACAAAAGATCAGAAAATCCTTCGTGCTTGGCTAACTCCGTAAGAATATCCCACTGTTGAAGCTTCTCGGTACATAAAATCCAATGGTCCTCCCATAAAGCATACTCGGATTCTCCGTAAGGTAATGCTCCGCTTCTGGCCTTGATTTGCGCTGCTTCGTACAACTGTTGCGCCTTATCCCAAAGACCAATTTGTTCAAACGACAACGCGGAAATAGTCTCACTATACTTGGCTCTCCTTCTCCATAAGCCGTAGAACATGTCGTCCTCCTTCAACGTGGCAAACAACTTCGCTAACGCATCTTGGGTAATTTCCCGAACTTCGGCGTTACCATTTACAGAAGCCTCGTCGATATTTTCGAGAATGTGAATTCCATGAGCCCACGCGTTGAAATTGGCGGCCAATGCTTCAACAGCAAAAGGTGGTAACTGAAGCTCTTTGCATTTGGAAATACTTTGCAACAATGATTGCACAACGTTGGGTCTGCTATCGACTTGACGAAGATGGTAGTCCTTGGAGAGCAACACCACCAAGTACCGGGTGAAATCAAGGTGCTCTGATCTGGGAACGGAGCTAAAGGCAATGGGGAACACCGTAGACCATGCGTTATGCACAGTTTCGCTGCTCTGATAAAACATATCGATCAAAGGCTCCAAAATTGCCCCCGCCTTCAACTCGGAGATTTCAAATAAGAACTCCCGGTGTTTTTCCAACACCTCCAGCAAACCAACACTGACGTCCACCTCCATTTCGTCCTCGATCGCAAAGGGAAACGAGTTCACCGGTGGCAATTTATCTTCGTCTTCCGCCAACTCCAATTTCTGGTCAAAGTCAAACGCTCCATAAAGCAATTGCAAAGCCTGATTTAACCAGGGGTAATCTGCCAAGTATTCCCAGTTCTGTTCTCGAATGATATAATATAATCTCTGTTTTATATCCTTCTCTAAACTTTTGTTCAACAGCGACATCAATTTACTTCTTATAGAAACGTCAGCAGATCTGGTCCCTACTAAGAAAGGCTGTTCCATCCGCACCGTCAATTCAGAACAGCTGAAACTATCATCTTCAAAAATATCAACAATGATTTGGTAAAATTCCTTCGAAAGCGTGGGTTCGCCTCTGATCTCAAACACCATCATCTTGGCAAGAATTGCCGCTTTTTCTTTGGTTGTAGGGAACAAATCGTTTTTGGAGAACACCCAACCTTTGACGATTTTGATGATTTTTTCTAATGTCTCTTTATCCAAGGACCTTTCGATCAATTGAGCTAATAGCGACAAGAATATCCGTCTTTGGTCACCCAAGGTTGAGATTCTCATCGACGACAAATTTAAAATTCTTTCCAATAACCTGGTGGTCATTTTGGCTTCGAATTCTGAGTTGGAACTGTCCTTGGAGTTAGATTGTGACCCCTGATGAGTGATGGTGATATGATCCTTGCATAACTTGCTGAAGGTTCTCATGATGGTTGGCAACAATGAATCTAAGGTATCAGGACAATAGTTGGCTAATGTCCACGATAATGTCACCCCTGCAGCTACCGAGGGCATTTCGTTCAAATCTTCAGACACTGTAGTTACCAACAATTGAATGAACTCCTTGACCTCTTCGTCTTCATCTTCGTCGGATTTCTTCTCGTCATTCACCGCTTGTAATATAGTTTGCAATACCCGTTGTAATGCTTCTTGAATATCATGATTATCAGACTTGATACACTTTTCGAGCAACTTCGTCAACTCTGCGAGATGCTGAATAATCCATTTGGATGATTGCCATTCTAAACCAACACCCAAAACCTCCAATGCATTTAAGCAATAGCCCAAAAGATTGGCGGAGTTCAAATCGTTTGACAATAAGAACTTCTCGAAGAAATCCAATTTGAAAGCAACGTCATTCCACAATTTGGGGTTTAAAAGATCAGAAAGAATACCTAGTGCCTTTTGACCCAATTCGCTTTCAGAAGCTCTTTGAGGGCTAATACAGACATACCGAATCAAAAATGTAACGCAGGCTTCTTTTTGACCTAAGGGGATGGTGTAATTAGGAGAAGTGGTGAAATCGTCATGCTCATTGGATTTGGCATCATTGCCATCCGCATTCTTCGACTCCTCTTTGGCCCTGGATTCCCATTTCAAAATCAACTCCGCTAATTCAATGGCCAAAACCTGGTTTTCCACTGCTGGATTGGCCAAAATCGTCAATTTACCCATAGCAGTGATGATGCTTGAAATGAAGTGTTCCCTTGCAAAGAAAAAGATGTCTGGATGCTGAACAATGAATTGATAAACATTCAAAACCTGGGTGACATTGAATCCGTCCTCGGAAATAACCCGGCGAGGCCACTTCAACCATCCCAAAGAGGATGATTCATCTTCTACGATTCTTTCAGGCATCACGGGAGCCAAAATATCCAAAGCTTGTCTGACCAAATGCCTGGAATCATTTTGATGTGTGCGAAGTAATGCCACAAACACTTGAGTAGCAAGTTTACTTGGTGTTTCGTATGCAGCAATGAAATACGCCGTGGTCACATACGCAACTTGCTTGGTGATATTGTCTTCGAGTTTTATGTAGTTCCAACTGAACTTAATGATGTCTTTCTTGTACTCACTGGTGTATTTAGATCCCCATTTAAGGAGAATGGCCGTGGACTCAAGTAGCTGGAATCTGTAACTATCAAGCTTCCCCGAAGTGTGGCCAGTGATTATATCATTGGTGGACTTCCAAACATCGTTGTAGAAAGAATCCAACCATTTAGGAGACTTGCCTCTAAAAAGGTTATCGATATTTCCCTGGGTTTCTGCTTCGTAAAGAATGATGGAGTTGAAGATCTTCTTCAAGGCAAAGATCTTAGCTTTCAAATTGTACTCTGGGTTCATGATAAACTCACAACACTTGTGCAAGTATTGCTCCCTAAATTTCACGTCAGGCGACGCTACAATGTTTTCGAAAATGAAGCTTTCGGCAATATCAGGAATCTTCTTTTGAGACGTTGTTAAGTCGTTAATGATTTCGAACACCAAATCAACTTCTCCCAAATTTTCCTTCAAAAATTGAATCATGATTGCTTGTACTTTGAAGGTAGCCTGATCAGATTGAAAGTAGGCAGGGGACGAAGAAGCTTCACCGAATACTGACACGTTTATGGAAATGCTGAACACTTTTACCACCAATTCTTTTTGATCATTGAACCAATCCTGGTCATTTTCCATCATTGAGTGTATGATGTCAACTATATTGGCGAACTTGGTGATTTTAACCTCCTTGTCGGTCTCTTTTTCAACGTCGTCAATGATATCATTGAATTTGGTCTTTATCAACTCCCTAAGATCTGCACATTCATCAAGGCTGGTGAAATAAGCCAACATATTACCTAATTTACGGTTTTTGAAGTTTTCAAGAAAATAATCCACTGAATTTTCAGAAAATCTATTCAAAAACTTGGCTACTGGGGCTCTGAAGGGAGAATTTTGGTGACGATCTAAATGTCCTTCCAAGTATTGCAAGGTGTTGATGATTTCCTCCATGAAAGTATATGCCTTGGCCGGTAAAAGGTGGAAAATATTCAAAATTGCAATCACAATCTGCACTGTATGGTTGTTGTCCAAATCTTGGCTGGACATTTGACGCAAGGTGTTGATCTGAGCCCACGCCATCAAATGGTCCAATAATTTGCGGCCAATTTCCACTCTAAAGTATGAAATTAGCAACTCCAATAACTTAGCCAACGCCTCCAATCCTGAAACCGTCAATTTCTTATGATCGGACAAATTCATCAACATTGGTCTCAAACCATTTTGAAGCAACTCTTTAGGTAATTTAGCATTCTCTGATAAACTGGACTTCAATCCCAAATGAGCAGCGTTTATGATCTCGGTGGATTTGTTGCAAAGAGCTTTGAAGAAAACCCCCAAAATTCTGATCCGGGCTTCAGCCAACGATCCTAATGAAAAGTCGGGTCTTGTCAACGCCAAGGATAATAGTTTTATGCAAACAACCCTCAATTCCACCAACTGTTTGGATGTTCTGTGTTCGTTTAAACGGTGCACGTTGGCCAAAGATTCGTCGTCGGCATCCACCAACGCCAAAGCTTCTAACAACAATCTGTTCAACTCTTCATTGAACGTCAAAAACGTGTTGTCAAGATCCAAACAGTAGGTTATAGCATCGATATTACCAATTTGCATGGGAAACGGCAACGCTCTTAAAGGTTTGCCGAAAATCGGAGTCAAAAGCAACTGTTTACATGGCCCAATTATAGTAGCAATAGATATACCCGTAGTATCGGACAACACCCGTAAAGAATCCTTGGACAATTCTCGAACGTGGGGGTTGGAACTAGCTAAATCGTAGACCAATGCCCCCACAATGCTTTGGAACGGTTTCTCCAACAACGAATCTTTGGTAACATCTACATTGCAGTCGTGCAAAATCTTCAACACGAGATTCTTGGCAACCTCCCGAACCTCTGAAGGAGCAGCTTCGGGGGTGTCTCTGGCAATGAAGAATATTGACCGCACCAATTCGAATTGGCGTTTTTTGAACCAGCTGCTTGGGATGGATAAGTCCTCTACCAAGGTTTTGAGACCCAAGATGCCCCCCAATTTGTTGTAGTAAAATTCGCTATAACAGCAGTGAGTAAACCTGTAAAACATGGAACGGAACACGGGGAAAATCAACGTATCTTCAGTGGAGCCAAATATTGCCATTGAGGTCGAATGGATCAATTTGATGGTTTCAA
The DNA here is from genome assembly GCA_030579195.1 of Yamadazyma diospyri. Lineage (NCBI taxonomy): Eukaryota > Fungi > Ascomycota > Pichiomycetes > Serinales > Debaryomycetaceae > Yamadazyma > Yamadazyma diospyri. The sequence continues at coordinate 144,990 of JAKUAE010000028.1, read as the reverse complement.
TACCTTTATTCCGTACGTCTTTGTCCCAGAAACTCAAGGCATAATTCAAAGCATTCAAAAAGGCATTTTCATTGATGTAGACCTTTCCTTCCTTGTCTTCCACTGAGAAAGGTCTTTCTTTCTTGACTCTATCAATCACCGCTATCCATAAGTAATTCAAGACAAAGTGAACGGTTATACCGTCAATCAACTTATTGGCCTCATCTCGGATCTCGGAAATCGTCACTGAGAAATACAATACTTCCAATAATTTACTGAAAAGCTTTTGTTGTATGTCCAATTTGTTCAAATCCTTGATTTCTGATTCTTCAAGATGAATGGATTCGGCTTGTTTATCGTCTTTCAATATCGAAACACACTTGGCGATATAGTTAGGTATGTCTTCGGGTAATGGAGCGGTGTCTATCAACAATTTGAACACCGACGACAAATATTTGAACGCACTGATTCTGTAATGGAGTTTGATCTTGGAGTCCTCCAATAAACCAATGGCTGATTCCACGCCGGGAGTGATTGAAACGGGAATTTCACCATTCAACCCATGGACCAGGAACAAAGCTTTGATTTCGTGGTCCAAAGCCGACTGTGATCTTAACTTGTTGTAAGGTTTAAAATGCTTATGGTTTCTGCCTCCTAGTTTCCCCAAAATCCTGATGGCGGTATGAGAATGCTGGTGGTGATACGGAACTGGCTCCAAATGCTTCCAAAGCGCGGCCATTATCTCGTCAATGACTGGTTCGATCATGGGATCAAAATATTCCGCAGTCAAGTTGTCAACACATAACTCGAAGGTTCTTAAACCTTGACTCACTAACTCTTGAGTACCGTTCAAAGCATGCACTAGGGGTCTGGTCAAATAGTTTAAGTGAGGAACCAATACCGACAATCGTACAGGCACTGTAAGACACAATTCCACATATATGTCTCTTTCGTAGGGCCTTCTAGCATTGGTAATCATCTTATTGAGGCTTTCCAACAACACAGGCAAAATAGGCATGATTTCTTTATACAAGCTTTCAAATCTACCTCCACTGATGCTTCTGAACAAAATTCTGACCAAATAGGAGTAAACTATTGGCTCCTCGGCACTGGTGGAAAGCTTTAGCGATTCAAGAATCAAGTGGTTCAAATGGGGTAAAATTACCGCCTCGTTGGTGGTTGGGAATAAATTGACCGACATGAAGCACAATTTGAACAATCGAATCAAAATGTTGGACTTAATCAAGTCGATTTTTCCCAACTCCCCGAGTTTGGAACGCAAAAACGAGATCAACAACCCGGAGAAATTGGCTGACGTTATATCAGAAGCCAAGAAGAACTGGGGTAAATGCAACAATGCAGCATTATCCAACATTGAATCAAATAAGAAGCCCAACTCATTGCCTACGATTTCATTGAATGACGCAGGATCAACATGGATGAAGATAGTGGCGAAGATTTCCATCAAGTCTTTCTCCTCCTTTGATGAGGTAATAGGTAAATTAGGCCCACCACCTGAAAAGTCAAAAGCTTTAGAATTCAAGGTGGCCTTTGGTTTGGACACGGTGAAAAATCGCAAGCACCTTATTCCCGATCTGAACAACTCTCTTAAGATGTTGACCTCCTCGAAAGAGGTGATTTTGGCTGATTCGTTCCATTTGTCATAATTAACGGTCTGGCCTGCACTTTTCGAGTCCGCGGCCGGCTGAGGTGGAACCGGGGGATTACAGTTCTTCAACCCAAAAATCACCGATTTCAAAAACGTCATCAAGGTTCTAAATAAATATCGGGCATCTTTCAACAAATCCGAATTTATGGTGGTGGGGTTGCAATTGACAGGCGATCCTTGTTCGATGTTGAATATGTCTATTATTTGGTCTTCTTGCTGTTTGTCATCGTCGTCGTCCATCATATCGTCGCTTTCGCCGACTTTTGTGTCTTCTATTGCTTCGATCAGACTCTTCTTCGAGGAGTATCTCGCGATAGCTTTCTTGCTGTCATCTTCCTTGGCCAAGCGTCTTTTCTCGAAATCCTTGTGTACTCTGATGATGTGGTCGTATTTCTGGTTCAAGCTGCCGAACCGTTTGGCGTAAGAATCAATAATTATCATGAATAACTGGCGTCCTTCGAGTTTGTTGGGTAATTTCATGATTCGTTCCACCAAATTCAATAATAATTTGGCACTCATGATCTGAACCGTCAACGCTAACGAATCATCCTTTAACAAATCACAATATATCAAAACTGTTGACCAAATTTGCTTGGGTGTCAACTCATTTCTGACATTGTGGATGAAATCAGCCACTGTGGAGTAGGCTAAAGGTCTCAAAGTCTCATAGGCCGTCAACCCTTCCCCAATCAAGATCTTTTCGTTGAACAACAATTCAATCTTTGGAATGAAATGGGAACGGAAGGGCGTGGACAATACGTGTCTGGTGGCATGTAATAACTCCTTACGAGCTACCGATAGCTCCGCGGGGCAGTCTTGAAGCAATCGCAATATGACCTCGGGCACCACTTTGCCCTGGTCGTCGCTCAAGTTGTTGTTGGCGTAACCTCGGATAAACACGTAGGCCAAAAACGACGCAGCCTTGACCTGGCCTAAGATGAAGTCGCTGAACGCCTGTCTGTTGGAAATCTCGGGCGATATCGACGTCACCACATTATCGTTGTCATTGCTCAAGATTTGTTCCCTGTATATTTTCTGTTGTTCCACCTGCAACGTCAAAAGATTGATAATCTTGGGTAAAAATACCGTCAACGACGTCTGCACCAACTCCTTATAGGATGAGTATAGCGACACCATGGTTATGGGGCTTTCAGCCAAAGTTTTGAACGAAAACATCGCCTTGTTGAGGGTCTTGGCTGAGTTTTCTTCTGGAAAACTGGGGGACAATTCTTTAGTACCAGTACTAGAGTCGTCCTGGGATGAGCTGGAGGAGGCTGCAGTGCTGAACACCGTTGAGATCGTTTCGGGCATGTTATCGTAGATGTTACATATGATGTCAATGAACTCCTGGGCTCGGTCGTTCAACTTGTCCTTATAGGCCTTGTGGAGACTGGTGATGATTTTCATGCACAAAACTCCGTTGTCTTCGTTTTCTTCCACCAAAATCTCCATCAACTTGTTTAAGATGTTCTCGCTGTACGGCTGGAAGGTGTCGTTTAAAAGAGACCGGTGAAGGATCTCCAACACCGAGTTTCTGAGCTTCTGTTCGGGCAATTGGGTGTTGAACACGATGGGAACGTCGTTCAAGTACTTCAAGAAGATGGGGATCAAGTTGGACAAGAAGTACTCGTACTCTCCAGCCCCGTTGAAAGTTTCGATCATATCCAACAACTCGCTCAACACTGAGTGGATTTCCTTGTAGTCGGCGTTATCATTGAGTCGGGAGACAAAGGTGTCTAATTGGGTCTTGTACGACATGGTATGTACTTGGATGTACTTGGGGTGTGTTGGTGGACAATTACGCGTTGATACCCTCGATGGCGCTTAGGATGTTCTTGTAGGAATATGATGTATCGTTTTGAAAATTTTTGGGATTTGGCGCGAGTGCGATTCAGAAAGGGCACGTGAAGGTCATGTGATAGTCGTGTGCAATGCGCGTGACTCAGCGCGACATTCGTTTGAAAAAGGATATGAGCGACATTCATATCGACGACACGATTGCAAAATGATCTATCGCGATTGCAAAATGATCTATCAGATCTTCCAACTATGTGACCCCGCTAGGAGAGAGCCCAGGGAAAAGAAGAACCAAAAGAGGAGACACCTGGAGAAACTATAAAAGGGAATTGAAGATGAATTATTTTGAGTCTTAAGTAATATCGAGTACTAACATTTCTTTAATTACTGGAAGATACATCGAGTGAATATCCGCTTGTCAAATAATGCTATGTTTTGACGGTAATACTGCTCAACCAATTGTTCAAGCGCTTATTCCGAAGAGATATAAGTTTTGAAGGCAGAGCTTCTTTAAATGGAGACCATCGATATAAATTTGCCGAACTTTAGTTGTTTTACAAATTACCGCCGTGATAGTCGTAATAACTGTTTTGATGCGACAAACATTGTGAGTTCCATTCTTGGATTTAACCTTTCCAAGCTGGATTTCCAATTAAGAAGCTAGTTAAGAGCCCCTGGCTTTCGGTGGATTGGGAAGCTTCTACAATGGAGCTCTGAACTATTCTTCTGATCAATTCCTAAAAGATAGCCAAGGGTTATTGGTTTCAGAAATCTCTTAGACGGATGGTCCCCTTTAAGTGATATAAACATGTTCAAGAGTTCAATGGACGAGATTTGAACTTATCGAGTCACCGATGCTAACAATAGTAAAACGCCAAATGGGAGTCATCAGAATGCCCTACTGAATTCGAAACTAAAATTAACAAAATCCTTGTCAAGGAATGATTCCGCTCATTTACGCCACCTTGTCTCACTTGTGACACTAATTTAGAGTCTCATTCTTTGGGATGATTTCTACAAGTAAAGGTAGGCTATGTGATACAAGAATTTCTTGAATCTATCTATTTTTTAATCAGAAAGAAAGGAATCAAACCAGCAGCTTTTAAACCAAGCCTGAGGAAGAACTCAACAAATGGGGCATTAAAAGCCCAAAAATGGGTAAAATGAGAGCAAAATCCAAAATAAGGGTAATTGAACTTCAGGTGACACAAGTGGGACTGAGACAAAATTCAAACCAGGAGTTTGGTGCCGGTATTGAAGGTAAGAATTTGGTAGTATGTTTCATTTCAAACTGCCAGCAGCAAAGGGCAGATGCTCTTCCTGTCGCTCACAATATGAGTTATCAACAGTTTGTAACACTTTGGGTTTATAACAGTTAATTTTAGAAGACACAGTCAGCGGAATCATCAGAGTCAGAGAGCAGAGTCAGAGAGCAGAGTCATCAAACAAATCGTTTCTATTGAAACACGAAACGTGGCCAGTTAGTAAACGGGCCGAGGCAGCTAGTACACCGCCCGTTGTTGGTAATACTGCATGAGATCAAGGAAACTCTTCTTAAAATACCTTTCCTGGGTGGTTCTGTTGACGACCTGGAGCCCGAATTGTTGGTCGTAATCCCCAAATTCCCAGTTATCGGCGAAAGACCAGGCCAAAGCACCGAAAACATCGACATTATCGTAATGGATGGCCTGTAAAATGGCCTCCATGAACGACCGGTAGTACACCGAACGGCCCAAGTCGTAAATCTGGTCGCCCAAGTCCTTTTCTCTTTCCCTCCATTCAGGGAATCCAAACTCACTGACGATGATTGGCACGTGGTAGCTGTCCCATAAATAGTTCAAGGTCTCCCTCAACTCAACAGGGGTGATGTAGACGTAAGATTGGGATCTGTATCCCATCTTCCAGCCATCTTCACGCGTTTGGGTCTCCACAACACAGAGGGGCCACAAAGGATGCGATGTGTTGGTTTGACAGGCCTCCACACCTCCTTCGGCAGGGGTGATGACGGTGTAGGTGTAAGGGTCGATTCCGAGGAAATCACAGCCACCCTTGACCTCTTCCAACTCCTCGGCAGTGAGTTTGTATCTGGTAACATTGGTGGAGAAGGTGGTGATCCAGTCGTCGGTGAAGTCTTCACCCAAGAATAAGGGGTTTCCGAAGGACTTGATCTGGAAATTCTGGAATCTCACAGCCGCAGCGACGTCAGCAGGGTCCGAGGCGTTCTTTGGCACTCCGAAATCGTTGTTGAACTTGATTCCATACTTACCGTTACCCTTGATTTCCTCGTGGTAGAACTTGTGCAATCTGGCGGTGGCCAACACCACGTTCTTGACCCCCAATTCGTTGGCAGCGTAAACGTATGGCTCGTTGAACCCGACGAAAAGCGACACTCTGTCGGCATAATGGGTCAAAACGATCTTTCCGTAGTTGATGAAGGCGTCGACGAAGGTCTCGTTACTGTAACCACCGTCGTCGTAGAAGTAAATTCCTTGGGTGGAGTAATTCTTTCCGCTGACAAAGGTGTAGGGGGAGTCGAAGTGGGTCAAGGTGACGATGGGCTTGATGCCGTACTCGAGACAGGTATTGAGCACGTCGTCGTAGTGATCAATGGCCTCCTGGTTCACGGGAGTTCCGGGGAACACAAAAGGCAAGATTCTGGTCCAAGGAATGGTGAAAGAGTAGTATTCGGCCCCCATGGCGGCGATTCTGGCGATATCCTGTTTGTACAAGTAGTAGTTTTCGTTGGTGATATAGTTCTTAGGCTGAGTCTCGTTGGCCATGAATTCTTGCCCTGAGGGGGAACGGCCATGTTCAGCGATGGCACCTTCGATCTGGGATGCATATCCGGCGACACCAAACACAAATCCGGGGGGAAACTTCAACGAACCGTCGAAGAAAATGGATCGGGTGGAGGCAACACCAACTCTGCGGAGGGAACGGGGGTTGCTTCCTGGGTTTCGTGGTATAACGCGGAGTCGACGAAGCCGGTAACACTGGCAGTGGCCCACAACCCAAACCACGCCGACTGCCCGTACTTGTCGTCGGAGTCAGTGTAGGTGTTGGTCATATTAGGTCTCCAGGAGCCGTAAGTCGTTGTTGGCACCGGGTCGTGCAAGGTGGACAATTGCTCGTAAGGAGCCGCAAACCGGTCCTTAATAGGGACAGCGGGCACCCCCTTGGCGTAGGTGGGCTCCGGGTTGGGGAGGTAGCTGAAGGCGGCGTAGGAGTAGCTCTGACTGATTGGCAGCGCCAAAGCGGTGGCCAACAACAGAAGTAATGCTAGGTTCATCATCTTGGGTATAAAAGCAGTGGATAGTGGTTCGTAAATAGCAGTTCCCCCACGGAATTTGATGCCCATCGGTGGGAGAATTACGCAACAATTAAATTCCGAGGCCTGCTATCCCCGAACGGGCAGGCCCAATCACAGACTTTTGTGGCAGAGCCATTCCGCAACGGGCGCTCCGAATGGGGAAATCTCCACATCACTACCGTCATTAACAATGAATGTCTCCAGATGTTTGGGGCCCGGGCGGCATATGGGCCCTGGTGCGCGCTCTTCAACAAAGAGAGTGGGGTGATGCAGGGGCAGTATGTAGGATGCGGAGGTTTTTCCAGTAGTTTAGCGCCGGAATTGGATAATAGCCGGAAAATTTGGTTTACAACCGGAAGATCTACTTCCCCTCAATGGAATGTTGGCACCAGGGTGGGTGGAGAGTGTAGTACCCACTGTTTCGTCCTAATCTTCACTACCATGGCTACTAATGCTTCACTATAGCCACTAAGACCACTGGAGGCATTTATCTGCCCACCGGGGTACCTGCTGCATTCGCCATCGGTTTCCGCCGGTTTCGCCATGCAATAGCCGTCAACTTGATTTTCCGTCCCCACACCAAGTGTCTGGCGGCTAAATGTGTCACCGACGCCGGCGTTTTCCGCAACATTTTCCGGTCTCCAGTTTTTTAGCAATCCCAATAGGCTCGAATAGGCATAGAGTTGCGGGGTTGACCATCCAGCTTAGCTGCTTTGGGCTGCAGACTTAGCTGCTGCCTATAAAGCCGGCATGTACTTCGGGACACCTACGAAACAGCGACATGCTACGGGACATAGTATAGGGAGGGTATGTGGACGGTATAGAGACATAGTATAGGGGAAGATAGGGGAAATCATCCCACCCAGTCATGAACTATTGTGCGGTCCTCGTTTACGGGCCGCCAAGACCTTTTTCGAGGCTGCATTGGCCGTTTCGAGATGTATCACTCGATTCTGATGGTGATCGATTACGTAAGGCGCATCTTTAATCCGTCGTTTAGAAATGATGTGTCGTTAAATCGGTGCGTTAGATCCAATTTGATGTATGGACCGAGACGGGCTAGATTTGAGATGAACTGAATAATTGAATTGGATAGTTATTCACATGTTTGAACAGTGAGCCATTGGATCGTAATTTAGACGTACTGAATAACGAGCCATTTGATCAACATGAGATGTGGCACTGAAGAATGAACCAGATTACCAATTTAAGGTCTGCACCTGAAATTACCTCTCACCTGAGACTACAAAAGACTGTCTAAGTATATGTGGAAGTGGTTACCTTACACTATTTCAGCGACACATACTCAAAGAACGAGGTAAATCTATTTAAGAGCTATCATAAACTACTTAAAGATAGTCTTGAACATCAAAGATTGTCTAAAACGCTATCTGAAACGCTTTTTGAAGATTTAATTGTTCTCAAACTCCGTGGAAACTATCCAGCTGAATCTTGAGGATTGTCTTGAGTCTGTCTAACCCTGTCTACAACTCAAATCAGTTTAATCATCCTCAGAAATAACAGCGTTGCCAATCGACCGACGGAATTTCAGTCCCGCTATGACATCCGCAAAGTGACACCCGCACGACTTTGTCGTCAACACAATCGGTAGGATGCGGTTAGACTTGAGCCCTGGTTCTATCATATTTTCCCCGCTTTGTGGGGCCCCACCGGAAAATGGTTATGGCACTGATGATGTCAGAATTTCAGGACCTCCGGGCATTATCTCTTGGTGGATTATTGGTTGCAGTTCATGCAGAGGTCACATTGTCGCATAATTGACACAAACTGCGGAAATTGCGACGGAGTCAGATTCGAAAGATGGTGCACAGGAGTCTAGCCCACTCTAAAAAATTGATTATTGAACTATCTAACAGCTGGTTGAAACACTGCGTTGGCGATTGGGCCGACGGCAGCTCTAGTAGATCATTGACATTCAACACAGCTTCAAATCAGCAGCTCCGCTCCAAAATCCTTTTAATGTCTCATTTCTGACGCAAATTGTTCATAAACACCTCAACGAATGGGGAAATTAAACGAGTACATCGACAGCTTTAAGAAAACCCGAAAGGCAGCAGCCTTAATATTTCGTCTCGGTGGCTTGCATCTGCTTACTGAACCTAACCTCCCTCACCCAAAAGAAGGTATTTCCGATCAACCCCACCACCATGAAGCAAAAAGCTACCCAAGTTACCGATTCGGCCCTGGTTCCAGACTTTACCTCTATCAAGTCAATAGAGCTCAAAGGAACCAAAGCTGTACTGGCTTTGACGGCCTCGTGTTGCAACATCGCCCCCACTCCCCACAACACAGAATTCACAAGAAACAACCCACAGATGACCTTTCGGGCCAATTGCTTCGCCGGCAAAAGAGGAACCATTATCCAAAACGTCACTGCCAAACAAAGCAAAACCACTACCAACGCTATCATCAAAACGTAGGGAAAGCAAATGTCGTTGAATTTCTTGGATAAGCTAACCAAGTCGATGGTGGAGTTGCTACTTCCAGTGTCGACCTGAATCAAAGGATAGTAGTTCAAATTGTTGATATTATCGAAACTCGAGCATGTCTTATCATTGTTGTAATTGACACAGAAATTCAAATACCCCACGTCGATGGAAAACGCCAACAATTTGTCGCTGGTGGTGTATTCGTTGAACGAAACTATCAGCATCTTGTCGCCATTGAACCTGAAACTGGTTAAGAACATCCCCGAAAAAGCCTGAGCTGGCTGGTAACAACTCAACAAGAGAAAACTCAAAAGAAACACCGTGATGAACAACAACACAAAAAGGAAAACGCTTGGTAGTCTCAGAATAACCGCCTTCATCATGCCCCAAACCTGGCACCTGCCCGGCTTTTATACCTTTTGCGTGTTTCAGATGTGTTTCAGGGTGTTTCAGAATGTGTTGCAGGATGTTTCAGATTTCGCAACACTGCGACACTCGGAGGCATTTCGAGACATTTCTACCATTCTACACAACTAGATTCCAAAGAGCACCCACCGCCTTGTAGACGAAGTAGCCCAAGATCAAAGCCACCGATACCTCGGGAGTGAGCTCCGCAAGACTGCGCAACTTCATATCCGCCACCACCGTTTTGCAGGAGTCGAAATGAGGATCATCGCTCAACACAAACTTGCCGTACTTGTAGAAATTGTCCATGAGCTCATCTTTCTCATACCAGATTTTGAACAACCACTCCTCGAAGTTCTTCATGTCCTCGGGCTTCACCTGGTCTATGTCCAACACATCTCTACCCAAGGGAATGTCGGAAATCTTGAAAGCTCGGATGTGGTAATTGACCTGTTCCGGTCCGTCGCCACGCAAGAAGATTCTCTTCAACGAATAGCTGATCTCGCCGTAGTCGCCGGCTTTCAACCCCGAATAGCCGGTGGTGATGTCGTACACCACCGTGACGGTTTTCCGCAAATTCAACAACAGTAAGTACAACCCTCTAACCCGGGGCAACAAAACGTGGTTCAACACCGGCTTGCCGACTTTTTCACAGTATTCTCTGGATTTCCGGGTGGTTCTGTCCGAAGGCACCGTCCCCTCGGGGTATATAACTACGGTGTAGGGAAACAAGTCGTTGGAGATCTGTTGTTGTGGCCACTGGATGATATTTCCGCCACCGTTGGTGGCCCTAGCGGAGTGGGTGTGTACCACGCCGTTTGCAGGTCCACTTCCCCTAGCGTCGGCGTCAATGGCCAACAACTGGTTGTTCAAGGTGATCTTATCATTGTCCCAGTTCCGAGACAAAAATAGAAAGTTGTAGTTTCTCATGCCATATCCCAACACCGGGACCTTGGAGAGGTCCTTCAAGATAATATGGATGGTGGACGACAATTTGGCGGTGTACAACAAAAACCAGACGTAAAGCCAGTCGGTGTAGATCTGGTGATTGGAGATGATGATGGAGTTCGGCGATAACACCCCTTGGAGATGGCCAAACCCGTCTACCGCAAAATCGTTGCCCCGAGGCAAATTCTTGCTGTCGAAGGTCACTGAGATTCGAACCAACGACACGCAGGAGTGGTAGAACGCCATCAATTGCACGAAGTAGGTTTTGGTCAAGCCAATGCCATCCTGCTTATGGCCGGGGGATTTCTTGAATAGTGTCAACACCAAGATCTGGATCACCACAAGGGCAACACATCCCACGGCGAAGAACACCAACATGGCGGCGTTCTTCACCAATCGCAAAGGCAAGGGCAAAGTCATGAGGTTGGTTTGTATCCGTGGAATGCGAATCTGTCATTTCCTCGCGCGCCGGCACGAGTGGTCGGAACTAGGGTCGGAACTAGGGTCGGATTTGAGAATGAGGCCGGATTCTGTATTTGAGACCCGGAATTGAGGCTGTATTTTGAGGCTGTATTTTGAGGCTGCTGAGATGCTGAAAGCCTCCGATAGGCTACTGGAGAGCTGGAAGAGGTCATGGATATTCATTAGCTGCACAAACAATCATGGGCGTTTTGACGCATTCAAAAGATCATCAAACAAGTAGTCAATGTTGACCCCCACGGTCTTCAACTCCTTGAGCTGTGGCTTCAACACCCCGATGAACGTCTCAAACAAATATTCGTCCTTGATGACGATCCTGGTATTTGTTTCGTCGTCAGGATCTTCATAATTGGCCAAGGTTCCGAGGAGTTGTTTTTTGACCGAGTTGACTAATATGTTGCCTTGCTCGATACACCAATTGATCAATCCACTAGAGTCGACGTTGCCCTCGTTGTCGCGCTCCAAAATAGGAAAAATGCATTCCTTGTAGGTGGATATTGTCTTTTTCATCACTGAAACATTGATCATCACCAAGTTCGATAGATAATTGCCCACGTCCGTCTTGGTGGACCCTTGAACAGTTATGATTAACTTGGAAATGATGTTGGATAGGTCTGCAGAAACAGCTTGGAGAAATGCGGCAATCCCCTTATCGAGGACGCCAAAGCTATAGTAATATTCGAGAATGTCTCCCAACTCACTGGTCTTGATCTTGGAAATATTGTGCTTCATATTAAAGCTGAGTGACTGTTGGACTTGGACTTTGCGGTTGGCGATTTTCAACTTCACAACGTCGATCAACAACTTGATTTCGTCCAATGACGCCAATGTCTCCTGGTCGCTGCTGCTGACTTTGGTTTTGCCGATGATGGTCTCGATGTTGTTGATCTTACCTTCGATGTAGTTGATCAACCCTACGGTCTCGCCGAATTTGTTGTGGGCGATTTCGATATCCACCTCGTCCAACCTATCCTCGATCCTCTTCAATTCGCTGAAAAATTGACCTTTGTCGTTCTTGTCAAACGTTGAAAACTTGCCACTGGCAGAAAAATCGTGCGACCGGTTCCTGGAATGGACCCGGGCCGAGATATCCTGTAACAAGATATCTTGACTGTGCCTATTGGACCCGCTTCTTCGTTTATAGTGGATATCTTCCTCATTAATGCCTGAGTTTCTCAAAGATCTTCGAAGCTGGCGTTTTTCGTCGTCGGAGTCAAACCCGTCGTCGCCGTTGATGGACTTCCTCACATCTAGTAATCGGTCCTTCTGAAGAATCTCGCTTTTGCCCTTGTTGTATGCTTCGGTAATTTTGAGGAAATGGTCGTACCGATCAGTCTGGTATATGAATGTCAAGGATCTGGTGTTGACTTTGATCATATACCCTTTGTCGCCTTCCTTGTCATTACTCAACACTTGCAACTGAGTATCGTGCAAGGGCCAGCCATGGACGGCCTGTAATCTGGATTTGTTAGTGTTGGAGCTGGTGTTTTTGGTGGCGATCAAAATCAAATCGTTCAACACAAAAAGATGGATGGCCTTGGTGGTTTTCCAATTGCCCATATTCACTTCGAACCACCGGCCACTTTCGGCTAATATGTGCCGTCCTGGGATACTTTGGACAAATTTCGACGCCCCCTCCACGTGCTTGAACAAAGACTGCAATTCTGTCACCCACATCTTCTCCAAGATCATGATGGACGATCGGTCCTTCTTGTTATTGCGTATGGTGTGGTTGTAGGGAGACTTGTCGTCTTTCAGCTCTAAGTCCAATCTTCTTTCGGCCAGATCCCGAAACTCGTCCAAAACCCCGTACAAGTCCTTGGAGGTGGTTCTCAACTGCAACAACTCGTCGCGGGTGTCCTTCAAGTCCGTCATTAGCTCAAGAATGTTTTTCTGGTTCTCGTTGATGTTCCGCTTCAAATCCCGCGTCACCACCGCTTTCTGCTGCACCAACACCTTGTAGTAGTCGTTGATCTCCACCGCAGTGCCGTTGGCCAAGTCCTCCATGATCCGGGACCCTATGGGGTCTATATCCTCGGACTCTTTCAATTTCCGAACATCGGGCAAATTCGGCACCGGTGGCAAGTTGGCGGCATCCACCAAGTTCTTGGTATGCGCTGCAGCCGACGCCGACGCATGGATGCTCAACCTCCGGCTCCTCTTGTTGTTATTGGCCTTGGAATCATAACTTTTCGGCACTTGTAACGTGTTCTCAGTCAACGGCTGCTGGAGCCCAGAGGCTGCTGGCGGGGCGCTAGTGGCGGCGTTGGCGTTGGCATAGGGATTCTTGACCCGTGCGTTCCCCTGGTGCATCTGCCACGGCGCCTTGCTCTTCCGGTGTGCCGCTTTACTGTCAAAGTCCATGAGTAGCCGCTATTGAGATTTGTTGATCGCCAAAACTGCGCGAACATCACCACACCCGTACACCCACAGATCACCACACCCGTACACCAATAGCGCGCGAGGCCAAATTCGCACCAGACACAAATTTTTCGCTACAGTAAACGTTGGATATGTCCTTGTCGAGCACCGAATTGAACTACTTGGTATGGAGGTACCTCCAGGAGTCTGGATTCGACCTTGCGGCGTTTGCGTTTGATAAACAGTCCCACTGTCTGAAATACGAGGACACTCAGAACACTGCGGTGCTCGCGAAGGTTGAGCCAGGGTTCTTGGTCAATTTGGTACAGAAAGGGATCCTTTACAGCTTGACGGAGGAGGAGTTGAAGCAGAGCCACCGGAGATCGGAGGTTTTGACGTTTTTCGGCTCGTTGTTGAATAACGAAAAAGATATCGAGTTATATAAGTCGTTGAAGTTCGACAGTAACAACAGCAGTTCGGCGTCGGTGGCGAGGGGAACTGATGCGGAGGAGGGCTCTCTGGTGGCGGTAGCCACCTTGACCCCGGAAATAACGTATGGCGAGTGCTTGTTGAGCAAATGGAGCCCTGGGGCCGATGTTTTGGCCTATATTGACAGTAACGGGTCTAGCTTGATAGTGGCCAGGCCCGGCGACAGCGACAAAAAACAGGTCACCACCGGATCGCTAACGACCTTTGCTTGGTCGCCGTCGGGAAACCTCATCGCTACCGCCAATATAACGGGAGATTTGTGCGTGTGGTCGTCGAATGGAGATTTGAGAAATATGACCAAAGCGGTGTTGAAAAGTGAAGCTGGCAGCGTCGTCTACATAGCAGAGATCACCTGGTGTCCCAACGGACAGTTCTTCATCACCGCCGACTCGGGGGGCAGGGTCTGTCTCTGGGACAACGCATCTTTGACCGTTATTCAAGAATACAAGTCTGACAGCGACCATTGGTCGGTGGGGTGGCTAGACAGCTTCAAGTTTTCCCTCGGGTTCAGGCCGGGGTCTATAGTGGTGTACCAGATCTCCAGCGACTTCACCAGCAGTTACAACGTCAAAACAATTGCAAATTTGCCCGGGCATAAAGGAACGGCGTCCAATCTCCGGTTCGACGAACACACAAAGCTTTTGGCGTCCTATAGTGACTCCGACGGCGTAATACGGCTCTGGCTGAACTCGGCGAATGCCAACGAGGCGGTGTTGGCCAACGAACACAAAATAACCCCACTTGTTTCTTTGGATTGGTTAAATAACGGCACCACCCTTGTGTCGGTGTCGATCGACGGGCTGTTAGCGAAGTGGGACGCTGACGGGAAATCTCTTGTTCGACAACTCAGCATTTTTAGCCAGTTCAAGGGCTCGTTGGTGTACTCGTCGGCGGTTTCCCCAAACGAAAAATGGCTCGCCGTGGGAGACGATTTAGGAAAAGTTTCCATCTGGGACCTTCAATCCCTCGACTGCCAGGGTCTCTACGAGATCCCCGGCTCTCTCGGCCCCCACGACGGCCTCTGTGACCTTTCGTGGGACCGGAGTTCCCGCAAGATCTCCGTGGCCTACAAAGGGGCTTCCAGTGTCATTTTGAATTGGCAGTAGAGTGATGTATTATAACCTGTATATTAATTTCATGACAAATCATCTTATGTAATATCCCCACTATGGAGTGGCTGTACCGGTGGCCGAAGCCGTGGACGACACGGCAGCAGCGGCCTTTCTGAGCGCAGGGTTGGTGCCGGGGAACACGAGCTCCATGTAACAGGTGGCCAAGGAAATAAGCCCGAAAACCACTCTCAAGATCGGTGGCTGTTGCGCAGCGTCGTCGGGGCCCACGGGCTTATGGACCGGTTCGTTCAAGAACGATTGAACAGCCAAAAAGAAAGAACACCACGATAACATCTTATTTCTCATGAACATGGCAGCCATTGGTAATGATTGGGAGATCATCGAAGAGGCGTCCCCACGGGGTTTGGCGGGGATGTGGTGGTAGGGCACTATCAAGTCAGCTCTGATTTTGTCGGACATTGTTGGAAAAGTTCGCCGTCGAGTCGCAGATTTTAGGGGATAACGCCGGTACACCAGTTTTTGTCATGTGATAGTCATGCGGTTTTCATGTGACTGTCGTGTGCAATTCATGTAAGGGTCATGTGCTTTTCACGTGCCTGTCACGTGCTCGCAAATAGATCTCTCTGGCCAAAGTACCGGTTAACCACGACAATGATGACGTGGCAGGTCAAGTCCAAGTGGGAGCTGGAGATCCAGTTTTCTTGAGTGTGTCTTTTCAGGAGTAGCTTGATGGCCTTTTTGGACAAGTTTCGGACTAAAGCACAGTCGGAGGCATCGAGTTGGTTATCGGTGCGAAGTAATAGGGCATAGACCCATTTACACAAGGTTTCGGGCAGGCTGGAGGTGAGCCAGTTGGTGATTAGGGCTATCAACCGCATGACCAAGTTGTGGTCGAATTCCCGGAACATTGTGTCGATATTCGGGTCGTTGGCGTAGATGTGTTTCCTCCAGTTGTTGGTGGTTTTGGGGTCGAGCCACGGGGGCGGGCCGGGCGGCGGCAGGCGCGGCGGCAGGGAGTCTTGGCGGAGATCGCGCGGCGGAAAGGAGTCTTCGCGGAGATCGCCCTGGCCGCGCCGGCCCAGCGGCAGCAGGTCCTCGTGCGGGCCCTCCATATACCCCCGGAGCATTTCCTTCAAGGCGAGAAAATCACGGTAGATCTCCAACTGCCAATACTCAAACTTGGTGTTGGTAGTGATGTCGTGGGGTTCAAGCCTGGGTTTTTTGTCGTTTCGAGGGCTGGCGGCTATGGTATCGTTCAACGCCCTCGCTTTCTTTCCCTGTCGTTGCACCGCTATCAAGTACTCAACAGCCGGAAGGTCCTCCTCGGCGACATTGGACATGTCTTTGGGGACTTTAAACACCGGTTGGGCGCCATAGTCGTCATTGCTCGACATTTAACCGCCCTCAACTGAATTCGCGACTATATGAAGCGCAGAGCTGTTGGCGACACGCCGAGCGCTGCAGGTCCCCCCGCCCGGCCGATTGTATGCACCATTCCTCCCTGCTGGAAAACCCCTCGAGAATTCCGGAGCTACGATGAGTACGAGATGCACGTGCTCTCGGCCCACAGCCATATCTGCAGCCAATGCAAGAAGAGGTTCCCCACCGATAACTTGTTGCAGGTACACATCGAGGAGACCCACGACCCGTTCTTCCAGATCAAGAGGGAACGAGGTGAGAAGGTGTACAAATGCTTCAACTACAGCACCGACCCCGGCGGGTGTCGCAAAAAGTGTTCCGACCGCCACAAGAGAAGATTACATATGATCGACAAGCACGGATATCCGAGGGACTTCGACTTCCGGGTGGTGGATTTCGGGGTGTAGGGGGGCAGACACAGACACAAATAGGACAGTCACAGACAGGGTTTAGGGCAGGGTCACAGGGTTTTAGGGGGGGTACAGGGTTTTAGGCGGGGTACAGGGTTAAGGGCAGGGCGCGGCAAGGTTCAAGGGGCCACCAGGGTAGGACAATTGCCCAGAGGGCGCGGGCCAGCCCAGATACGCGCCCAGCCCAGAGATAGCCAGGCCCAGAGATACGCGCCCATCCAGCATTAAATATTCATCTACACACTTTCCACGGAGGTGCTCCATAACTTTCATCCACTTACCGCCCTCTATGCACAAATCCTCCAATATCCTCTGTGGCGCGATTATCTCGGGGAGATCTCTCCTACCGCGCCTACGGCACCGCTCAAGGCACAGGAGTGCCGGTGTCCGACGACACATCAGTCTCGTTTTCTAATCTCCGCCTCTTCACCACCGGTTTCCTCCGCAATTTATTTATTATCCCCTCATCGAACTTGGAACTACAAGTGGGACAGGTCATGGACCCAGGGATCTCGCTGATAATACACAAGCACACCGAGCACACGTAGCCGATCTCCACCGACTTTCCCGTGAGAAAACAGCTCGCCCGGTAATTCACGTGCGAGTTGGTGGGCAAAATGATCAAGGGCCGAATCGAAGGCTCGATGAAATACGCCGTCGACAACACCTGGATGAACCCATTGGGGTTCTCGATGTGAAGATATATCCCGTTGGTGGCATCTGCAGCTTGCTGCAAGTACGAGGAGTCGTTGTTGCCCAATTTGGCCACGTCAATGGGCACCTTCATCTTCTGGGCCGCAAAAATCCCGTTCATGAGCGAAATGTACTTTATGTCTTCATTGTCATTCGGAGTCACCACCAACACCCGCGACTTGAGCCTCGTGACCCCCTGGTAGCTGTTGGAGGTCGCGGAACCCCCGGAACTATCTTTTGTGGCCGACGAGATCGCCGACGCCGTAGTGGTGGAAATCGACTGGTCGAGGTTCAACATCCGGTTGGTGTAGGTCAAGGCGAGGCTCAAGGCACCTGCAAGCTTGGAGTTGGCGCTGGAGCTTTCTGAGCCAATCATTTCCTTCAATGACGCATTAAGCTCCTCCAACACCCCCTCGTCGACAATTCGAAATTGTCGATACATCCCTTTCCCCACCAAAGCGGGGGTTGCGGAGAAAGTATCCTCGGTGGCGCCGTCCGCTCGGTGCCAGTCGTCGGTATCTTTTCTGGGGTTGGGATAGAGGAATCTGGCGCCGTGGGGAGTGCTTATGATGAAGGCAACCTGGTTGGAGTTGTTTAATGATAGATGGCCGTTCAAGAACACAAGCAATGATTTCACCACGTCGAGAAGGGATGTTTGGGATCTGATGTTGTACCAGCCGCCGGGGGTGAGCTCTAGAATCAACGTCAACAACGAGGGGTCGTCGTTGGGGAGTTCAGCGGTGTGGATTTCGGTGAATGTGTTATCGGCAATGGCATCCATGATTGGGTGGGCGCGCAGGGTGAGTGAGAAAGGTGGTGCGAGAGTGCGCGCAGCGATGAGGGCGGAGATGAGGGCGCGCAGCGATGAGGGCGGAGATGAGGGCGCGCGCAGGGTGACACCAAAGGAGCCTGTAGTGCGAGAGTCCGCGCAGTGCGCTGTGGGAGTAGGGGAGAGGTCCGCGCAGTGCGCCGCGCGAGTAGGAGTGGTGCGAACAACCTCCACGTATGTCTATTTGCCTATATCTTCAAACCAGTCCTGAGGTCTCTCCTCAATAAACTTGCTCATGATGTCTTTGCATTCCTGGTTGTCAAAATTGACCACCTCTACGTTGTTGGCCTTCAACCACTCCTCAGCACCCAAAAAATTCTTATTTTCACCTAAAACCACCCTCTTCACCCCGTACATCAAACAGGCCCCTGAACACATCAAACAGGGCGACAAGGTGGTGTACATGGTACAGTCTTTGTAAATGCTTCCCTTCAATCTCCCGGCATTCTCGAGGGTGGAGATTTCTCCGTGGAGAGTGGCGGAATTCTTCTGGAATCTCATGTTGTGGCCACGGCCTAAAACAGTGCCATCTTCATGGATCAATGCCCCACCAATAGGCACTCCTCCTTCGGCGTATCCTGGAAAGTTAGTACACTGACTGCTACACCGACTGCTATACCTACATACCTTTCTTGGCTTCTTCCAATGCAATCTGCATCCCCTTTTTATCGTCAAACGGCATGGTGGTAGTTTGAAAATTCTGTCATTTGAGAAGAGTTGTAGTCCAGTGCACCATTCCTCACCCCACACCCGTACACCATTTCTCCTCGCAATTCCACACCTGTACACCAGTTCCTCACATACCCACACCAATGACACACCATGTCACCCACACCATGTCACCCACACTATGTCACCCACACTATGTCACCCACACCGTATATTCACCTACATCGCCAGAACCTAGTGGCCATGGAGTCTGAGTCCCCCCGGGACCCTCTCCACCTTTGATAACTGGACAGAAATCTTGCTGGGCTGATCCAACCCTATCTCCCCCGGAACAGTTTGGATGTCAGCCGGAACGTATATTTTACCCCCATCGACTTCCTCGAGCCATTCGTCGACATTCTTAAACCCCTCGGACTTAAGCAACCGGAAAATGTCGCGGGTTTTGTTGATAAGCTTAGGATCGTTCTTGCACCAGAGGCCATGCTGGATCAAATTCTTCAACTCCGCAGCATTATCACCAATGTAATTCCTCATACAGCAACTGCAATGGTTGGAAACGATGGAAAATAAAATGTCGTAAAACAAATTACCCACCCTGTTGGTGCCGCTTATGGCGATGGCCTGAGATATCATGGGAATGAACTCAAGAAACTCGTTGCAATAATTCTTTTTGACAATTTCTCGGATGGTGGATTGGGCTTTGAACTCGGTCTTATGGTCACTGCCCAAGCTTTCTCTCAAACTGACCTCCAACTTGATGTTGCAGAGTAATCTGAAAATGGTGACTCTGGATTGCACGAAATTGGGCGAACCGTCACGCTTGTGATGCCAATGTTGGTAACAGTAGTTTAGCAACATTTCTATGACAAGAATCTTCAAGCTGGCAACCTTGGTGGTCTCAATAATCAGGAAAATTAAACCAGTATCGATCAAAAACTCAATAAGCTCGTTAAACGAGGGCACGAAGTACACGGAGTTCTGTTTGTTCACCCCGAGGGAAACTAGCTGCAAGAGCAGAAGGGATTTGGAGATCTCATCAGTATTTTTGTCGAGCAAGTCCATTCTGATGTTGTTTATCAATTTGTTGTTCTCGTAAATCGAGTGCTCTGTTTTGGGGATCTCATACAGAAACTGTAGTATTGTGGACATTTTTATGATTTTATTTCGTGTAATGTCTCCCTGCAATGGCTGCTTGTCCCGAATGTGATTCAACGCCCCGAAATCGTAGAGGATTTTGCTTTCGGATGGCTGTTGTAAATATTGAGTAACACTGGCGTCTCCGGTATCGATTTCGTCGTGGATGATGTCGATTCTCTTGAAATCGATGTTGTCGATCAATCTGGGGTTCTCTGTTGTACCAAATCCGCCTGAGGCCGGGAAACAGTCGTTTTCATTTTTTATTTCGAAATTTGTGGATTTCACAATTGAAGTATTATCGTCGTCAGCTGGCACTGAATTTTCTCTCTTGACCCTGTTGAGAGACCCCAATTCCTCCAAATCGCCATTTCGTGTCTCGCTCCAGTTCTGGACCTTATCTGTGACCGACGGAGGCCGGTGCTTGAACGAGAGATAGTACTCCCGTGCAGCGTAGAACAGCACTCCCCCCACAATAAACGAAAAGAGCAACACCAAGTAGATGTATACGATATTGGCCACCATATCGGCGTCGTACTCCTCCTGCTGTGCCATAGTTGCTGTCCGTTATCGCTTTTGCACCTTTTGCACTTTCCCTTTGCGCTTTTTGCACCCATTTTTTGCACCCAATTCCGCGAACGTCAGCAGTGCGAAAAAATCATCCCACAGATTTTCACCACTATTGTTATGTTTAGACCAGCGCTGTTCTTCAACAACTCCATACTTCATGGGTTGAAGTCGGGGCTAGTGAGGTCTCCAGTGACCAAAAGGTCGTTTTTCTTGAAAAATCACAACATCGCCTTCAAACCTTACTCCACGGCGGTGAGGCAGGCCGTCAACCAAACAACCACCGTTCCTCGTAAGTTTTCCCCCGTGGTGTCGAATAAAGTCGTGGGCTACTGGCTACTTGGAACCAGCACCTTGGTGTTTGGTATTGTGGTGCTTGGAGGGTTAACGCGGCTCACAGAGTCGGGGTTGTCGATTACAGAGTGGAAGCCCATCACGGGATCAGTTCCTCCTTTGAACCAGCAGCAATGGCAGGAGGAGTTCGAAAAGTACCAGTCGTCGCCGGAGTTTGTGCAGTTGAATAGCCACATCACTTTAGAGGAGTTTAAATTCATCTACAGTATGGAGTGGGGCCACAGATTGGTGGGACGCTTCATCGGGATGTTTTTCGTGTTGCCGGCGGTTTATTTCTGGACCTCCCACAAGTTGTCTCCTCATATCAAAACACGGGTCATTGGGTTGACTGCGTTGTTGGGATTGCAAGGATTTATCGGCTGGTGGATGGTGAAATCGGGGTTGGATCAAGAACAGTTGGAAGAAAGAAGATCCAAGCCAACGGTGTCTCAATACCGGTTGACCACCCATTTGTGTGCGGCTTTCTTGATGTACTTGGGGGTTTTGGCCACTGGATTCGAGATCTTGAAGGAAAACAGGTTGGTGGACATGGTGAAGAAGAACGAGGGTGCCAAGGTGAGCGAGTTGATTTCTCAATTAAATACACCAATAGTGAAAAGGTTCAGGATTATAGCCATCGGGTTGTTGGGATTGAGTTTCTTGACTGCAATGTCAGGGGGTATGGTGGCAGGGCTCGACGCAGGATTGATCTATAATACCTTTCCTCACATGGGAGACGAATATATTCCCCATTACGGCGAGTTAATGTCGCCGGTATTTGCCCGTACCAAAGACTTATCGGACATGTGGTGGAGAAACTTGTTGGAAAACCCCACCACCGTGCAATTGGTGCATCGTACTTTGGCATACACAACGTTTTTCACGATCTTGGGGTTCCATATGTACTCGATGAAGTTCAGAAAGGTGTTGCCTAGGCAGATTTTCAAAAGTTTGGCGGGGGTGATGGGATTAGCCACCATCCAAGCTTCTTTGGGAGCCTTCACCTTGATTTATCTTGTTCCAATTCCATTGGCCGCTTTGCATCAAGCAGGAGCAGTGGCGTTGTTGACTGGATGCCTTGCATTGTTGTCGAGGACCAAGAGAATCCGGCCCGAGACTGTCAATTACCTCAACAAGTTAATGAAGCAACGGGTGTAGCCACGAAGCTGTCCGTCAACCCAGCCGTGAACCATAAACTTGATATTGTACATAGACCGTTATTTATTGTCGGACTGATTCAGACTGTCAACCGTATACCTTGTTCATAGTTACCATATACGCTTAGACGACATTTCGTATCGAGACACATCTTTGAGACCTTCGTCGATACTGGGCTGGTACTTAGCGTGGAAATCGACGTTGCGCTTCTCCACCGAATTAGGGGGCACAGTTTCATGCTGGTCGTATAACCGGGACCGTATGGGCTCAATATCGGACATTTCCGTGCTGGGTATCCCCGGTAAGAAGCTCACATCAATCGGTGATCTGGGGGAGGCCATGGGAGACAAGGGAGCGAAATCAGTTTTCCTTGAAGGGGTATCGATGGATTGAGTGTCGTTATCGTCGGACTCCACTTCCTCAACGACAAAGGTTGCTTCGTGGCTGAGTTTGATCTTGCTGGTGATCTTGAGCAATATCAAGCCCAACACCAACCTCATAAGTAGCAAGATAATAAACGAAATGGATAACAAAACCATGCTGCCGAAGATGGAGTAAACGTTGGAGGTGGTTGAAACCTTGAACATGGTGATTATATCAGCCAAAGACATTCTCAAGAAACACACTGTGGTGGCCAATAACGGCAAACCAATCCGTTTGGTCAAAGTCAAGTAATCACTCAATTCGTATTCTAGATTGGAATTCAACGACGTGGCCCTGAATACCTCCTGGTAGTCCAAGGCTAGCACATAGATGAATTTG
Source organism: Yamadazyma diospyri (assembly GCA_030579195.1). Taxonomy (NCBI): domain Eukaryota; kingdom Fungi; phylum Ascomycota; class Pichiomycetes; order Serinales; family Debaryomycetaceae; genus Yamadazyma; species Yamadazyma diospyri. The sequence goes on along the minus strand of JAKUAE010000028.1, from coordinate 122,055 downwards.
TGGTAGATTCGAGGCCGAATCTTGTTGAATTTGGTGATGTAGCAGTGTTTAAGCCAATCCACGATGATTTCGCTGCCGAGAACCACGATGCTGGGGCCAAACAACGCCCCGATCCATTTATTCCAGCTTTGCCAGCTGTTGGGAATGAGAGTGTCGTTTATGCTGTTCAACTGAAGCATGTTCCTCAAGGCTATCATTCCCAACATCAAACTAAGCTGATACCGTTCAGTCAAATCCGCCATGGTCAACTGGAACAACCCTTCCCTGTCGAATTTCTTGAATACCGAGCTTCTGAGCTCGCTGAATTGGTTGGAGAAAAGCAACGTCAACAAGGCGTTGGAATAGGAGTTTGCAGCCACGTTCAAGGATACCGTCTGGTATACTAGCACAAATCCATGAATCGATAGATATACCACCGAGAGGGTGTAAAACACCACGAACTTCACGATGTTGGGTCGGGTAAGGTTGCAGGACACCAAATCGTACATTATCTTCAAGATATCCTGTCCGATGGAGGAACACAACTTGTCGGCGACCTCTAGCACCCCAAACATGACATAGAGCTTGATCTGGGCCTGGCCTCGCACGTCGTGGTAGATTTTCGAGATATCAAGGGTGGGCAAAGACAACATCGCGAGCGAGGTCACCACCAACGCGACCGTCAACGAGTCTCTTCTGGCATACCAAAACTTGCCGGAGACATGGGGGTTGTTCCTTAGCACTGATTTGACACTCATGGCCGTGATCACCAATATCCGGAGCGGCACCAATGTGAATAACGTCAAAAACGAGTTCAAGCAGATCAATAGCCCCAACCCCATGAACTTCTCCAACACCACCGGGACCTCGACCAAGCTGAGAATCTGATCGTAGGACTCGTCGGCCATCACCCCGGCCATTGGGGTGGTTTTGTCGTTGTTTCGTGGCAAATTGAGCTCGAGCATGAGCAACTTAAGGATGGAGAACGCCTTTCCGGACCTTTTGCGATCGTTGGACCTGTTGCGGTCGTTGGAAAGGAAGTTGATGAACGAGCCGGTTGTGGATGAGCGTGACCGTTTAGGCACCGACGCCGACCGCGATCGCCTGGCGGCGGTGCTAGTGGATGCCGGGTCTCGGGAGCTCCTGGTGTCAGACAGATGGTGTGGCTGCGCACCGGTAGTTAGTGCCATGTTGTTTCTCAAAATGATGGAATAATTTATGGGTCTCTATTACGTAATAAGTTATGTAGATGCTTACATAATAATTTATGGGTCTCTATTACGTAATAAGTTATGTAGATGCTTACATAATAATTTATGGGTCTCTATTACGTAATAAGTTATGTAGATGCTTACATAATAATTTATGGGTCTCTATTACGTAATTAATTATGTAAGGTGCTTACATAATAAATTATGTCATCATTAGCCGCTGACTCCTCGGGTGTGTTAGTAGATGGGGATAGCCGGATCAGGGGGATAGCTGGAGCAGGGGGATAGCCGGATTAGGGGTTAGTCGGATCAGACAGGGGATGGAAGGAATTAGGCCGTTATGTTGCGATTTCGGGTTTGTTTCACTCAAGGGAAACTGGTAGAAAACAGGGGGACAGCCTCCTTATATAGTCTAAGAGCTTCTCCGCTTTCCCTCTTAAGCGTTTCCCCTCTCTTTCCCCTTAGGCGTTTCCCCTCTTCGTTTCCCAGGTGTTCCCCTCTCCCCTTTGGGCGGTCAAGGCAGATGTGTCATTTGCGATAGATCATTTTGCAGTCGCGCGATAATGTCGTGGGTGTACGGGTGTGGGTGAGATATCGTGTCAATGTCGCGCTTGGGGTGGGCACGACCGCCATGGGACACGACTGGGGCTCCAGGGCTTCGCCCAAATCGCGGAGGCCGCACCGCGCAGCCGCCCAATCGCATCGCGCACCAGCCAAAATCCCCATGAGGCTACTCACCATCGAGTCATTCACCCCCTATTTGGCCAAATACCCACCCCAAGAGCTCTTGGCGCCCGCAGACGCCTCCCGGGTCCAGCTCACCATCACAGAGTTGTTGATAGACCACCACGTGGACTTGCCGTTGCTCAAATTCCTCAGCCGGTTCTTGACCCAACAATCCTACGACGACATCGTGGAGGAGAGAAACATCGAGCACCAATGCGGATATATTGTATGTAATAAGGCCCCCAAGCACCAGGTGAGGCGGCTCTCCGCCAACAGCAACGGCATCACCGCCTGTGCCGACGGCCAAACCAAGTTCCAGATCTACAACCGCAAACCGTCCATCATTTTGCCCAACACCTTTTCGTCACAGTACTGCTGCAAGGACCACTACCAGGCGTCGGTGTTCTTCCGCAACCAGTTGTCGTCGGAGGCGTTGTTTGCGCGGAAAAACATCATGGTGGCGCCACCGTTCCCCTCACATTACCCCGCGTGGTTCGAGAACGCCATCACCAGTCTCGAGGAGGTTTTGGCTAAACACCGAGAGTTGCGGGGCGAGGGCAAATCCTTGGCCGACGTGGTGAAGATGATGAGCGGGTTGACGGTGGACGACAACAGCGACACCGACCAGTTGGTGAAGTTGATCGAGGACTTTGAAATTGTGGAGAAGGAAGGGGATTTGAACGGGGAATCGGCGATTGTCGACGATGCCGACGGCCCCGAGGGCCCCGAGGGCCCCCACCACTACATCACCTCCAGCAGCAGCTTCGGTGGGTACATGGTGTAGCCACCTAACGATTAACGTCTATATATTAACATTGAACTTTGTGTCGTATCTCATCCCCACCTTGTAATGCTCTAGCCGATAATCGCCGATGTAGTCCGCCAACCGCTTGCTGTGGTGGATGCGGTCGTTGTAGGGGATACCGGTTCTGGTGTGCTTGATGGCGTGGTCGTCTCGGGCCAATTTGGCGGCGATGGTGGAGGAAATGTTGCGGTGGGGATTCACCAAGTCCGAGTGCATCGACACCTTGTGGGCGGCCAACGTAGCCATGAGCTGGTTGTATTTGGCCACCTTGGCGTCGTACTTGTCGTTGTACACCGGCACGAGCTCCTTCTGGTGGCGGGCGAGGTCTTTCAAGTACCGGGGGCCGTAATTTTCCGTGAGGGCTCTGAGCAGTTGTTTTAGGTGGCTGGAGGCGGCGTCCAAGCCACGGCGCCAGTCTGCGACGTGGCTGTCCACATCTGCGCCCAGGCCGTCCATCAAATACTCCCACATGGCCTCACAGTCGTGGAGGTGCTGGTAATAACTGCGGGGAAACATTTTGCCCCGGTACTGCGACCAACCGACGTCGAAGCTGCCGTCGTGGTTGGGCTTTTCCGCTAGCTGGCGGGGATCGTCGCAGTCCCAGATGTTGATCAAGCTGGCCAACTTCGCCAGCCGCTTCCCCACCATGGCGATGTCCCTCATCGGCGATAACTTCGCGGTGGGGTATTGGATGTATCCCACCTTAACTCCGGCGCTGGAGAACCGGATTTTGGGCTGGAAGGGGCCGTTTTCGATGTGGCGGTGGATGTTGTGCAAATAATGGAGGAGGTTGATCTTGTGCTCCATTTCCGGGAGCAAAACCGACTCGATGACCCGGAAGTTGTAGGCCTGGCGCATGGCTTTGGCGGAGGTGGAGCGGAAGATTTTGTGGCGAATGTTGGTTTCAGGGGGCCGCAAGTCGGTGTAGGGGAGCAACTGCGGCACCGCAAGCCGGCCGTGGAGCTGGAGATGCTTCAAGTACCGTCGGGTGGTGCGAAACTTGTGGGTTTTGCTGGCGTGGATCTCGTGCTTGAACCGCCTCAACGCCTCGGAATTGGTCATTTGGCCGTAGCTCTTGAGGGGAAACGCGAACCTGGACTCGATCTCCCTCGGGAGCTTGCCGTCGAAGCAAAATACCCCGTTTTCCGCGTACTGCTGGGCCTTGCGGCGGCTATCGGCGCCGTCCTTGTGGCGATACTCCACTAATAGCCCTAGAAGGCCCACCACGTCCCCTGTTTGCACCACATCCACCACCCGCACCGCCTTGCGGTACCACAGTGCCAATACCGCCGCGCTGGCCACCGCGGACGCCGTTTCCTGCCGCATAAACTGTTTCATCTCCTCGCTCACCATCGCGAAGTACCGCTTGCCGTCGATGGCCGCCAACTGCAACTCCGCCACCACCGCCCGGGGAACATTATCAAAAGCTTCCGACTCCGGCACGTCCCAATTTGCCACCTTCCGCCTCGCTCTCGCCAACTCTCGGTACAACGACCGCAATGCTGGTCCGTGGCTGGGATGAGATATCCAATTCATGAGATTTCGCACCCCTCAAATGGTACGTATATGGAGTTCCCAGGGCCCCAGGAGCACCACTAACCGCGCAGCCTCCCAAAGCCAAAGCCAAGGTGACGATCTTGAAGTTCAAGAACGCAAAATCCACTTATGTGATCCCTATTGACTTGGACGGCAAGAATGCCCAGACGGTGAAGAACTTCACCCGAGTGTTGGCGAACATGATTAATCAGAGCGGCGGCATGGCCGCGGACGACGATACCGCCATGGAAGAAATCGAGGTGCCCAAATCGGAGTTTGCCGAGGAGTTGGCGGAGGAACCAGAGAAAACAGGCCTATTAGTCGACGGTGCCAGTTTGAGGATTGCTACTCCCAGAGATAAGACCTCGCCCTACAACAACGAGTGGATTGAGTTGGACGAGGAGACGATGGGGGAGATGGATTTTGAGGATTACGACATTTTAGCGTTTGCGGTGGGTGAGGGGGAAGAGGGGGGTGAGTTTAGGGTTGTGGAGGCGGCCTACGAGGAGTAGGCCGCGACGCCGGTGCGAAGGGGCTGCCGCGAGCACGTAGCGCGCCTTCACTACTGCGCAGCACGCCACCACTACCACGTAGCGCGCCTTCACTACTGCGCAGCACGCCACCACTACCACGTAGCGCGCCACTACCGCGCAGCCTGGCCCAACAGCCACCCCGCGACCCCCCAACACCTATGTTTCCCTAAGCCCACCAACCAAGACCTGTGTCCCTATATTTAGCAAATCAGACCTATATCTAGCAAACAAGACCTATTCAGCAACCAAGACCTATATCTAGCAACAATACCTATTCAGCAACCAAGACCTATATATACAATATGTCCTATCTAATGTCAAAACCTCCGGCCATCTAATGTCAAAACCTCCGGCCACCACTCACCTTTCTCACCCCCCCCGAATTTACCCTCACCGGACTCATCCTCTGGCCCGAGCTCACGCGCGACCGCGACTTGGGCCGGATGTTGGACGGCGATGACTGCGGCGACGAAAACCCGCTGATGGTCCGCGTGGTCTTGGTGGTGGTGGTGATGGACTTGGTGATGTGGATCTGCGACTGGTTGGCAGATATCGACCGCAAGGCGTCTCTGGGAGAGCTGGCGATGTCTTGGCCTATCACTGCGATTTCGCCAGGCCCATGGGGGCTCTGGATGTCTTGCATGGTGTCGTTTTCGACATCGATGTCGTCGTCGGAGTTGTTGATCACCTCCACCACCGGGGTTTGATTATTTTCGTTTGTGTCCTCGTTATACTTTCTGGGCTGGCCCGGAGACTGCTGAGGAACCGCGGTGTGGATCTTGGCCGCCAAGGCGCCGCTGATCTTTCTTCGTCTGATCGGGGTCTGGAACGAGCTGTCGATGTGGCCTATGCTGGAGTTGATGTTGGAATGCCCGAGCAACTTCCGTTGCTTGGACTCCTGTTTCATGCGGGCCTTGAACTCGTCGTAGGGAACGAGAGGAAACAACCCGCCGATGAAACTGTCGGGCCGGTTATCCAAGCACATGGTGTGTCTCCAGTCTCTGAAGTCGTTTTGGTGCAAGTACAACCAATGCTGTTGCGGACCCACCACCATCCCCGGTCTGATCATCCTCATGTACCCAATACACTCGTTGGCGGTGAATCCGTGGGTGTAGATCAAATGGGCCCCAATCAAGCACCCGGTGCGGCCCAACCCTGCTTTACAGTGCACCGCGATCTTCCCCCCTTTATTTATGACGCATTCGGCGGCCCCGATGAACTTCTGCACGTAGTCCAACGTGGGACAGGTGCCGTCGTCGAAGATCATGTCGATATGGTGCACGCCCCTCTTGGTGAACTCGTTGGCGTCGTACAAGTGGGAATTCAACCGCACCACCAACTGCACGTCGTTCTTGATGAAATAGTTCAACACCTTCTTGAAGGGCTCGTTCAAGGTGGCGGACTTGCGGTGGTTCTGCTGGGGCGACGCAAACGCAATGAAGTCCTTGGAGATCACGTTGAAGTCCCCCTGGTCCACCCGCTCGTACTGCTCGTACTCCTCCAAGTTGAAGTTGGTCAAATCGATCATGCCCCGCTCTTTGGCCCGCCACATGCCGTACACGATGTCCTGGATGGTGATTTCAAAGTCGGCGTTGGAATAGCCGGCGTCGCGGAACCCCTGCACGGGAGGATCGATCTGGCTGATGGGCTGCAACACCTGGTGCGGGGACCAGCTCTGCACCAACACCATGTAGCAGCACAACAAACAGGCGGCGTTGGCGCGCTCCTTGGCGGCGGTGGAGCTGTAAAACACAATGGCCTTGCCCTGGTTGGCGTCTTCGTTCAAAATGTTGTGCAACACCACGGCGAACCGGTATAAACTGCCGATGTGCAACGGGCCGAAGTCGAGGTGGAACGCATTGTAGGGCAAGGCGTCCTCTACGGTGAAATACACCAAGTCAGCGGTGTCTGGGGGCGGGTAGTCGTAAGCGCCGAGGTAAATGCGGTCTGTGGTTAGTATTTGGTGGGGAGGAGGCGGTAACGGCCCACAAACTGCTTCCACACTGCTCTCACACAGCGCTAGCGTTATTGCCAACTTACCGCCCGACAGCGGCTACACAGCGCCAACCGCCGGACTCCTACGTACTCTTCAAGAACTCGATCAACGGCATGGTTTTCTTCCCCATCCTGTGTCTTTTGATAAGTTTCCAATGATGTTTTGATTTTGTATTATTGTATTGACTTGTGTACGACTGACCTGTTTTAGGAAATTCTCATTTCCAACGATAAGATCGCAAAAGAACAAAAGAACAAAAGAACAAAAGAACGGATGGTGTGTAGAATTGCGAACTGGCGATAGTTGTGGAGAGTGAGTGGGGGTTGGCGATAGGGGAGGGTTGGGGTTGCGAGGGGGAACCTGCGACATTATGCGCCGATCGCCGATTGATACTAACCTGTAGTCGAATCTTTACACTTTATCGTCGGAGACGTTGAGTGAGCTCCAGAAGTTCCGGTTTGCCAGTGCGCGGGCGGCGCAGATGCAGGCTGTAGTGTGTATGTATAGGCTGTTTTTGGGCTGCTTTTAGGCTGCTTTTCGGTCGGTTTTAGGCTGCTTTTCGGGCGGCTTTGGGCGGCTTCGGCTGCTTTATTGTTTTACCCTTACTAACCCTAGACACCATCGACAAATCCTCCTACGAGGTCAAAAAAGACACCAACGACGTGTTTTCCGACATAGACGCATTGAAAGACCAATTGCCCCCCACCTCCCCCAGATTCATTCTTTTATCCTACCCTTATAAGTCCCACGACGGCAGATTGGTTTCCCCGTTGGTGTTGGTGTATTGGAAGCCGCCAAGCGGACAGGAGGCGACAATGCTCTTCGCAGGGGCCGTGGAAATGTTCAGAGGTCATGCGGGAGTTTCCAAGCTCCTCACCATCGACGACGAGGACCAGTTAGATGATATAGAGTCTGAGTTGAAGTGAGGTGAGTTGAAGCGAGGCGTGCTGAGATGAACGCGCACCGCCAGGCCCGCGCGTAAATTCCGTCACCTCGCGGTTTTCCTGGCCCTGCACGACCCTGAAAATATTTCTCTGCGAAGCTCAAGTGAAAAAATTTTTCAGTTTAGTTTAAACCAATTCCTAATAGTTTAATAAAAAATCAAATAAGTCAACATGGGTCGTATGCATTCATCTGTATGTTTTCACTAGCTTCTACTGGCCTTCGGGCTTGTAAGAGGTGGGAAATGATACTTTTGTCTGGACTTATCTTGGATTGTTTCGGTGTAGAGTGTTTGAGGTCTTGATAAAAGTGTAGTAACCCCTGTTACTTGTTTGCTTTTATTCTTGATGCTTGACTCTCTTGGGCCACTGAACAATACCTTTTTAATGTGCTGGGAGTCTGATGTGGGGGAGGGTGCTATAGTGTCGTTCACGCAGTGTACGGCATTTTTGTTCACCGTAGTACCGTCCCCCGCAGAAATTTCCACCCGTTCAGGGATATCATCCCCTCTCTGTTCTCGGAACTGTTACTAACTACTCAGGGTAAAGGTATGTCCTCATCTGCCACTACATACTCAAGAGCTATTCCATCTTGGTTCAAATTATCTGCTGATGAAGTTATTGAACAAGCCATCAAATACGCCAGAAAAGGTTTGACTCCATCCCAAATCGGTGTTCTTTTGAGAGATGCCCACGGTGTCACTTCTTCTAAAATCGTCACTGGTAACAAAGTGTTGAGAATCTTAAAATCCAACGGTTTGGCTCCAGAAATCCCAGAAGATTTATACTACTTGATCAAAAAAGCTGTTTCCGTCAGAAAACACTTGGAAAGAAACAGAAAAGATAAAGATTCCAAATTCAGATTAATTTTGATCGAATCTAGAATCCACAGATTGGCTAGATACTACAGAACCGTTTCTGTGTTACCTCCAAACTGGAAATACGAATCTGCTACTGCTTCTGCTTTAGTTAACTAGATTCTTTTTATAATAAGTTCTATAGTCTATGTAAAATTTATTAATGTTGGTTCCGCACTTCAGGTTCCGCCACTCTGCGGCCCCGCTACCGCCACTCTGCGGCCCCCACCTCCAAGTGCCTGCCGTCCCCAGAAACTCGCGAAAACGCGAACCTCTATCATGGGTCCCAGACTATCATTATTAGCGCCGTCTGCTCCAACTATCGGAATATCCTCCTATGTGGATATCCTCGAGAACATCCAGTACATTGAGGCTGTCAACAACTCCCGTTTCCTCAAAACAATCAAGGCCATGGACTTGAGCCGCGGCGACGGCATAATCATCAAAATCCTCATAAAGCCCAGCAGCGTAAACGGCTACACCATAAATTTACAAGACATAACGGAGTTAATGGTCAAGGAAGCCACATCACTATCTCAATTCAACTACTATTTACCCTATGAACAATTCATCGAGACCGATCGCGCCGGATACCTCATACGGCAGTCGATAAAGATCAACTTGTACGACCGGCTATCGATAAGACCATTTTTGGAGCCCATAGAGAAGAAGTTCATCTTTTATCAGTTGCTCAAGATCTTAGATACCCTCCACAACGATTTGAACATCTACCATGGCGATTTGAAGCTCGAGAACCTCATGGTAACCTCCTCGAATTGGGTGATGCTCACTGATTTCGCCAACTTCACCAAGCCCACCTACATTCCCGAGGACAACCCCAACCAGTTTTCGTTCTATTTCGATACCAGTGACCGACGGGTCTGCAACATTGCTCCAGAAAGGTTCTACGACTCCTCCAAGGGGTTAAATCATCCCAAAAGCCAGAATTTCGATGATTCTGGTCGTTTTACCGGCACAAACAACATGACGGACGCTATGGACTTGTTCAGCTTGGGCTGCATCATCGGGGAGCTCTATTTGGACGGCGAGCCCCTTTTCACCTTGTCGGCGTTGTTCAAATACATGAAAAACGAATATTCCCCCGATTTGTCAGGTATTGATGATCCGCTTGTCAAAGAGATTGTTTCGAAATTGATCCTGTTTGAACCAATATCCCGGCCTACATCGAAGGAAATTCTCCAAAACTACCGTGACGTGGTTTTCCCCAGCTCGTTTTACGGCTTTTTGTACGACTTCATTAAGACCTTGAACAGTAAACACCCATTTCAAGTGGCCAACGACAAGCATTTCACCTCCAGTGATTTGAGAGTGGAGTATATCTATCTGAACTTTGACAAGGTCATCGAAGGCCTCCAGTTTAACTACCGCGAGTTAGGTCTAGAGCCTGTGGGGATGTATTTGAATCTCCCTGGAATGCCCAAAAATTATCAGATCAAGAGGAGTTCGTCTGCTCAAACTTTTGACGATCTGAGTTTGATCATTTTGAACTTCGTGTTTTCTCTAATCAACACTTTGAAGCAGCCATCTTCCAAGATCAAAGCCTGTGAATTGATCGTGGCTTTATCAGGAAGAATCAACGATGAATGTAAGCTCGACAGATCGCTACCGTATTTGTGCAAACTTATCGACGGAGATGTAGCTAATGGGTCGTTTGAAGGGTCCACAGAAGAACCAGATGCCTCCAAAGTCAAAGTGGTTGCTTTAGACGCGATTGTCACCTTGCTCGACTCGTGTTCCTACATAACCCCATTGAACGCCCTCGTGTTCCCCGAGTATTTATTGCCCAACCTAGCCAAATTGGTTTACTCGGAATCAGACAGAGGTGGACGAGAGTTGGTGAAGGTCAAAGTAGCGTCCGTGTTGCCCAAATTAGCCCAAATTTCCTACAAGTTCTGGATGATGTCCAAAAGCTTCAAGATCAAACACCTGGTATCTTCCAGTGGATCTGATACCAATGTTTCCATCCCCTTAGAAGCCATTTACAACGATTTCGAACAATTGACAGTGAGTTTGTTGACCGATTCCAACCCCAAGATAAAAGCCAGTTTGGTTCGAAACATCGAGCCCCTCTGTCGGTTTTTCGGCATCGATAGAACCAATGACATAATCCTACCCCATTTGATCACCTACTTGAACGACGTCAACGAATTGAAGCTTGCATTTTTGGACTCCATCTTGGATATCGGACCGTTCATTGGAGTTCTCTCCTTCGAACAATACTTGTTGCCTCTCCTTTTGCAAACCCTTGGTGATTCTGAACAGTTGGTAGTGTTGAAAGTGTTGGAAATCTTCACAAAATTCGTCAAAGACAAGCTTATCAACCTCGTTACCGAGTTCAATGCCTTGAGTATTTACAAGGAGCTACTAGCGGCCACTGTGCATTTATTTCTTCATCCTAACGAATGGATCCGGCAGTCCGTGTTGACTTTGGTGTTAAATATCAGCGATAACTTGAGCTACGCCGACAAATTCTGCTTTTTGTATCCACAGATCAAGAAGTATTTATCCTACGACGTTTCTGATTTGACCTGGGGTGAGTTGTACCCCTGTTTAGTTAGACCTTTGTCAAAAGTGGTGTACAAATTACTCATCACCTGGTGTGTACAGAGCTCAGATAAGTCGATCTTTTGGAAACAACAGGATTTCGTTGTGAGCCCCAAGAAGTTGACCAACTTCACCAAAGAATTGGGGAGACTGATTTTCATCTCCTCCAGCGACAGGTCGACGGTTAACGCTTCCAATTTTCCGTTGAGCCATGAGGATAAACAATGGTTATTGAAATTGAAAGCCGTGGGCTTGGAGGATAAAGATTCGTGGAAAATCTACGAATTGAGAGACTATGTGTGTCAGGTCACCAAGGGGTTCACCGAAGAGACTTTAGATTCGTTGGATGACATCAATAACACCGAAATAACTCCCCGAACCATCTTTTTCGAAATTCATTATAAATCGGAGCCCATTGCCACTGTTTCCAAGGGTCTCTCCACTAACGTAGAGCAGGAACTCGATACCGAATCGATAACAAATATTGTTAATAGCAACGGAACCAACGTTAGTGGAGACAAAATTCAAACCAAGGGAAGCGGCGTCGACTCCTTAGTGCTTCCCAATATCACCAGAGTCAATGCCTCGATCCAAACTGTGGAAGAAACTGTGTTCGGAGAACTTGACAATGACCCACATAAACACCGTTCGAATCGCGATAGGGCCTCGGGGGTCGGATATAATCATAAGGTCATCAGTAGTGATAACGAAAAGGTCATCATCTCCAATTCCAAGCATAGCTATGGTGGTGTCAATCCATATATCCTCAGTTACCTCGAGAAAGTCAACTTTGACTTATCTTTGGACTCCTTCAAGGAATTTGGGAAACACGTCAAGTCCTATGCTCCTAAAACAACCGATTGGGTCCCTCAGGGCACCTGTATCTCGAGAATTAACACCAGCAACAACGACGATATCGACAGCATCAATTGCTTGGCTGTTAATCCCTCTTCGGAGTTTTTTATCACGGGCTCCAACTCCGGAGCACTTAAAATTTGGGATACCAGCAAGCTCGAAAAGAATATCATGTTCAAGCATCCAAGCCTTGTGACCTATTTGAAATCGCCGGTTGAAAACATGTGCTTCATGAAGAACAGAAATCTGTTCGCCGCCTCTTGTAAGAACGGAAAGGTGTACTTGTTCCGAGTGGACTTCATCAGGGCCAAGAACAGGAAAATCGCCAAGTACTCCAAGTTGACTATCATCCGAAAATACCACTTGACCGACGAATTTGCCACCTCGCTTGACTTCCACATCGATAACCTGAAAAACTGGTTGATCTGTAGTACATCCAAGTCAAAAATCATTGCCTTCAATATCATCACCATGGCCTGCGACTTTGTGCTCCAGAACCCCCTTATCCATGGGATTCCCACCTGCTTGATTATAAACCCCAGTAATGGCTGGCTAATGGTTGGTACTGCCAAAGGAAGGTTAAGTCTTTGGGATATCAGATTCTCCACCCATTTGAAGACATGGAAAATCACCTGTGACGGTACTGCTGTCAACACGATTCAGAAACTTGTGTTGTTACCGCCGGAATTCAAATTATCCGATAACAATCCCTCGATATCATATTTCGCCGTCATTTGCGGCAATATTCCCGACATTACGATCTGGGAAGTGCCCGGTTTAGAATGCAGAGAAATGTTGTGCCACTACGACCCGGTTCCAAAGGTGAAGCAGTACACTGTCGAGGAGTGTAGCAGCGATTTGGGGGACGTGCTCAAAGAGTTGACCATCGATTTGGACCAAGATTTCGCTAGTTCCTACGATAATAACGACGTCACTCCCACCAATGCAATGGTATTGTATAAGATTGTCGGGGGTATTTATTTGGTGAATTCTTTCGACCCTGAAAGATTGACATTGTGGAAGCTCGACGATCTTGAGAAGTCGGTGTCGGGGGGAAACTACTTCTTCACCCGAACGTTGGTGAACCAAAGAGTAGGAATTACCACCGAGAAGATCAGGGGTGCGGCCGTAGAGGCAGAACAGGCAATTGTCAATGATATAGCGGTGGTATCTATTCCCTACGAAATGATCATAACCGTCACCAGAACGGGCTACATTCATATCTATACCTGACCAGCATCGGCCATTGCCACAATGGGCTAAATTGTAGGTGTACGAGTGTGTGATGCGCGATATTTGTGACAATGTCGTTATCGGAGTCACACCTCGCGACTCCTTCAGCGGTGACTCCTCCCTCCTGACTCCGTTCTTAGCCACATCCATGCCGTCCTTTATCTATCCAACCTACAGCCGTTTTTGCAACCAAATCCTGGTGGAGAGCTTTCCATTTTCTCAGGCCCTCCCTCCGCTGCCAACTACACCCCATTTCGACCAATCACCTTTTCAGGTCCTGTGACTCATTTTTTGCGGGCAATTTTCAACACATTTTTGGCCGAAGCTCGAGGACGGTATACAGCACCTCATCGATTTTATAAATTAATACATTGCCCTTAGCAGCAGTTTATTGGAGGTTAGGTTATCGCAGTTGTCACCAGTAGCAGCCACTATAGCAGCCATTCCCTAGTTCAAGCCAAGATGTTGAGAAGAGCTAACAGGATACTCGTCAGAAGTTTCACTAACACGTCCATAAACCTCGATGCATCGGTGATTTCTGGGCTTAAGTTGGCCAAAACCATCAGAAACGACATCGCCGGCAAGATATTGGCCTTCAACAACGCCAAATTCAACACCAACTACACCAACGTCGACGATGTGTTTGATAAGATCAAATTTAAGCCCAATTTGACCATCATCCAAGTCGGCAGCAGGTTGGACTCGGCAGCTTATGTCAAGTCCAAGCTCAAGGCCGCGAAGTCCTCCAACATCAACTCCCGGTTGTTAAAGTTTGACGACAACATCTCCCAAGATGACTTGCTCCAGGAAATCGAGAATTTGAACAACGACCCCCGAGTCAACGGGTTATTGATCCAATTGCCGTTGCCCAAACACATCGACGAGACGTTGGTGACCAACTCAGTGGTCAAAGAGAAGGACGTGGACGGATTCAGCCGGTTCAACGTCGGAGAGTTGAGCAAAAGAGGTGGTAACCCCATATTCAAGCCCTGCACCCCCAACGGGGTCATCGAGTTGATCAAAACCACCGGCATCGACATGAGGGGCAAGAACGCTGTCGTTATCGGCCGGTCGGACATCGTGGGCAACCCTGTGGCCTCGATGTTGAAAGACCACGACTGTACCGTCACCATCTGCCACCGGTACACCCAAGACTTACCGGCGGTGTTGAAAAATGCCGATATCGTGGTGGCGGCAGTGGGGATTCCGGAATTTGTCAAGGGAGAGTGGCTCAAGCCCGGTTCGGTGGTCATTGACGTCGGTATCAACTACAAGGACGATGCCACCGCCAAAAACGGCCGTAAGTTGGTGGGAGATGTCGACTTTGAAAGTGCCTCCAAAGTGGCCAAGTTCTTGACTCCCGTCCCCGGCGGAGTGGGCCCCATGACTGTGGCCATGTTATGCTCCAATGTCTACGATGCTGCGATGTTACAGTTGGAAAACCAGCACAAACACTCGTTCAAGCCTTTAGAATTGGCCTTGCAGCACCCCGTGCCCTCCGACATCGCCATTTCGCGGGCTCAGACCCCCAAAAGAATCAGCAGAATCGCGGCAGAGTTGGGGTTGATGGAGAAGGAGTTGGAGCCTTACGGTCACTACAAGGCCAAGGTCGACCCCAAATTGGTGATTGATCGTTTGGACGAGTTTGCCGAAGGTTCCATCCAGGAAAAAGGGTTTTACGTGTTGGTGGCCGGTATAACCCCCACCCCGTTGGGTGAAGGTAAGAGTACCACCACCATGGGATTGACCCAGGCCTTGGGAGCCCATTTGAACTACAATTCCATCGCCAATGTCCGTCAGCCCAGTATGGGCCCCACTTTCGGGGTCAAGGGCGGTGCTGCCGGCGGAGGCTACTCCCAGGTCATCCCCATGGACGAATTCAACATGCACTTGACCGGAGATATCCATGCTATCTCCGCCGCCCAAAATTTGTTGTGTGCTGCCGTCGACACCCGAATGTTCCACGAATACACCTCCAAATCCATCAAGGGTTTCTATAAGAGGTTAGTGCCTGTCAAAAGGGGCACGAGGTCGTTCACGGCCTCCATGGTGGAAAGATTGAAGAAATTAGGCATCGCCAAAACCAACCCCGACGATTTGACCGACGAGGAGATCGTCAAGTTCGCCAAGTTGGACATCGACCCCGAAACCATCACCATCAAGAGAGTGGTGGACTGTAATGATCGGTTCGTGCGGGAAATCACCATCGGCGAAGGAAAAAACGAGGCCTCCAAGTTCCCCCCCCGGAAATCAGGCATGGACATCACCGTGGCTTCGGAATTGATGGCGATTTTGGCGTTGTCGACGTCGTTGAAAGACATGAGAACCAGAATCGGCAAGATCGTCGTGGGGTCCCAGAAGCAAACCGGGGTGCCCATCACCTGCGAAGACATCGGATGTGCCGGAGCGTTGACGGCGTTGTTGAAAGATGCCATCAAGCCAAACTTGATGCAAACCTTAGAAGGAACCCCGGTGTTCGTCCACGCGGGGCCTTTCGCCAACATTTCCATCGGAGCCTCCTCCGTCATTGCCGACCGTTTGGCGTTGAAGTTGACGTCGCCTTCCAACCCCATCAACAACCACGACAAAGGGTTTGTGGTGACTGAAGCCGGTTTCGACTTCACAATGGGGGGAGAAAGATTCTTTAACATCAAATGCAGAGCCTCGGGATTCAAGCCTGACACCGTGGTGTTGGTGGCTACTTCCAGAGCCCTCAAATTACACGGAGGCGCTCCTGACGTCAAGCCTGGCCAGTCGTTGCCCCAAGAATATACCACTGAGAACTTGGACTTCCTCCAAAAGGGTTGTGCCAACTTGGCCAAGCAGATCTCCAACATCAAGCAGTACAATGTGCCTGTTGTCGTTGCCATCAATCAGTTTGAAACCGATACCACCAGAGAATTGCAATTAATCCAGGCCGAAGCGTTAAAGGCCGGTGCCGACTTCGCGGTGCCAACAAACCACTGGGCTGAAGGGGGCAAAGGAGCGTTGGAATTGGCCAAGGCAGTGGTCAAGGCGGTGGAGTTGCCCAAATCCAATACCGCAGATTTCCTTTACGACGTCAACAGTTCCGTTGAAGACAAATTGAAGACCATCGCCACCAAGATGTACGGCGCTGCAGATATCGAGTTATCGCCGCTTGCGAAGAAACAAGTCGACATGTATACGGCTCAGGGGTACGACAAATTGCCGATCTGTATTGCCAAAACCCAATACTCATTGTCCCATGATCCGGCGTTGAAGGGGGTGCCCACCGGGTTCACCATCCCCATCAGAGAAGTCAGGTGTTCGGCTGGAGCCGGTTACTTGTACGCGTTAGCTGCTGAAATCATGACCATCCCTGGTTTACCAACCCACGCGGGATTCATGAATGTTGAAGTTAATGACGACGGAGAAATTGAAGGATTGTTCTAGTCCAAATGGCAGCTTATAGATATAATAGATAATGACTAGGATTTGACTATTTGTGTATGCACTATAATACAGGTTATGTAGACTTATTTCCACCGCTACCAGAGCTGATTGGATTAGACATTGTGTTGGATCTACTGGGTAGTTTCTGGACGTTTGCCGCCTTGAGTTGAGGAGGTATCGATGACTGGGTGTTAGTACTTGATCCTGGGGATGAGGACAATTGTTGGAGGTTTTTGGTCCTCAATTGTTGTTGTTGCTGTTGTTGCAAAGCCCTCATTCTGGCTTGTTGAATATAGACTTGTTGTCTTTGATGAACGGACTCTCTCAACAATTCATACGATTTCGATAGAAGCATCGACCCGAACCTAATCGATTGGGTTTCGTCGCTAATGCTGTTCAATCTCGAAGGATCTAATGAAAATGGGGAATTCATGTTGTTGTTATATTCATTAGCTTCGGTGTCGTACTTCCAATTTGATTTCAACCTTTTCAATGTATCGGCTTCTGAATCATACACCCCCACGATATTTTCTTTACCCTCGTTCTCTTCTGTTTCATTCTCGAAATTGACATAATTGTCGAATTCTCCCTCGTTGGTGGTGATTCTCCTGTCAACAAAATTTCTGTTCAATCTTCCTATTCTTCTTCTGATTCGGAAAATTGGATCAGATATACTGGTTTCATTCATATCGGCATCAGGGCTTAGTTTGTTCTCGAAACCATTCACATAAACATTGTAATTGTCCGTTTCAATGTTCTTCAAAAATTCCTCGATATAACCGCCTTTACTAGTAGAATCTTTCACGAGGTGATCATTCAACAAAGTACTTAAATGTGGAAAGGGATCAGATGGTATTAATTCCCCGGTTTTACCATTGAAGGTTCTTACACCTGGTAAAGGTTTTTTGCCGTCTTCCAAATGTGACTTCAAAGTTTCGTTCAAAACATTACTGGTGTTCATCTGATGCAAGCTGGATGAAGATATCGATGAGTATGGAATATGTTTCAATTCTTTATCTTGAATTTTGTAGTTGGTGGAAATATCAAAATATGGCTGGTACGGATCATCTGTCAAATTAACAAAGTTCTTGTCTAATTCTTTACGTCTACGCAACTTCTCCAATACTGCCTTTCTGATTGTGTCTTGTTTCTCCTTCAAAACCAATGACACTGTCACCAAATCCATATCAGGAATCTTAGATTGAGGTAATTTAATATAAGGTTGAGTGGACGAAGATCCATTATCGGCTTGAATGGATTGTGGAGTTTGATTTGAGAGTTTGCCCATATCCTTAGCATCTTTGATTTTTCTCTCACGTCTAACTTTTTCCTTTTCTTCTCTTTCTCTCTCTTCTTCTTCTTCCTTGATTCTGATAATCTTCTTCTTCTTATGAGGGTAATATAAGTGATCATCGCCCAAAATGGTTTGATTACGTTTCAATGTTTTGCCCTCACATCTCAACTTGAATACCTTATATTCCTGCTGGTACTGTTGTAGCTTTAGTATTTCCCTTTGACTGACGCTGAACATGATGTCCCTAGCCCTGTGTAAGGATTTTTGTAGTAAACGGATCTTTTCTATACCGATGTTGTCAGCTCTTCTGGTTTTACGGGCCTGTCGAAATTCTCTTCTCCTAAAACAAATATACGGGTCATTATCATTATCTTTTTCGTTGGCGTTAGGATCTTCGAATTTTAGACTGGGGAAGATTGACTTTCCCTTTCTTTCAATCTTTCTTTGTTTCCAGTGGTTATAGATTGGCTCGCCAAATAATTCCAACAATTTGCGTACTGATCTGGGGGATTTTTCCTCATCGTCCTCTTTCAACGGATGCTTGTCAAAGAATGTTTTGAATGGTTCATAATTCAATTCTTTGGATAACCTTTCTTTCAATGTGGTTGATGAAATGAATTTCAAGTTGGCTCCTGATTGTATGTATGGGTTGTTTTTGTTAGAAGATTTAATTTCCTCTATTATATACTGAGACAACTCTTTATACGACAAAATATTGCTCGGGTCCATTGATAAGAAGGGTTGCTTCTCTTCGATGATTCTTTCCAATCGATCAGCCACTATTTCGAATTCTAACTCCGTACATTTGGGTTCGCCCTTTTTGGTGGGAAATTTGGCATTGAGGACTTTGGTCAAAAATTCTTCATCTATTTCGTCCATATTATATTCGACCCCCACTGCATCTTCTACCTGAGCACTATATTTTATATTAGCTTCGGGCTCGACGAAATCATGATCGCTGTAATATTTGGGCGCCTCTGCCCATATTCGTGAAGCATCAGGGGTAGGAATATAAACTTGTCCCTTGCTGTCTTTATTATCGTCCTTTTTATCATCTTTCGAGCTAAGTAAAGCCTTTTGTGCGGCATTTATGACTTGCTGCAAATGGACTTCATCTTCTTCACTTTTATCCACCCCTGTCTCTATCGAGTGCACGTCTCGCTGTGGACCACCGCTATTATTTAAGTGATGTATTTGACTAGGTTCGAGTTCGGTTGTTAAATCAGTCGCAGGTAGGTCCTTTTGCTTGTATATGGTTAATGGTTGCTTTACAGATATCTTACGTTGTCGAAACCTGGCACTTGAATTGGCCAGATTTTTACCATTGCTGCTTTTCAGTTGTGGTATTGCCATGATTTATGTGATGAATTAATGATTAAAATGAAGAATAATCCCAAAATGATGTGAAACAAACCTAAATGCAAAACTTCTATAACAAACACTACCCAATATCTCCAAAAGATAAGGCTATAATACAAAACTGACAATTCAAATTGAAATCAATTTGATTAGAAACTAATTCTTAAGTATAGGTGTACCGCTGTGAATTCTCGGCAATTTAATTTTTCGTCCAGTTTTTGTAATCCACTCCTTGAAAATAAACAATCGAAAAAACACCGACGAAAAATAACCAATTTCGCCGATAATCAATCAATTAAAATTTGTGTAGTGAAAACAAATGAACTCAAGAATGCATCAACCAACTAAGTTCAATAATTTTAATACAAAAAAATTGACTAAAATCGATATTGAATTTCAATTCTTTAATTAATTTCGATTGAAATTTTTTCTTTTTCGGCTGATGCAATTGGAAGATTAGTTTCTCACACAAAAGTGAAACACCCGTACACCCATAGTCAACGATATGAGGGGTCGGACACGTGACGGAAATCCCCAGGTTTAGGGGCCATCGGTGATCTATACACAGAATAAGGCTGCTGTGGGTGGAAAACAAGAAAAAGTAAACTGGTTGTGCAGAGAATGGGTGTGCGGGATATGACGTGTCTGCCGCTCCTCGTTCTTGTATATGAGCCGTTACCATTGGAACAAACAGTCGGACAGCACTCTCTGAAGGACAAGTTTTACCGGATATCGTTGGAGTGCGTGCGATGGTGGTAGCAGTCCGGTGCTTCCTGAGGTTTCTCCCGTCGTTTAGGGCAATATTCGTCAAATTTTCCAACACCCCTTGTGGCCCAATTAAATTCTGTGTATTAATACAGCTCGGCAGAAACACGTTCAGACGGGCCCACATTGAGTATTCCTGGTCTTGGTACCCCCAAGACTCATATTACTCCTTCAAAGACATGCTGTACCCGCAACTTGGGCCTATCAACGGGTTAGTGTCAAAAACACCATCTCTCAGGGGAACTTCGGGCCCTCGGCACAATCTCGTAAACCACCACCTCAGCCTTCACCAAAACTGGCTATGTGCGTGTTTTTGCCCCTGAAATTCGTTTCAAACCCTTCACCCTTCGTTTAAGCCCCAATATCACCCACAAAAGCTATCCTATATTTCTTTACCGCCTTCTCATTCATTTAACAATTGAGAAATTAGCGAATTTTTTGTGCAGTCGTGAGAAATTTCCCTCCGCTTTAAGGCTCCTATTTAAGACGTTGACAATATTAGGTTTTGTTTTTTCTGATACCCATTTCTGCTTCACCATATTCGATTGGATTTTGAGTTAGCGACGCAGTTGATAGTTTTTGCCTAGAATACTACCAGTTTAAGTCATTGTGCGCTGGATAGCAGGAAATAGGTAAGGTAGAGTCCACAAAGCTGAAAAGTATCGGAATAGAGAAAATGACACTGTTGCAGGTCGACATCAACGATCTACCACCTTTATCTGTTTTCTTGGGGTCGGTGGCCCCTGGAATTGACCGGTTGGAGGATAACATTCACTTTGCCCAAGACGACGAGTTCAGCAGCAACAGTAAAAAGGTCGACAGTTTCGTGTGGCCGTTGGTGGAGAACAATGGTATGGATGGTTCTGTCAATTCCACTTTCACTGCCAAATTGTCCCGGCAATATTTGAACATCGCCAGGCCACCATTGAATCCCGGGCCCGGGATTTACGAATCAAACACCTATGTGTCTTTGCCGTTCCATATAACCAACCTCTTCGATAAGGTGATCAAACACAAGACTCAAAACAAGACCGTCGATGGAGGGTTCCAAATCGGAGCCAATGTGGGGTCGTTGATGCCGGATCCCTTTGAATTTGTCCACTTAAACCCCGGGTGTTTGAGCGAAATACTCGAGTTGGATAATGCCAGCCGAACCAGACATGCAAATGAAGTGAACGAAAACATTAATCCCTTCTCGAAGTTCACCCATAACTTCAATAAGTTGTTGAAACTCAACAATTCCACCCACTCGCTCCATTCTTCCTATGATCCCCACAGTTTGAACAGCTTCAAGAACTTTCATGATTTGGTGGCCAATGTGGCCAAATCCACAATCTTCGATAGAATGGTGGATTTCGATAGCGACCACTACCACAAAAGCATGAACTCCATTGACACCGGCAAAATATTGATCTCCTGCAATATCAATGTAATCAACCTTATCACCATGGATGGTAACGACGACTACCGAAACTCGTCAACCTTTCAGTCCAACAAGCCCTATGTGTCGTTGCTAGAATTTGAAACCGAAGGAGAAGAGAAGAAGCCCTCAAACTACTCGAAAACCATCGAAACCCCCATTTTGAGACTACAATTGTATGGCCACTACATCATAACGGCCATGAAGGTATTCAAATCTCACCACACTCCGTTTTTAGTAATAGGGTTGAATTCGGGGGAGGTTGTGATGATCAACTTGAACAACTTGTCGTTTGTTCACGTCGCCAACTTCGTCAATGACATCTCGCGCAGTTCGATCTCGTTGAACACCACGATTTCCACGAAATCAGTGTCGTCTACCATCATTGATGAGGCCGTGACGTCGCTCGAAATCATTGACCACTCCGTGTACGAGTTCCTTATCATTGCCGGATACTCCAACGGAGAACTCATCATTTTAAACCCCTTCGTGCACGACGATATCTCAAAAACCAATTATTTGAAGACGGTGGTGGACACCGACAAATACGTGACGTACTTTAAGAAGTTCGATTTAAGTCCTTTCTACAACCAGCAGCTTTTAGAGAAGAATTCCAGCTCCCACAATGTCAACAATCCATTTAGAAACTTGGAAGACACCAGTGAAGACGAAGCAAAGGTGATTGTGGGCCATCTTAAGGTCAGCCATAAGCCCATAACAGCCATTACGTCCACAATCTCTCTCACCAACGTGTCATTGTCCAGCTACAATCCCATGGTGATTGCCGTTGGTGGCGATGACGGGCTCGTGAAACTCATAAATTTGTCATTGACATATGGTGAGAAATATGGCAACAATGATACCAGCAGATCGGTGATTACTGACATCATTTCCAACTACTTCCACAACGGGATCAAAGACTTGAAGTTCTCCAATGATTTCAAGATATTGGCGGTCGTAGGCAGTGGAGACTTGATTGAGTTGTTCAAGATAAGTTATTATAATGTAAACAGTCTAGTGAACCAGAAATCAAATTTGGCACCTGTCACCAGCGGCGCGCGAAGATCGCGGAGCGGCACCGTCAATAGTTCCAACTCCACCGCCAACAACGGAACTGTGGCCACAAATGCGTTATCGTTGTTTTTATCCCCGTCGATCCAGTCCCCGTCAACGTCGTTCGAAACAGCTCGCAATCCCAATAATGACGAACACGACAGCTTTCTATATCCCCCAAGCATCAAGGATATCAAGCTCACCAGCAGATTGAAGAGCCATAGTAACTCGGTTGCAAAAGTAATGTTTGTGAGACCTGATCAAATTATCAACCGAGGATTGGAAGAGGTTAAAGATACAAGTTCATTTTATCGATTGGTGAGCTGCGGCAATGACGGGAGGGTGATTTTCTGGGAAATAGACTATAAAGCACTTCCAAAAGTGAAGAGAAGCGTACAGGTCAAGAAAAAACAAGCCCAAAAGAAGGCCAGAAAGCCGGCGAGGGGCCACAACAAAACAAAATCAATGACGTTCGACGACGGGGTGTTGACGCTCCCTTCAAACTCCAACAACAGTGTTATCAATATGAACAACCTCCTTAACCAGTCGCATTCGAAATCCAACTCCTACCTCAATTTGATGGACTTCAGCGACCAAATAAAAGGAATCACCAATCTATACCAATCTTTATTTGATATCAGATTGAAGAAGCATTATAACAGTTTATTTGCTGAACAACACAAAATTGATGACAAAAAACAGTGGAATACCATCATTCATCCCGTTATCAACGATAAATTGGTGCCTGCCATCGAAATACCCTCGACGACAGTAGATTTTACCTTTTGGTTCAAGGATGGAAAGATCTCCAATATTTTCATAGACAACAACAATTTCTGGTGTATGGGAAAGAATGGGGACATAATTAGATATTGTATTGAGTGAGCCGGCGTGGGCCACGACTAAGCGCAGGCCGCGACTAGCTTTAGGCTGTGATTAGGCGCAGCTAGGAGAGTAATCAGAACCAAATGTATTTATGCCAAACTAAAGAGTATTGAAAAGATTACCGTCCATCCCAAACCCTAGCTCTTCCTCCAACCTAAATAAATCGTCATTATTGTTAAGCTCTATACTGCTATCGTTCTTAGTATTGAAAGTGAACTCATCCAACTCTTGAGGTTTGGGAATCGATTGGTAATATTGCATATCATTATTAACATTATCATTATACTTTGCGTCGGTGTTCACCCCGGCGCTGAAGGAGTTGGGGTTGGCATTATTGGTGGGATCGTTATAAGGGGTGGACAAATCCATGTCCATTTGTTGCTGTTGTTGATTGTACTGCTCCAATTGTTGTTGCTGTTGATTGTGCTGTTCGAGTTGTTGTTCATGCTGTTTCTGTAATTGTAATTGTAACTGGATCTGGTGTTGCTCTTGGATTGGTTTTCTAACGAATTCCCTAAAATTTTTTACTTCATCGATGATAATCTTCTTCATAGTTTCAACATCGTCGATTTCCTCAAACGACTTGAAGTCAAACTTTATCTGACATGCTGGCTCATCTTGTGGGTCATGCCATAATTGGAAATATGGGTGTTCCAAAGCTTGCTCGACGGTGATTCTTTCGTGGGGATCCAAGGTCAACATCTTCTCCAATAAATCTAAAGCTAGTGGATTGGCATTGGGAAACAATTCGGTGTAGGAGACCTTTCTCATATAAGGCAACGACCTGACGTAATTTTGGGCTCTGATTGACCCTATTTTGACCAAGGTGGGTTCCTTTGGCGTGCCCAACACCAACAAAATCTGGTTCAACTGATCAACGTAATCTTTCCCTCTAAAGAGCGGTTTTCCACCCAACAACTCGGCCAATATACATCCCACGGACCATATGTCGATGGCCTTCGTATAATTAGTAAAGCTCAACATGATTTCGGGGGCTCGGTACCATCTTGTGGCCACGTATTCCGTCATGAACCCCGCATTCTCATTAGGGTTTTCTGAAAATCCCCTGGCCAACCCAAAATCACAGATTTTGAGGTCGCAGTCGGCATTCACTAGTAAGTTGCCCGGCTTTAAGTCTCGATGCAACACATCAGCTGAGTGGATATATTTTAGCCCACACAACACCTGGTAGATGAACGACTGATAGTGTTGATCTGTCAATGGCTGGCCCGATCTTATGATCTGATGCATGTCACATTCCATTAGCTCTTCGTATAAGTAGACCTCGTTGAAATCTCCCGTCATGGGATTTGGCACGATGTCCAAATCATACAAACAGGTGATATTCTTGTGGCCCCTGAAAAACTGTAACAACTTCAATTCCCTCAATGACCTCTTGCACAAGATTTTCTTACTAAATATGTTGGTGATCTTCTTGATGGCGACATAGTTGCCTTCTCCCTTGGCGTTGTCGTCCTCGTATTTGGCCGAGCATACTATTCCGTACGCGCCATGGCCCAATTCCTTGACGATCTTGAAACGTTTATCAATGACAAACTCTTGGTTGTACACCTTGTTGACGGAGCGTCCGGAGTACGATAACTTCGACATATTGGTGGGTTTGTGCTGAGATCTGAATTAGACGTCTGGAATGTTAAAATACCCTTTGATTGTGGTTTCCGTGGCCTAGACTTGATGCGAATAAAATGCGAAATGAAATTCTCGAGAATTATTCTGGTAGTGATGAGTTGGCGATAATGTGGTTTACGATTGTCGTAGATCGGGGTTTGGTGGTAGTGTCCCGACTTAAATTCACTATAAATGGTATACACTGCCTGCGATCTATTTCTCGACGCACTTACACTTCTTGACGACACTTGACCACGGACACTCTTGGCAGTTGTTTCTTGACAACTAACTCTCTTACCTGTTTTCAACAACTAGCTGAAATCCATACCCCATGAACTTGCCCTCGTTAAATACAGCGGTTCTGGAGCCATTTGTTTACTGATTGTTCGATCTATTTTTAGTACACATCCGAATTAAGGGGCTCATAAAAAATTATTTCAAACGGCTTTTTTCCGCTGCATTTGCTGCAATGCGGTGACAAGCTTCAAACCACGATTACTCCTTCGGTGGGTAAGATTTCGTAGTTCGCAACTCAATTGACAGCAATTACCGATCTATAAAAAGATTTCCTGTCGATGTGCACGTTATGTACCGGCCCTTAAACACGGCTCGGTTGAAGCTCATTGCACAATAACCTGCACTGTAGGGAATACGCAACATTATGTCATTATGATAGTGTAAATTCAATTCGGGTAACTATTTCCAATAGCCTCGGGCTATAAATATCTGCTTTATTGTTTCAAGGCCTCCTTTTAAGTCAACAAGCGAATTTCCGAATCCGATTCTGGCATATCCTGGATAACCAAAACACTCGCCCGGAACCATAAGCACGCTGTGCCGTTCGGCCAACTCCACCGAAAGCTCCGCGGTGGAGAAGTTATCAATGTTGAACTTTAGGAACCCAGTGGTGCCCGCCTCGGGTCTCACCCACGTCACTAAGCCCCTGGATTCCTCAATGAATTTGTCTATTTCCAGTAGGTTGGTCCTGCATATCTCGAAGCCTCTGGATAGGATCCTTTTCTGGTGAGTCAATACGAAGGAAGTTAACCTATCATCGATCATGGACACGGAGATTGTGTTGTAGTCTCGCTTGCTGGATAAATCCTCCATCAACGATTTGGAGGGACTTGCGATCCACCCCACTCTCAACCCCGCGAACGAAAACGCCTTGGACATAGATCCGGTGGAGATTGTTTTCTCGTAATTGAAGTTCACAATGGACGTTGGGGGGTTGTTGGTAGAATGATATAAAGGTCTGTAAACCTCATCACACAATATATACACCCCGTAGTCGCGACATATGTCCACGATCTCGGAAAGAATGTCATTATTCCACACGTATCCTGTTGGGTTGTTAGGATTGTTGATAACCAATAGTTTCGGCTTCTCCTCCCTCACCAACAACCTCAATTTTTTCAAGTCCGGCCTGTACAGTTCGCTGTCTAACACGCGGAATTTGATCAAGTTTCCCTGGGAGAACACATTGGGGACACTAGTTAGCTGCTGGTATGATGGCTCAACTGCAATGACCTTATCGCCAGGATTTATCAACGTATAGAAAACTAAGAAATTTGCGCCAATGGCCCCATTCGTGACAAGAATGTCGTGTTTTGTGATCCTATGGTGGCTTAGGTGACTATCCTCATTATAGTTGTTTGCGATCCTGGTTTTGAGATCGTCACTTCCTTTAATCCATCCATAGACTAGTTTCATATCGAATAGTTCTTTGTGCAATTCCTGGCTGATTTCCAGCTGTTGACTCTCGGGAAAGAAATTGATGATATCATTGATTGACATTGAATCTACACAGGTCTCACCCATGTTGTACTTGATTCCTGTTTCATATTTATTCATGAATTGCTCCACGCCGAAGTCTTCTTGAACTACCATTTGGTTTTGGGGTGCGGCCGTCGTAAATTTACACTTGAGGATTTATCAATTCTGGGGTAAATGACTCACACGTGATAAGCAAGCCATATTCCTCAAGGGCACGCTCATCCGATATTAAACTCGTCGAGCTCAAGGAGTATACCCTGTGGCAATGGTAATACATACGGGCAGACTCGTAAATCAAGGTTTTGCAGCTAATATGCATGTAACCACGTTACATTTGAGAGGAGTGCGAAAACCGGCGATATCTTGGAGAAGTCTCAATAACCAGTTTGGGATAAGCAGATATATCAGGCCCCCAATATCGCAGAACTAGCGGCGCAGCATGAACAAAGATCGCTACGATGATCTAAGTTCGTTATTTCTACCCGACATTTTGCAAAACCTACCCAATAACACCCCACAAAAGTCTGAAACCAACCACCCCGGCAACTTCACCCGCAACAGCCAAGGTACCAACTCCATCACCGATTTCAACACCTTCATCAATAATAATGATTTCATCACATCCAAGCATAATTTAATAAACGAAAATCTCAGTCAGCATCAGTCCAGGCCCAATGAGGAGGTCCATCATACCCATTACGGGTCATATCTATCGTCAGATGTTATGCCTTTTTACCACAATCACCCTATGTATACTAATTCAGGGCTAGCCAGTGGAAATATTCAGCCTCAACACATGAACAAATCGATGGAGCTGCCGTGGTTCACTAACAATAATCTCGACATGGATATCAAATTCGATAAGACTCCGTCAGCGACTCCCAATCTCAATCCTGTGAATAACAATTCTATCGGCAACACTCATTTGGCTGATTCCATGGATTCCCCGCAATCCAACTTCTCGTCCATGCAACAACTACAGCAAATTCAACAATTGATAAATCAACTTCCGCCCAATTCCTTGAACACTTTGTCTTCGTTGAACCCAAATTTGAATTTGAATTTGAACTCATTTAGCACGGGAAACCCTTTTTCTCAGCAGCAAGTGCCACCATCGAATCACACCCCCAGCCAAACCCCCAATCAAGCGGTTTCCCATGAAAGGTCTATACAGGATAAAAAGAAGGTCAGAAAGGCCCGAAATAAGCTCAAATCTGATAATGGCATAATTATTGATTATAACCCGGATAAGTTGATCAAATTGCTCGATTTCAAGCCGAAGAAGTTGAATGATAACTTCAAGATTTTCGACAAGAATGGCAATAACATAAAGTTGGAGTTCACAGGGTTTTTGAACGGCAGGTTTTTGACCAACGACGTCGACAACAGTAATTATACTTACAGTTTGCTTGACGGGTCCAAGAACCCGAAAATCGGTGACGGTAAAATTATCAAGACCGACGCTAAGGTCTTATCATGTTACAGACGAAACTACATCCAAATTCTCATGAAATTCAAGCTTTCAGGGTTCAAAAACGACCATCTCAGTGATTCTAAAGTCTTGAAACTAGAAACAAATGAATATAACTACACCACCACCAAGATCATCAAATGGTTCAAGATTGAAATCATGGCATTTTCCAACATCTCCAAGTCTCAGAATATTGCATTGATAATAGACGAGGATTCCAAGGACAAAGAAAAACAAGATGTGGGCGATCACAAAACCCACGTTGCCCCTCAATATATAGGTTCAACGGAGCATGTTATCACGTTAAACCGGCTTGAAATGATCGATGAAGAGATCGAAAACTTTCTCAGTTTGAAGAAGCTTCAATTCAAAAACGCTACCCCGAATAATGGGAACTTCACTTTCCAAAATTACTACCATTTGAAGATCAAATTGACTGCTGTGACTGCCGATATGTACTTTGATGACGATTACGGAGACTTTGAAGCCACCAACGACGGTAATATTAGAAATGAGATAAGCTTGCTTGAGTTGGTGAGTGAACCAATCATTGTCAGAGGCAGAAACCCCTCCTTCTACGCCGAAAGGAAAGACCTTTTAGTCAAATGTAGGTCTCCGAACAATAAAGAAAGCTACGAACAATCAATGAACGCATCTTTGGAACATCGTAACGACGGAATACAGTTTGAGGATAAAGCACCGTCGATGCCAGAGGACACCGAAGGCAAGGATCTTGGAAAGGAACCTGAGGATGGAGCTAATAACCACGATAATAATGATGATAGTGACAATGAAAAACCTGATTCGCCGTCTTTGAATATCACTAGTCGAAATTACTCCCAGAACAAACCCGTTCCACCAATCATTCTCAACAACTTATCAACGTCACCAGATTTGTCTTCGAACATTGATGAGGATGCAAGCTATAAATACTTTCCCATTTCCAATGTGTATTACCTACCCCCTATCAATGTGGTTTATTTTCCACATAGTGCTCATCAACAGAACTCGAAGCCGAAACAGACCAGTATTGAGGACATTAACGTTTCCAGAAGAAAGAGCTCTAACGTGTATTTTAAATAGGTTAATGACAAATCATTTGTCCTGTATTAGGTTCTAGAGCCATTTATATAGAGCCGGAATTCATAAAATCTTTTTATTTACCTATTCTTTGATGAGAATTGAAGCAGCACCCATACCGGTACCAATACACATGGAAGTGACACCAAACTCACCTGGTTTCAACAATCTCAAGATAGTAGCATATTGTCTAGCACCGGTAGCCCCCAATGGGTGACCAAGAGCAATAGCACCACCATTGATGTTGACTTTCTCCTTTGGAATGTTACAAACATTGACTGAGTATAAACATTGCGAAGCAAAAGCTTCGTTGATCTCGAACAAGTCAATATCGTTTAAGGTCAATCCTGATCTTTTTAAGACTTCAGGAATAGCAAGAGCTGGACCAATACCCATGATTTCTGGTGGACAACCAACGGTTGAACACAAGACATATTTGCCTTGGATAGGGTAACCTTTTGCTTCGGCTAATGATCTTCTCATCAATAAAACCACAGCAGCCCCATCCGACACTTGGGAAGCGTTACCAGCGTGAGTAGTACCATCTTCGCTAAAAGCAGGCTTCAATTTGCCCAAAGAGGCAGCAGTGACTCCTTTTCTTGGACCTTCGTCGGTTTTGACGATAACTGACTTGTAAGTGTCGTCATCTTGAGCAATAAGTGATTCGATTGGCAAAATTTCATCGGCAAAAGCACCAGAAGAGACTGCTTTCTCTGCTTTGTTGTATGAAGCAGCCGCAAATTCGTCTTGTTCTTGTCTGGAGATTTTAAATTGTGCAGCAACATTCTCTGAGGTAATTCCCATAGGGATTAAACACTTTTCGACCTCTTCATTATCCTGTAAATGAGCATCGATTTTACTTAAGGCTTGAGGACCATAGTTGGCAGACATACTCTCGACACCTGCACCAATACCACAGTCAATTTCCCCACACTTGATTTTGTTGGCGATTTCACTTATAGCCATCAAACCCGAGGAACATTGTCTGTTGATACCGATAAAAGCCGCTTTATTTGGAATACCGGCAGCTAAAGCAGCACCTCTGTGTTCGGTGGATCCAGCACCTCTGTTCAAGACATTACCAACTGCCACGTCTTCGATCAAGTTGACATCAACCCCGGTTTTTTCGATAAAGGCTTTCAATAATTTATGTAAAATGTAGTCGGAACCAACATCTTTAAAACTACCTTTACCACCCTTGGCTAAAGCAGTTCTATAGGCAGCAACGATAACAACATCGTCAGGGTTCTTTTGCTTTAATGCCTGCTTGGCATTACCATTTAATTGGCCAGATAATTGATTCAATCTTTCCATGTTCTGCGGTGTAATTATAAGATATCCAATTTCAGTTTTGAGGAATGTATCGGTTTATATAATTTTATCCCCACATATCATCAAGCCGAGGATTCGCGAAATTTTTCATATGACAAATCACTACCGCCAGCGGTGGTGGCGAAGAGCCGAGCGGTCCCGCCGGCGCGGGTGCGATCGCCCATCGGTTGATGTATGTCGGATTCGAGACATCAGCCGGTCATTCAATTATGCTATCACAGACAACAGTGAAGTGTTTAGGTCTAGTATGCGCCGTTGCTGTGGCTAGAACCAGACAAGACAGGATGCAAAGGCCTAGGCAGGTTTCAGAGGCCTAAACATTCTCCATCTCTCATGTGATCGCATCCTCTGATTTCAAACATGGAGAAGCGATGAGGAAAAGCGGAAGAAGCGAGGGAATGTGAAATTATATATCCTTAATCTTCTCTTTCAAAAGAGAAAATGCCGATGAACGGTTCGATGTTCTGAGGTCTACCATCAGGACACTTACCTCTAAATATCAACGAGGGCAACTCGTCCTCTTCGATGATTTCTGCTTCTTGTGGTTGACTGGGGGACTTTAAACTCGGTGAATTCGACGAGTTATCGTTGGTACTTACGGAAATCGGTGACCTTCCGATGATTTCCTCCACGTTTTGGTCGGCCAGTTTGGTGGAATTCAACGTATTGATATTATTGGCGCTTTTCATGGTTGCTAAGCTTTTATGGCCTAGTTTTGCTTGTTGTTCTTGTTGGTGCTGCTGTTGTTGCTGGCGAACTTCGGGGGTGATATCGTCCGACGTTTGATTCAAGGGGGAGATTTTGGTGAAATCAATCCGTAACATGCCGTCGTCCTCCACTACTACATATAGCTTGTACTTCTGATCCATCAAATCTTGACTGTCATTGTAATGTATTAATCCTTTGGTTGATCCTGTGATTAGCCCCATGGTACTACCTATCCCCATGATATTGGTTCCCTTGATTTTTATGTACAATCCCGATAACCCAAAGGGAGAGCAGTGGCTTTCCAAGTCACATTCGTTTGCATATTGAAAAGTTACCTCCTCTTCCATGATCTTCTTATTCTATTATATTATCCTGGCTGGGAAATCTTTCAATCTCAACCAAAAGTTCGCACCTTCTTGTGGCCGTTCGAGGCCTTCCCGAGCCGCATATATTTGAGAGCTGTTTATCTATTGCATGACACTAATGATCTTATTATAGTCCAAGAACTCCTCTCTATTCAAACAAAATATCGATAAGTTGTTGGATAGGTAGTTCATAATCGACACGATGTTGTTGTTACCGAACTTGAACTCGTTGAAGTTGTTGGACAAGTTGACTTCGAATTCTTGGAAAGTTCCGAGCTTTGCCATCTTTTCCAGGAATTTGTTGAACACCTCGATGTTCAACGGTAAGGCGGGATATTCCCGGGGTATGGTTAACAACAATTCGATCCGGCCGTAATTTGTCCAGGTTTCAGGTAAGTCATACTTCGTGTTTATAGGCAATTGAACCTTGTATTTTTCGAAGCTTCGGCTCCTGCTGAAGAGTTTGATGTTATTGCGTAGCTTATTGTTGAGTTGTCGGATAAACACTTGACGTTGTGGGTCGAGCTTTGTAGGTGGTTGCTGTGCGGCTGGTGTTTGTTCCTTGGGAGAAGGAGCTCTGGTAGTTTCCAAAGGCGTGGATTCCTGGGATGAAGGAGTTGCTGACTTTTTCGACTTTACAAACTTGACAGTCTTCCTCTTTTCTTGCCTCAAAAACATCTCCAAATACTTATCCAAAGTCTTTATCTGCGAGAGTAATCCTTTTCCATCAACTAATTGGACGTCTTCATCCTGTGCTCCCAAGGATACTTCAACAATCCGCTTGTATCCCAATTCGATGTTTATAGCGTAACCTCTCGGGATTTCCTCATTTAGGACATATATCGAGGGTTTGTCCTCTTTATTGTATGGATAGCTTCCCGGAATACATAAACTTAGCTTCAACATATCAAGATCGAAAGGAAACTCGGGATCTGATGGGGTGACAATGAAGGATATATATATCGAATTCTCCGGTTGGTTACTCATATAATTGACAAGATACGAATCTATAGCTTTGGGAACTCGCTCTTCCTCTGCTTGCTTACAAAGATTGGGCATGGATATTCCATTGATGGTTATGGGGGGAAACTTCTTGATCAATTTCTTGATCTGAAGGTACTTGTATGATTTTAAAGGATCATTATCCTTTTCCTTCTTTGGTCTAGGTTTGTGTTTTGGCTTTATTCTAGTAGACATATCTTCTTTGGTTCGGCTGGCCTTTCCTGATCCGCTTGTCTTCAGCCTTTTCTGCCCTGGCTTTTCATAGCTGGTCTGCTCTGCCATACTTAAAGAATTTTCGCGATTACTCATTGCTGCAAAAACGGGATTATCCTCTTATTGGGTTGTCCTTCTGCAGTGGTCTTCCTCGTGGATACAAGGCTCACTCATGGCTTCTGGTCTTAAACCTCCAAAGCTGTGGTTTTCCTCCGGTGAATGCTCTTCATGAATTGAGTGATGTCACATGATCAACCCCATCTCAGTATCACCACCCTCTTTGGCTGCTATACGTGGGTGTATCCTTGGCCGACATAGCAGCGCGGCAGTTTCCGCCCTCTCGCCGATCACCGCTTTCACATCACCAGTAGCGCCGATCCAAAAAGTAAAAACTGTCATTTATTGAAAAGTGGAGAATAGTGTCCCCACCGATTCTAGATTATTAGATAAGGGGAATATTGAGAATAAGGAGCATTCCACATTATATTTGTGTAAATAAACCTACCGCCGTCTTATCTTTAAATCCTCCTATTCGGCCAAGAAATCAAGTTTCAGGCTCCCCAATTCCAAATACACGTAATTGTTATCTATCTGACCATCAATCCACTCAATCAGAAAATAAACGCCATGTTAGAGGAAAAGAGACATAAGTACATCGAGGGCAGGCGGGGAATCGGCGGCGATAAATTCCAGAATAATGGGCTTGAATTGACCCGAAGCAAGAGCAATGACATTGAAGACAAGGAAGGAAGGTTGTTCAATTCTCACCTGTCTATCTTCAATGCCTTGACCAACCCTGATTTGGAGTTATCGCCAGATTTAAGAAAAAACGAATTAGCCAAGTTTTCCACAAATAATTCTGATAACTCGAAATACTACCTTGACGAATCCTGGCAAAATATCGGGGGAGAGTCATTTTTTCGGACTTTGAGTCTGTCTCCTCTGGTGCCGCAGAATATCATGAGACCCTCCTCCCTCTTATCAATGACCACCGATGATGACCAGGAAGATAAAGACGTGGGAGGTGCTATGGTGTTTGAAACAGACGAAGAAGATGAGGTCAAGGATACATTCATCATGCCCAAAATGTCAGTATCGTTTGAAAAGCTAAGGGTTTGTGTGGTTTCGAGCTACAGCAAATCTGAAGTTGAAGCTTTTTTGGATGTAGGCGAAAATGGCGATAGAGTTGACATCTTCAATGTCAGTATCAGCAACTTTAATTTCAAAAATATCAATATGATCAAAAACTGTAATTTGGTGTTTGTAATCAATGATGGATCCATGGCTTTAGTGGAGTTCTTGAATGAGGTTTTTCAAAATAACAGTGAGTTTTCCAACGACCCCAAAATCACCGTGGTCAACATGATCACTGTTAATTATTTCATGAACTTGTTTGAATTGATCAACAATTTGAAACCTTATCAGATTTGGAAGACCTCGTCAATCAGAAGTGATAAATTATTGGGAGACTTTCGAAAATTTATTGAAGGTGAGTTGAACCAGAAAAGTTCAATCACTACGAGTTCTAATTCAATTTATTCTAGCTTAATCACCGATTCAAATAAAAACTACAAGTCGTTGGAGAGGAAGTTCAAAAATGATTTGATCAACAACAACGTTGATCCTTTACACTTGAAGAAGTTCCAATTCCTCAATAACATCTTGAATAAATCATTTGAACCCGATGACTCAAATAATGATTCCTTCAACAAATTATACATGTTGGCCAGTTTCACGATAGGGATTTCGTTAGGCTTCACCATCGCCAATGCTTTAACCAAATATCTTACGGATTGTATACCTCAGCAAATGATTCAAGCAACAGACTTAGAGCCACAAATCAACTACACGAAGATCGTTTTTTCACGTATCGACTTCTCCAGGGGCGATTTTTCCAATAGCTTGAAGCTGATCATTGGTCAGACTAAAGCTACCTTGGTCGAATTGTTCAATTCACACATTTTTGATGATTTTTCACAGATTTTGTTCAACTTTCTTGGCTCCTTGAAATTAACAAGTTCGTTTTTAGTCGATTCTGCATATTCAGGGTTGGAAAAATTGTTGACGATTATTTAGGGGATACATTGCATTGGGTGGTGGTAGGAGTGTGTAATTCACATGGGATAGGGAATGTTTTGGGCAGGCTAGAAACCAAGGGTAATATGAATAAGTTCTATATACAGCTATATACATTATTTGGTGTTCATGAAACTGACGTTGGTATAGAATTCTAACATGGGATTCTCACCTCTCTTGGTGGTGGTAGCCTTGATATCACCCCATTCCGTCAAGTATTGACGATGCAGTTGAACTTCCACTTCCTTTCCTGAAATTTTTTCGTATATGTAACCCATCAATTGGAAGTCAGTTGCAAACATGATGTCAAAAAACCCTTGGTGGCACATATAAGTGGTTATATCCACCATTTTATCCTTGAGGATTGTTTGTACTACCGGGCCGTTGTAGTATCCCGGTATAGTGTTTGATAAAGAATTGAAGTCTGAGGAAATCAATTGGTGGTGGGGAAACTTGTGTTTCAAGATGTGGAAAAATTCCACCAATCTCGTTGGGATGAATTCCCCGGGAGACAAGTTGTCTTTGAAGGGGAATAATGTGTTTTGCCACGACAACTTCGATGCAGATTGGTTTAATGGGTGAATATTGTCTTTGTTGATGAAAGGCACCACACTCTTGAGCTTTTGCAATACACTTCCTCCCTTCAACTTGCCAAAAGGGCCGTTTTCCCTTAATTGCAAGAACACGTCACTATAATAATTCAATTGGGGGACAAAGAATTCGTAAAAATCCCCTTTATCGTCGATTAAAACATTCCCTTGATAGGGTTCGCCTGTTTGATTGTCGTATCTGACCAAATCATGACTGAAATTATCGAAAACTTCCAAAGCAATAAAGAAACAAGGGTTGTTTTCAACTTCTTTCCAATCAAATATGGATTTGTTGATGATATGAAACTTCAGGGAATCCAAACCTTGTGATACCAATTTTTCTTTTAAAGCCTGGTTATATTGTTTCAAAGCTAATTGACTTGAAATTTCGATGATCTTGTAGCTTGTCCTTTGATAAATTTCTGGCTCGTGGATCTTCAAATACTTCAAGATGTTGACCATCAACGTACCATTACCTCCACCCATTTCGTAGATGATCAAGTCATCATTTTCGAAGGCTTTGAACTTTTTCAATATATTCTTCGCTATGGCCTCGCCGTAATACGGCTGGAACAATTCCGTGGGGGTATGCCATAATTGTAATGATCGCTTATTCTTCATGAGCGGTGTGGTTCGTGACTTCTCTTCGTTGTACAATTTCAAAGACTTCGAGGCGAATTTGGAATTAGGATCTCCATAATTCACACTGTCTAGCTGTATCAATTCCTGCCGTTTCGGTTTGATTTCTTCATTGTCGTACCGGCTATAGGCTTTCTTCCAAGAATCCAAAAAACCGTCGACATCTTTGATATTGTTGTAGTCGAAAGGCTTGTCGTTGTTGAAAATTTCCACCTCCATGGCGAAATAACCGTATTGAGGATTATACAAACTGTCTTCTATGAAGTCAGACGCGGGCATTTTGACCTTTTTGGGCCGATGGCTGCTTCTGGCTAACTTTCTGGAATTCGTATGTGGATACGTATTGAATACCTCCCTCGGTGTCCTGTCGGCGAACGGATAATTGGTTGCATTACGATAAATATAATCTACCAAATTGAACTTGGAATCATCTTTCTGGAATGGGGATCTCCCCGACTGGTTGGAGATCTTGAATGCAAATGTATCGGGCCTTATAGAGTACTCGTGGTAGAAACTTGAGTCGTTTTCCGTGTACTTGACCAATTTATTGTTGTTGAACAAATATCGTCTAAAAACTCTGGACTTAATCATGAGAGACCATCGCGAAATTTTTCGTTATTCATTACTATGTAGCTAAGCTCTTTGTTGCCGTTGGTGTGGCATGCGACGTCTATATGGCCTACGATTAGTTGAAGATGACGTTTTTCTTGCCCTCGAATTCCTCTATGCATTCAATGATAGTCTTGACGTTATCCAACACATTGCTGACGGCTACTCTGATGACTCGATCACTCACACCTTGAAACAAACACACCAAATTGGCGCCAGCGGTCTGGAAATCCACCATCATCTCATCGGCCTTCAAAATCGGATCGGGTTTCAACGAGTTGCCGGCGATCTGGGCCTGGCTGGGTGACTCAAACGGGATGACTATCTCCAATCTATAGTCAAGAGTCATTGGAAAAATTCGCGGCATCAGAACCGGAACATAAACCTTAATTGGGACTTGACACTTATGATATGTCGTCTTCCCCTCTCGATTAGCCACCACTATATATCGCGACTCCTCTTGGACTCTGTGTGCATACCACAATATACCCCTCTGCGCTGACACCGGAATCGGGCTTGGTCCGAGTTAATGCGATTTTATGCAGTTTGAGTAATCTCAGAAAGAAAAAACAAAACACCACGGGACATGAACAAACCCCCACCACCACGAGTAATCAAGAAGAGAAAGTACAGTAGGAATGGTTGCTTGGAGTGTAAAAAGAGGAAAATAAAGGTGCGTATCGAGGCCATTGAAGTCGCCAGGCTTCCCCCAGAAACTCTGGAACACGATCTGTGTTTGACAGTATACTAACCAACAATAGTGTGATGAATCGAAACCTGAGTGTCACAATTGCAACAGATCTCGCAAGACTTGTCATTATCCTTCGTCGGAACTGAAAACAGCCCCAACGCTGTCGCCATCGCCAACAAAACAACCATTTTCCAAAAAATCACCACTGTCAATTAGTCCTTCCGACAACAGCCAAAATGCCGCCGTTGTTCAATCCCAACCACCGCTTGAAACTTCATACATGGTGCCGCCATACACTTCTGCCAATAGTATCCCCACCACTGTCATACCATCCTTTGGGTCGCTTTCGGGATCTATATCAGGCTCTATTTCTGGTCCCTCGCCTATGGGAGTTACGAATTTCCTTCCTGGGCTTTACCCCAACCATATTCACGAACCTGGGATGACACTACCGCTTCCAGGTCCTAACGGACTTTTGGGGACTTTTCCAGCAACTGCGGGGTATATGGGCCAACACATTGGCGGGGGCCGCAGCAGCAACAGCGTGCCAACTTTATCCCCGTCGGAAAATTCTGTAAATGATGAGTTGTTTTCTGGAGCCTCCAACTTGGCCAACAATTTAAACGACTTGTTATCGGGCAAATTCACCGATATTCCTGATGATTTATTGGAGTCGTTTCTGGGCAATTTCGAACCCACTCATCCCACCATTGAACCGCAAATCCAGCCAACACCTCCACCTTCTTCCAATTTGAACGAAGAAATCTTTGCTGATGGTCCTTTGCTTGCATTCATCCATTCGTTGGATAATGCCGAAAACAATCAGAAAAATTATTTGAGATTGTTCTACGAGAAGTATTCGTTATGGTTGATGCCATTGTCCCCCATTAGCGGGCCAAAGAACTTCTTCAACAAAATAATAATCCAGCAGGCACAGCGGGTGCCGTTCTTGTTGCACGCTATTATCTCCATTACTGCTTCTTTCGAGTTCGAAGAAAGTAAGTTGGCCGTTGATGATTATTACAAGAGAACCTATACGGGATTGAGTTTAAAAGGCCTCAATCAGGTATTCAGTCACAAGGCTAAGGTCACGGAATACATTGAGCCTTTGATTTTGACCAGTTTGCTATTCGTGACTGATGCTGCCTCAACTATAAATGGATCATGGAGAGCTCATTTAAAAGGTGCTAACGATTTGTTTCGCCAGTATTTGGCGTTATATAAGAAGAACAGCCCCAGCATCTTATTGGCTACCACGTGGTTTGCTTCTTTCGAGATAATTGCCGTTATAACGAACCCTGTTGGCGGATCCATTAATCACGAAAACCAATTGGACGATATTTTGACGCCTATACTATACAAAGACGACTGGAACTTGGCGATTCAGTTGGGTTTCGTGCTACCTAATGGATACAATGTGTTTTTAGGGCAATCGTCGTTCAATGTCAGTTTATTTATCCACTTTTTGAAATTATCGATAAAGATCAGGAACTCGAAGGAAAAGTCCATAACTTCCGACGACTTTGTGGTGCTAATGCAGTTATTTGAGCAAGCTTTGAGGTTCTGCTTGGCCTCGGCAAATGGTTTAATCGAACCCACGTCGCCATATTACCCCAAAGCCGGAGGCTTGAACTACTTGCCCTCAGAAACATTTGGCTATAAAGATGACTTAGTGTTCAGTTGGTTCGACTTGAGCGATAAAATCCATATAAGAGGATTGTATCTAACTGTTCTTACCGACCCCATGTATTTAAATTTGCCTAACGAAAGCAAACTTGTCCAAGATGTAGTGAGAAAGATACTAGATATGTGTTACTTTTTCCACGGTATACACTTCCAAGTTCCCAGAGATGAATTCAACTTCGAGGAGGTGATAAACAGCAATGCAATTTTGAATGATAGGAGATTGTTGATGTTACATTCATCGTTATTAATTTGTGGGTTATGCTGCATTGAGGAGCTCGATAAGCTAAAAATTCAATTGTATTTCAAATCCTTGATTAGTCTTGGGGCTAGAACGGTAGAAAACTCCTATAAAAGGCTTTTGCTGCACTGGTCTGGTGATCTGAGCAAATTAGACTTCGTTCCTTATCTTTAGCATTTCAGTCCCATGTATTCAAGATGCTATAAACCTTTCCAAAGTTTTCTGTATTGTGAAAAAAATTTCCTATTTCAGCCTCCGAAGATACTTACTATCATTCGAACTGCTATTGCTCAACAATGTACTATATGTTATTTTACTTCCACCTATGTATAGGTCCACCAAAGTGTGTTTTAATATATACATGATTCGCTGATTACTCGCTATCTTGATACTTACATAATATGCTAGGTTGTTCATTGTCTTAATACATACATGACTCGCTCATAGGTCTTTATAGGGGATTGAATATA
Organism: Yamadazyma diospyri; assembly: GCA_030579195.1. Taxonomy (NCBI): domain Eukaryota; kingdom Fungi; phylum Ascomycota; class Pichiomycetes; order Serinales; family Debaryomycetaceae; genus Yamadazyma; species Yamadazyma diospyri. The sequence continues at coordinate 82,053 of JAKUAE010000028.1, read as the reverse complement.
TCTTAGGAGGATGCTCCTTCTCTCCACAAACCTCGAATTCGTTCCACGACTTTTGTAGGTAGTCCTCCACATTCTTACAGAAATCAATGAAGCCTTCTTGGTCAAAGTGCCCTTTGGCTTTGAACAATTGTTGTCGCTTATGCTTCAACATATCTTCGACTCTTTTTAGTCTGTATTCACACCATTCAGGATAATATTCATCGTGGATTGACCGGGGAAGAACTGATGGTTTGAAAGAAGTCAAGACTGTGGTATCTGGAGCCTCGATATCCTCTGGAATATAGCCTACAACAGAACTTATTCTTTCGTGGTTTGTTATCGGTTTGGTTGCGATGTGCCTGATAACTCTGCCTTGCAATATTGAAGCATATCCGATCTTTGGATCCTCAATTGTGACGATATTCTCATCGCCGTCTCTCAAACCGGTCTTGCCTCCGATCATTTGATCGTTGGTTGAGAGCATCAATACTATAACAAACGAATTGGAGTCGTAATGCCAATCATATACCGAATCTTCCATGTTGCTTTCCTTCCCCAATTTTTCGCCTACAGGATATCTCTTATCAATTAATGAGGCATTGATGTGAGCTATCTCGTAATCAAACATTATCCTGAGTTTGACCCCGGAAATTCTATTTATGATTTCCTGGGTCCGAGGGTGAGTCCATGCAGCACGACTAAAAGGTGCATACTTCATATATCCACAAATTTGGAAGTCTAAACTGGTGGGGTTTTTGGCCAACTTCGGTAGCCTACCGTATTCTTTTAGACTTTGAAGCTGAAAGGCTTCCCACTTCATGATATTACAAGCTTCTTCGGTGAACAATGGGAATGGGTCCGTCACCCCCACCTCACTTATGGTGGGAACATGGGTTTTGTGGATCCCCATGTCTGACAAAGACAAGATTCTAAACTTCCCAAAATCGTTGTCTTGGTAAAGTATATGCTTTTCTGGGTCGAATTCCTCGTGTGGGTTAAAGTTTTTCGTACTTTCAAGGTCTTTGACCAATTGAGCAATTTCCCCGTTGACAACTTCTTGGGGTATCAGATGGGATGGTGAACCATTTAGGATATCCTCGTCTACTAGAACCGTCATAGTAGGCCAGGATTCTGTTGAATATGTGGTGTCAACAATTTAGTTTTTCAAGCGAATAATGGGGAATCCCTGGATGGGTTTATAACATTTTCTCTCTCGAATTCTGACGGAATTTTAATAATTCCGTGAAACTTTAGATCAACCGCCCCTTTCCGATACACGGGTAAAAATAATTTGACACGTAATATCTTCCACAGTTGGCACTTGGCTTCGGCCCCTTTTCGGGTTAGTACTGGAAATTGTACTATGAGAATTAGCTAGATTATGGAGGTCCTCATTTTTCGGGGCAACGAATTTCCGAGAGATCAAGGAATTTCTAATTCCGTTAGTGAGTGATGTCACTTTACGACCTTAATCTAACAGAGCATGCGGGGGCCGTTTCAATTTAATTGATAGTCCAGTGCTCAGGCAGTAAACGTTTCATTGCCGGAAGGTGGCCACACCTTCGTGTTGGGTAGTCACTATCGTGTGTTTTGTAGTTGCACTATCGTTTGATGTGTTTTACGTCCTCTTTCACCTCGGCTTTGTTTTCTTCTCTCCGCTTTCTCACTTCCCTGAAAGAAAGAATCAGGAGAATCCCTCAAAAACAATGCTTTTGTGATCGAGAGGCACTTGTGTCGAACCAACACTGGCTCAGTCCCCTGCATTGAATTTCTCATTTCGAATATCGATCTGATGAATAGGTGTATTGCGTCGGTGACCCAAGAACTGGAGTTCTGATACTGGAGTTATGTCAAAAAATAGATGGGTGATGCAAATAGTAAAGGCCATCATTTCCAGTTAGACCCACAGCTGGTCCACTAATCCTCAAATCTTCATTTTAATTGATTCTATTCACTCTATCAACTATTTGACACGACTGCTTAGATATTGATAAAGTAGTCACATCATTATGTCAAATCTTCAAACTGTGAACAATTTTTTCTATTTGGTCCTTCGATAAATTTATAGTGATTTCTTGTTTATTTTATGTAACTTTGACAGATTTCATTAGAGCCAAAATATTTCGAATTTTAATCAAATAGTGATTTTCACAAAAGTTCTTTTTTAAGCATTATTTTTCAAGCAGACGTTTCTTGTACTTTTATAAGACTTTGCTAGTCAGGAATACAAGGGGCAGTTGAGAGATCAGCGAGAAGTACCTATTGGCACCCACATTGAGAATACTTAAACTGGCGTATCAAATCATGATATTTTTTCAGAACATCTGCAAGTCGAATTCAAAGCATGTGTGGTGGTACAACTCACCAGCTTTATTGATTATTTCCTGATTTCTCGTCTTTTCAAATCCGAAATTGCGTTGACCTTTCCATTCTCGAGACTTCTGAGGATCTCAAAATGATGCTTAATGTTGAAATTCACTTTTTGATGATCAGACACAAGATACGGTCATTGAGTTTCTTTTTAGTGTTACCGCTTCCTCCTGCCAAAGATGGTTACAATCAGAAAAACCAAGAATCAAACTCCCAATCTTACGTGTCTCCAGCTAGCTACAAATCTATCAAAGACCGATCTCTTATCACAGGGTTGATACCCGATTGGGAAAAACGTGCGCCATGTTATCTTAGCGACGTACACTCGGACATTTTCTATTTTTCAATTTGTTGACTAATAGTGCACACACCAAGGGCTCAATGGGACAATGGTACTGATTTGAAGAAATCAAAAACGATGAGCTGATTCCATGTCGACTTTGCTCTAGAAACTTCGAATTTCGCTGATCTCTGGCCCGTAAACCTTGTCTGTAGGTCGACCTCATCCACCTTCAGCTTGGAAAGAACCGTTCGAAACCCTGAATTTTTTCAAGATCGATCACAGGTCTTCGCTCTGCGTAACGGAATTTATCCGAACTTTTTCACCTTATTGCTGAGGAAAAGCTATAAAAGGATTTGGACCCCCAAGCTATGAGTGGCTTTAGCTCATCGAAACAGCACTTGGTCGAAATTCGTTCGTCGGGTGTTGTCGTTGGTAAACCACGACCTTTATCAATTCCGTTCGAGTTTAATTTCTTAGTTGCAGGAAAACCTCAATTTGTATGTTGGGAACGGTGCGTACTACCGCATTAGGCAAAAGTTGCGCGTCATGCTATCTTATCGCTTTTTGGGGTAACGATAAGATGATTTAATATATATACCATGTCATTTCGAGCTTCACCGAAAGTTGTAGCTTAATAGAATAACAATGAGTCTGACTTACGAAATTGGCTCAACTGAAAAAGAGCAGCACCATGTTGAAGTGGGTTCGATATCATCTGAGGAAAAGAGAGCCGGAGATAACATAGTCGAAGCAGTTGAGGCCGAAGCTCACCACAAAGTGTTAGGTTTAAAATATTACGCTGAAGCTCAAAAAATACCCCAATCTGAAATTGCCGAAGAATTCCCCAAAATTAGAAGGAAAATCGATTATAGACTATTAAGTTTATTATTCGTCACTTACACACTTCAATTTTTAGACAAATTGAGTTTGAATTACGCCAATGCCTATTCCTTCAGTACTGATTTGGGTTTGGACGTCGGTCAAAGATTCTCCTGGGTTGCAAGTATATTCAATTTTGGATATTTGGCAGGAGCTATTCCAGCTAACTATATAGTACAAAGAGTTCCCTTGGCCAAGTTTGCTGGGGCCAGTTTGTTTGTTTGGAGTATTTTACTTGTTGCACATGTTGGTGCTAAGAATTACGGAGGTATTTTGATTCTTCGCTTTCTATTAGGATTACTTGAAGCTCAAGTTAGTCCTATTTGCATGAATTTGGTCAAATTATTCTACCACAGGAAAGACCAACAGTTCCGTCAATTTGCTTTTCTCAGTGCAAACGGGATTAGTACCATTGTAGGTTCATTATTGGGTTTTGGTTTGGGTCATTCAACCTCCACAGCTCTCAAATCATGGCAGTTAATCTTTTTGGTTATTGGTTTGCTCAATTTTGCTTGGTGTTTTGTATTTCTTTATTTTGGACCTGAGTCACCGGCCGAGGCCAAGTTTTTGTCGGAAAGAGAGAAGGCTATTGTGATTTCAGTTATTTCGGAGAATTCCCAAGGTTTGCAAGAAAAACATTACAACTGGAAGCAAGCTAGAGAGTGTCTTATTGATATTTCGATTTGGCTTTTGGTTTTAATCGGGTTCTGTTGTGGCCTCATCAATGGTGGAGTCTCTAATTTTGCTTCTTCTTTGATTAAAGGATACGGATTTACTGGTTTAGATGCGACCATCCTTCAATTACCCACCGGTGCTTTCGAATTTGTTGCCGTGTTGGGTTTTGGTATTTTGTCGTTGTATGTCAAGAATACCGTGGCTGTTGCATTGTTTTTCGGCTGTGCCATCCCCTTGGGTGGGTTAATTGGTATCAAATTGACTCCTGATACAGAAAAATGGACTTTGGTTGGGTGCACTTGGTTACAGTATATTGTTGGTTTACCTGTTATTGCCTGCTGGGCCAATTTAGTTGCCAATGTTGGTGGATCCACCAAGAAATCAATGGCAAACGGTTTGTGGTTTTTGTTTTACGCCGGTGGAAATATTGCCGGAGCCAACGTGTTTTTCACCAGAGAAGCCCCCAAATATCCCAGCGCAATGACTGCTTTGATAACATGCTATTGTGCTGCAATAGTCTGTAACTTCTTGTATGTTGGTATCATGTATAGAAGGAACCACCAAAGAAACGCCGAACAAGGTGGTTATACGGAGGAGATCAAACAGCAGGCAATTATCGATGGATACAAGGATTTGACAGACTGGGAAAACAGAGGTTTCAGGTACAATTACTAATATACATATTTATTTTTAAATAAGACTATCTACATTTTGAATCCAAGATTGTTATCGAAGAAATTTGGCAAGGCATCGATTTGATGGTTGACAAAATCTGTCATTTGGATGCTCAAGAAGTCGCTGAATCTGTCATCAAGCGGTTGTGGCAGTGGCTCAGGCTCAGGATTGATGATGTTAGCCAACGCGGGGTTCATGCTGGGAGAATCGACGTTGTAGTCATTGTTGGAAGGAGTCAATGTGTTACTGACCGATTCGGAAAATACCAAAGGTAAATCGAGCGGTTTTGAGTCACTGAAGATTTCTGGAGCAAGCTTTCTTAACGTGGCGAGTTGTCTCACATGAACCTCGTCCACAGGAGTGGTGGTGCCTGATTTGGAATCAGCAACTCCGATTACGATCTGAAGAAAGATCTTCATTATGATGCATTGAAGGCCGAATCGGTTGTTTTTCAAATTGAAAATCATGTGGTCTGGGGCAGAATCGTTGAGAGCAAGATCTGTTAGCACATCCAGGACCTCCAAAAGTAGTCGGATATCCTCTCCGACCTCCTCGTTGCCGGAAGAATTCATGACAATTGACAGCAATATCAAGAACGCTGCAAAAGGATAGAAGGAAATCCATACCAAAGCAAAAGCTTGGAAACTCAAGGGTCTGCACTTCAAAGTCAACCTTAAGATGGTTCTGGCACTTTTGAGCGATATAGTCTTGAACGTTTGCATTTTCGGCGACTCAAAGGTTATTGACGTTAGGAAAGGTACTCTGTTGGTGACCATGAGTTGAAAAAAGAACGTAAATTGGAAATCGAGTACCCTGTCACATAAAACAAACTCCTCCTCCTGCTTTTTTCCTAGTTTCTTCAAATGAGCGTCGAGATTCGTGTCAAAATCCGGATCGTCATAGAATCTGGGCTTGAATTCACCTACTAACAAATTGATGATTTTCAAACCGGTGAAGTTCAAGTCCTGTAGTAAATTTTCCAAATTGTCGATGTTTCGAAGTTCTTCCACGTTGGCAAAGAGCTTAAAATAGCAAAAAAACCTCAATTGTGCCAATGCGTAGTCACAATAGTTTGAAATTTCAACCAGCTTGCCTTCCTTGTAGAATTTTTCGATGATCTCTGGCTTCAAGAACCCAAGATTGAGCTTGGCATCGTACAGCTCAATGGCTGAGCTGTCAACTTTCAACATTTTCAGCAAAAGATTCAAGTCCTGGGAGAAGTTGTTACTGATGTCGAATGTGTTGATTATAGGCTTCTTCCCGTGGCGGAAACAAAATTCAATGTCCAAATGTAAACAAGTTTTCCACAACATTCCGTAGATTTCAGCCTTGTCAGGAGGAAGTTGTTTGTAGGTTTCTGGCTTATGCAACCCCATTTCTTGAGCAAATCGAATGGCAGAAGCCAATATCATATAGTCTATTTCCACCATATTACTTCCTGAAGCTTCAAAAGTGGACACCAACATTAAAATAGCTCTAATAGTCTCGTATCCTACACTTATAACCCCAACTCTTTGATACAACAATATGGCTGATGTATATAGATCCTCGAAGTGTTCGTATAGTTCGTCGTCGGAATACTTGTTTAATATCGGATCATAATGGCGAAAATTAGCGGAATTTTTGGTGTTGATTTTGGCATTTATCCCCAATGATACAATTGAGCATAACAATAGAAGGTTGGATTTATTTAATCTTCGACGACCGAAATAATACTGATGCACCAATTTGTCTAAACTGTCATAGTCTATGATACAGGAAATCATTTCATTGCCATAAATCAATAATTTAATTAAGGCCATGCAATACTCGTACTCGAGATGTATGGGCTTGTTGATGTATCTATCCCGGTTACTTTCGTTAATGTCTATAGGATCAACGAATTTCTGGAAGAAATTCAACAGCTTGCTGAAATAGTAGAAGGGAATTTGTTTGAAGTGACGGATGTACTCTTTCTGATGAGGTTCTGTCAAGGTGTCGTCCATCCAGCTCATTGATTTTTTGGAACAGATGGCAAAGAACGAATGATTCTCGAAATACTTGGGCCGGAAACTAGGCACTCCTCTATCTTGACTGTAGATCAAATCCTCGTATCTGGCCTGGTTTCCGTCTTCGGGCGACGTAGAGAATGATTCACCAGCATTGGTAGACGCCACCAGCGAGATGGTCGAATAGGTGTTGGCGTCTGATTTGGAGCTGGGGCTCTTCGGGAGAAATGAGTCGAGCTTATCGTTGACGTTTCCGATCAAGTTTTCGAGCTTATTCAACTTACTTTCCATATACTTCATCCTCTTCCGAGCTGACTCTTTGAAATCATGGCTTTTGAACGGCTTGGGTTTTTCGATGAATATACAGGCTGGTTTCTTCTTGGAATTTAGACAGTGGGAGCAGGGTTGTTCTCCGGAACATTTGATCTTCTTCCGTCTACAGTTCTCACAAGCCACCTTGGTTCTAGGCATCTTGCTAACATCCTCCGTCATGATGCAGTGTGCGGAAATTATTTTCGTTCCTTTGAACCGCAGCCTCGAAAATGCTAGTCGGATTACCGATAAACTATCGAAACCGGGAGGGGGCTACAAGGTTCCAGATTATCCAGAGGTTCCGGTTGAGAAAATGCGGAAGAGACTGACAAAAGGTTAGATAATCGCACATTAAATTTCACATGTGTCATCGCAGAAGTCACTCAGATTGGTTTGCCAGGCTGGTCGCTCGAGAGGAACTCTAAAGAGGCTTTGCGTCACATGACAGCAAATTGGCTCTACAATAGGTCTACATGCTAATCGCTTAGAACAGTCGCAAATAGCCACCGAAAGCGAAGATCATGACAGGGTGTTAGCCGCATGAGAAACAATTTCGTCGTATATCGTATAGCAGTTCAGCAGTTCAGCAGTTCTCTAGATTTGGTGAATACCACAGCTTGCTGAAATGCCTCATAGCTAACAGCCACTGTTTCTACGAACCCTTAAAACGGTAGGTTGGCGTGGAGATCATGGAAGGGGCATTGCTTCGGCTAGAAAAAACAGTGGCGATTCTACGTATTAGGAATGCGTCTCGGGACTTTTATGAGATGACAACTCCGAACACCTCAACACTTCAATCACAGCGGAACCCGACCACGTAGACGACTCATCGGTCACATATTTTACTCCGCTTGCTCTACCGCAATGCCCAGATCTCAGCCCCCCAACAATTCAGTATTACTAATTCCTACTGTGTACGGCCAGTTACGGAGCTAAGGTAAGGTTTTTCGGAGACTCGCAATTTTTGGTTCCATCCCGAGATAAAGAGATGAGCGTGTCCCTACCGATGATACCAACACTATTGTTCGAATTAGTAATTCACACTGGACCAGTGGCTATGGGACGGGTCCGTAGTTCCAGAAACCATAACATTAACGTTGGCGGGTTCCTAGGGTGAGAGCATGAACAATTCGGTGTGGTGAAATTTGCATCATGTAGCAACTAAAACTTAATAGTTAACCGTTAAAGTAAAAGAAAGAATGCCTGTTAGGCGGAGTAATCTGGATTCGGTGTCCTCTTATAGTTCTCTGCCAGTTGAACTAGCTGGTTGAAGTAGTGGTACAATTAAGTTGCTGGATAATTAATCCGTGGACAATTGCAATTACATGTACTGGTCGGGCTATATAATTACCAGCCTTATCCGGAGGTTTTGACAATAAGTAACAAAGAAAAGGCGGCACGGAAATTCTATCGAAAACAGAATCCGGCCCGTGTTTATTTTGGGTTTTAATTGAGAAAAAAGAAAACATCGAATACATAAATAGTGAGATTCCCTCTATTTGAAATTTTCATCAAGGATGAGTGTAAAAGAGGGAAATGCTTCTAATTATGAAGACGCTTCAATCAAAGATTTCCGTGATGACGATCATGACATCAATGACTATCATGGATTCGATGACGCTGCTTCTGATCAGGTTCGTAATTTAGCTAGAACGTTGACTAACCAGTCTCATTCCAACTCAATTGCCGAGTCTTCGCAAGACTTGATCAAATATTTATCTCACATGTCCCAGGTTCCCGGTGTGGAACCTTTCAATGCTGATGATATTGACGAGAGATTGGATCCTGAATCCGATAACTTCGATGCCAAGTTTTGGGTCAAAAACTTAAGAAAATTAAAAGACAGTGACCCTGAATATTATCAACCCTCCAGTCTTGGTATTGCTTACAGAAACTTAAGAGCTTCAGGGGTCGCTACCGATTCCGATTACCAAGCTACTGTTACCAATGCTATTCCAAAATACGCTCTTGAGTATTACAGAAAGATGAAGAAAGTTGATGAGTCCCGTTATTTCGACATCTTGAAATCTATGGATGCCATCATGAGACCAGGTGAGGTTACAGTTGTTTTAGGTAGACCAGGTTCAGGTTGTTCTACCTTATTGAAAACCATCGCTGCCCACACTTATGGTTTCAGAGTTGCTCCTGAATCAAAGATTTCTTACGATGGTTTGACTCCAAAAGACATTGAAAAGCACCATAGAGGGGACGTCATCTATTCTGCTGAAACTGATATCCATTTCCCACATTTATTAGTGGGTGACACATTAGAGTTCGCTGCTAGATTGAGAACTCCTCAAAACAGAGGTAACATCGACAGAGAAACCTACGCTAAGCACATGGCTGCCGTTTATATGGCTACTTACGGTTTATCACATACCAGAAACACCAATGTCGGTAATGACTATGTTAGAGGGGTTTCCGGTGGTGAAAGAAAGAGAGTTTCTATTGCCGAAGTATCCTTATCAGGTGCTAACTTACAATGTTGGGATAATGCCACCAGAGGTTTAGATGCCGCTACTGCTTTAGAGTTTATCAGAGCTTTGAAGACTTCAGCCACCATCTTGGACGCTACTCCATTGATTGCTATTTATCAATGCTCTCAAGATGCTTATGACTTGTTTGACAATGTGGTTGTTTTGTACGAAGGTTACCAGATTTTCTACGGTAAAGCCGACAAAGCTAGAGAATTTTTCGAAGGCATGGGTTACATCTGTCCTCAAAGACAAACTACCGCCGATTTCCTTACTTCCATCACTAACCCAGCTGAAAGAATTGTCAAGCAAGGATTTGAATCAAAAGTCCCAAGATCTGCCAAAGAATTTGAGACTTACTGGAAAAATTCTCCCGAATATGCTGCTTTAGTTGCAGAGATCGATGAATATTTCGGTAAAGCTGAACAGGAAAACAAATCTGAATCCTATCACCAAGCTCACGTTGCTCGTCAATCCAAGCATGTTCATCCAAAATCTCCATACACCGTATCATTCTGGATGCAAACCAAATACATTATGCACAGAAATATTCTACGTGTTAGAGGTGATCCTTCGGTTACTATTTTCTCGATTTTCGGTCAAGGTGTCATGGGTCTTATTTTATCTTCTGTTTTCTACAATCAAGATCAAACAACCGGTTCCTTCTACTATAGAGGTGCTGCTATGTTCTTTGCTGTGTTATATAATGCGTTTGCTTCCATTTTGGAAATTATGTCGTTGTTCGAGGCTAGACCTATTGTCGAAAAACACAAACAATATGCTTTATACAGACCTAGTGCAGATGCTTTTGCATCCATTATCACTGAGTTGCCCACTAAATTGGCTATGTCCATGACTTTCAATTTCGTTTTCTACTTTATGGTCAACTTTAGAAGAAATCCCGGTAGATTCTTCTTTTACTGGTTAATGGGATTCAGTTGTACCTTGGTTATGTCGCATTTGTTCAGATCCATTGGAGCTGTTTCCACCTCGCTTCCTGGTGCTATGACTCCTGCCAATTTGTTGTTGTTAGCTATGGTTATTTTCACTGGTTTCGTTATTCCAACCCCCAAAATGTTGGGATGGTCAAGATGGATCAATTACATCAATCCCGTTGGTTACGTTTTCGAAAGTTTAATGGCCAATGAATTCAGCGATAGACTCTTCAAATGTGCTTCCTGGGTGCCTACTGGTCCAGGTTATGAAGGTATCGGAGGTGTCAACAGAATCTGTTCCACTGTCGGTTCGCTTCCTGGTGATGAATTTGTTAACGGTACCAACTACTTAAGACTTGCTTACGCTTATAAAAACTCTCACAAATGGAGAAATTTCGGTATCATTGTTGGGTTTATTATTTTCTTCTTGGGTGTTTATATCGGATTGACTGAACTCAATGAAGGTGCTATGCAAAAGGGTGAAATTGTGTTATTCTTAAGAGGTTCTTTGAAGAAGCACAAGAAGCAAGTTAAGGCCAAAGCCGCCGCTATTGCTGCTGATCCTGAAAATAACTTATCCAACGAAGAAAAAGTCACTTTACAAGATGAGATTGATGCCAAAGATAAAGAAAGTTCTGATGATAAGGATGTCGAAAAGATGATGGGCAAAAACAACAACATTTTCCACTGGAGAGATTTGACTTACCAAGTTAAAATCAAGACCGAAGATAGAGTGTTATTAGATCACATTGACGGTTGGGTCAAGCCTGGTCAGTTGACTGCCTTGATGGGTTCTTCCGGTGCTGGTAAAACCACCTTATTGAATTGTTTGAGTGAAAGAGTTACAACTGGTGTCATTACCGATGGTACCAGAATGGTCAATGGTCATGCCTTGGACTCCTCTTTCCAAAGATCTATTGGTTACGCTCAACAACAGGATTTACACTTGTCAACCTCTACTGTGAGAGAAGCTTTGAGATTCTCCGCTCACTTAAGACAACCTGCTAATGTTTCCAAGAAAGAAAAAGATGAATATGTCGAGTATGTTATTGACTTATTGGAAATGTCTGCTTATGCTGATGCTTTAGTCGGTGTTGCCGGTGAAGGTCTTAACGTCGAACAACGTAAACGTTTAACTATTGGTGTGGAATTAGCTGCTAAACCAAAATTATTATTATTTTTGGATGAACCCACCTCTGGTTTAGATTCTCAAACTGCCTGGTCTGTGTGTAAATTGATGAGGAAATTGGCCGATCATGGTCAAGCTATCTTGTGTACCATCCATCAACCTTCAGCTATCTTGTTACAAGAATTCGATAGATTGTTGTTTTTGCAAAAGGGTGGTCGTACTGTTTATTTCGGTGATTTAGGTGAAAACTGTTCTACTTTGATTAACTATTTCGAAAAATACGGTGCTGATCCTTGTCCTGCTGAAGCTAACCCAGCTGAATGGATGTTGCATGTTGTTGGTGCTGCCCCCGGTTCTCACGCTAAGCAAGACTACTTCGAAGTGTGGAGAAACTCCACTGAATTTCAAGATGTTATGAAGGAATTGGACTATTTTGAAAATGAGTTGGTCAAATTACCTAAAGATGAAAGTGCTGATGCACACAGGAAATACGCTGCTGGTATTGTTGCCCAATATTTCATCGTAACCTTGAGAGTTCTTCAACAATACTGGAGATCTCCAAACTATATTTATTCAAAAGCTTTCTTGGTTATTTCATCGGCTTTATTCAATGGTTTTGCATTCTTCAAGGCTGATTTGTCTATGCAAGGGTTACAAAATCAAATGTTCTCAGTGTTCATGTCTTTCATTCCTTTGAATACCTTGATTCAACAATTATTACCATACTTTGTCTTGCAAAGAGATTTATATGAAGTGAGAGAAGCACCTTCTAGAACCTACTCCTGGTTGGCCTTCATTCTGGCTCAAATCACTGCTGAAGTTCCTTTCCAATTTGTCATTGGTACTATTGCTTTCTTCTGTTGGTACTACCCTGTTGGATTATACAACAATGCTATCCCAACTGATCAGGTCGACGGTAGAGGTGTATTGGTGTGGATGTTCATGACTGGTTTCTACGTCTACTCTTCCACTTTGGGTCAATTGTGTATGTCTTTCATGGACTTAGCTGATAATGCTGCTAATTTATCCGTTATGTTGTTCACCATGTGTCTTAATTTCTGTGGTGTCTTAGCTGGTCCTGATGTGTTGCCAGGATTCTGGATCTTTATGTACAGAGCCAATCCATTCACCTACTTGATTCAAGGTATTTTAGCCACTGGATTAGCCAATACCGAAGTGAAATGTGCCACTCAAGAAATCTTGAAATTTGAGCCAACTTCCGGTCAAACTTGTGGTAAGTACTTGGCGGATTACATCAAAACTGCTGGTGGTAATATCTTGAACCCCGATTCCACCTCCATGTGTCAGTTATGTCCTGTCAAAACCACCAATGCTTTCTTAGCTTCCATTAATTGTTATTTTGACCAAAGATGGAGAAACTTTGGTATCTTCATCTGTTTTATTGCAATCAATATGATTGGAACCGTTCTTCTTTTCTGGTTAGCAAGAGTTCCAAAGGGTAATAGAGAAAAGAAAAAGTCTAAAGCCTAGGGAGCTTGCTTCGATTTATAGATAATTTACAATGTTAAAGACTGCCTCTATGGTTTTGAGAATCTTGTTCATTAATATTTACATGAATTCCTCTAGTTTCAAACTGTACAACATTAAGACCTCACTCGACGATGCTGATTCTAGCAGTGGCGACTCTAGCAGTGACGATTCTAGCAGCCTATCCGACATGTGTGCACAGCCATAACCGGACATTAAAAGTCGCAGTAATCAGGAGATTTTCGTGAGGCAATAATTATCGGGCCATCGAATAGGAGCTTGACCATTAACAACCCCCTAACCACCGTTCCGTTGCACCACCCCTCACCATCGAGCAAAATCCTCGACGGAAACCATCGTACCATATTCCGGCGCCCTAATATAAATAGGTTCGCACTGAAAATCAACTCAGTGTAGATAGTTTCTCAAGCCGTACAACTAATTACTCTGACATGTCTTACGATTTAAAAGACACCTCGGTGGGGGTGCTAGACAGAATGGAATCGCTCATCAGATTCAAACAAAGAGAGATCGCCAGTGCATTGGAGGCCATCGACGGGGGAAAATTCAGAGTGGACGAATGGGACAGAGAAGACGGCCACGGTGGGGGTGTAACTATGGTGTTACAAGATAGTGAAGTGATTGAAAAGGCTGGAATCGGGATTTCTATGATCGAAGGTACTTTGCAGCCTGCAGCCGTTTCCAGAATGAAGGTTAACCACCGAAACTTGAAGTCAGCAGAGGACGGAACGGTACAATTTCGGGTCCGAGGATTATCGATGATTGTCCATGTTAAAAACCCCCATGCGCCTACTGTACATTTGAATTATAGATATTTCGAGACTATCGACCCGGACACCGGAAACCCTGACACCTGGTGGTTTGGAGGGGGTTCCGATTTGACTCCTTGTTATTTATACGACGAAGATGCATCGTTGTTCCATCAAGAGCATAAAAAGGCTTTGGACTCCCTTGACGAGGACTTATATCCCAAGTACAAGAAGTGGTGTGACGAGTACTTCTATATCAAACATAGACAGGAATCTAGAGGTATTGGAGGGATTTTCTTCGACGATTTCGACACCAAAGACCCCACTGAGTTGTTATTCATGGTGGAAGCATGTTTCAATGCCTTTACCAACTCCTACATCCCTATTTTGGCCAGAAGGATCAACTTGCCATTCACCGACGCCGAGAAACACTGGCAGCAGGTGAGAAGAGGAAGATACGTGGAATTTAATTTGGTGATCGACAGAGGTACCCAATTTGGATTGCAAACCCCCGGAGCCAGAATCGAGAGTATCTTGATGTCATTGCCATTGAACGCCACCTGGATCTACGACCATCACGCTGAACCCGGTTCCCGAGAAGAAAAGTTGTTAGAAGTATTGAAAAACCCCCGAGAATGGGTTTAAGGAATATACGTCGAGGTTTACCGGCTCTTTAACCCCACCGCTATCTTGACGTCTCGCCGTTGCGGACCCTGCTCCTCGCGACACATCACGACATGCGACACGCGCACGAGATGAGAATTAGCGAAAAAAATTTACTCTCACAACATAGCAAGACAGACCTGAGGTAATTTATTAACATAGATTGTTTCTTCTTTAGCCAAACTATGATCACAAGCCCTTTCTGAATTACTGGAAAGCGTTTCGTGAAAGAGAACTTATCAATCGACAGCGAAACCTTCTTTCGTGTTCATTTGATAACTCATTACCACTTGTGATAGATACCGAAAATACCCGCTATGTCTGACTCCGACAGTGAAAACTCCCCAAGAACCTCGGCTCAGCACCCAGATGGAAGATTTGATCAGATATTAGACGACCATCGGTACCAAGCCACCTCGTTGCCTCCGCCTCCATCGGTTCCGATGCCAATATCCCATTCGCCCGTGGGGTTGGAATCCAATCCCTACGGCGGGGGATCGTTACCCATCCCCCAGAAAACTGGGAGGCTGGAAGGAAGAAGGCACGGTTCTAGAAGAGGTTCTAGGAGCCTTTCTTTCGGCGACGGGGACATAGATCCCAAGGACCATAGACATTTGGCCCAAAACATAACGTTTAAAACAAATCCCTCAATCAAGAAAAAAAGGAAAAACGCCCGCAGCGGCTCCAATAATCTCGAAGCTGACTTGGCTTCCCCTATGATGAAGATTCGAACCAACGATTCTCAAACAGAAAAGGACGAAAGAGCAAGAAGACCTTCAGATTCCTCTATCGATAGCGATGTTGTGAGTCACGGTTCCAGGACGTCTCAGGAGACCGAAGAAGACGTTTGTTTCCCCATGTTGAGCGAGCACGTCAAGGAAGCAAATGGGATAAACCTTTCTATTCTAGACGAATTCATCGCTGATGAGAGAGCTTATACTGCCAATTTCAGATTGCAGCAAAACCAACAACTTCCTCCAGCAGGTGCCGCCACCTCTTCAAGAGCCAGGTACCAGTCCAACACCTCGTTGAAATACACCCCCAAAAACATCTTGAGGAAAACTTTGACCAATTTCCGATTGAACCACGATGACGTTGATCCCGTGATAATTGAGGAAAAACCGCAAAACGATTCCTCAACCATCAACGAAGACGAAGAAAAAGGGTCGCCATTGAGCGACGATTATGTGACGTTCGCCAAAACCAAATCAGATTCCGACAGCAATAACGACTTGCCCGAAAGATTCACATTTTTTGGCAGCAATATGGAAGAAACAGTAAGAGGGGCAGATTTGCCCGGATTAGTTCGCCCTGGACATAGCATAGGGGAGTTGTTCAATCAAGGAAATGACGATATATGGTGGTTAGATTGCACTTGTCCTACTGATGCGGAAATGAAGGTCATCTCCAAGGCGTTTGGTTTGCATCCTTTGACCTCTGAAGATATCAGAGTTCAAGAAAGTAGAGAAAAAGTGGAATTGTTTAGAAACTACTATTTCGTTTGTTTTCATACTTTTGAGCCAGACAAAGAATCAGAAGATTACCTCGAACCTATCAATGTGTATATTGTTGTTTTCAGAAACGGAATCTTGACATTCCATTTTTCGCCGGTTGATCACGGTGCCAATGTCAGGAGAAGGTTGAGGCAGTTGTCGGATTATGTTGATGCGACTGCGGATTGGATCTGTTATGCTATCATCGATGATATCACTGATGCGTTCATTCCGGTTATCACTGGGATCGAGTATGAGGCCGATGCTATAGAGGATTCTGTGTTTGTGGCGAGAGAAACCGATTATGGTATGATGTTAAAGCGAATTGGAGAGTCGAGACGAAAAGTCATGACCTTGATGAGATTGTTGTCTGGTAAAGCAGATGTCATTAAGATGTTTGCCAAAAGATGTCAAGACGAAGCTTATAAAACACAACCGGTTTCTTCCACCAACTTAAATGACGCCCACGAGTCCCCTCAGCAACAACAGCAGCAGCAAAATCAAGCCCAAGGCCACGGGAACCTTGGATTTGGCCATGAAGGTTCGGGCGGCATCTCTTTCGGGCCTCAACCTGGTGCACCACCAAATATGATGGCTCCAACCCAATACCAATTCCACAGCTCTGGGAATTACACACAGCCCAGGGCCGATATTGCTTTGTATTTAGGTGATATCCAAGATCACGTTGTCACGATGTTTCAGAATTTGTTGGCCTACGAGAAGATTTTCAGTAGATCACACACCAATTATCTTGCCCAGTTGCAAGTGGATTCAGTCAACTCAAACAACAAAGTGACGGCAATGTTGTCCCAAGTCACAGTCATCGGTACGATCTTATTACCCTTGAATGTTATCACTGGGTTATTCGGGATGAATGTTCATGTTCCCGGCCAGCAAGTGGAGAGCTTACAGTGGTTTTTTGGAATTCTCGGGTTCATGGCTTTTGTGGTGTTGGGTTTCTTCATGTTTGCCAGATTCTGGTTGAAGAAACTTTTGAATCCCGAACCTCCCAGTACTCAAACATCCTCCAGGAGATCCTTGAAGAGTCTTGGTCTTAGAAGAGCAGGTCCTGCTAAATCCATTGTAAGCTTCCCTGGATACGATTAGTGTATTTGTAGAGCAGATAGAGTTAAAATCAAGCATGTACGGTTTCTTAGGTTTATAGAATGGTTCAAAGTAAACGAATCAGCTTTCTGGGTTTCTCTCCTTGTTTTTTTTGTCCTTTTTGTGTTTGTGTTTCTCCTTGATGTCTGAAGCCGGGATCCAGATGGTGTTTTCATCGTCGTCTTTCAAATCTTTGTCTCTGAAAACTTCTTTCCTCCATTCTGTTATTAATCTCTTTTTCTTGTATTTACGTCTGTCTTTGACTCTTGCTTCCTGCGGCCTATAAGGAGCGAATTTCTTTATACCAATGTAGTTATTCAATTCCTTATCGTCGGCTAAAAAGATATCCCTGGTGGTTAATCCGTAACTTTCTGGGGACACTTCACGATACTTGAACTTCAAATCTTCATCTTTGGTGCGCCCTCTGGCTTCCTCCTCGACTTCCTCAATGATTTTGGTCTTATTGGCTTCTATCAAAGCTTTGGCCTTCTCTTTGACCGATTTCTTGGATTTCTTCTCTTGTTTCTTCTCCTTTATCTTGTCTTTTTTGGTCTTGGGTTTTTCTTCTGTTTGTTCGTTATCAGACAAATCCATATCACTCCATTCAGGTTTCGTAACCTCCTCACCATAATACTGTTCGTTGAAAATGTCTGCCATCTTGCTGTCCCAGTCGGCATCGTCAAAATCATCATTCAATAACGAGTCTCCGAATACCTTCTCGATAACTTCATCTTTGATATCTCCTCCAAGCTCCGCTTTAATTTTACTCAACCTGTCAGTGACTTTATTCAATTTAGCAACTTCTCTTTTTCTAATCTTTTCTTCCTTTTCCTTGAGTTGGTTTAGTTTCTCCTCGTGCTTCTTCTCTCTTTGTCTTTTTCTGGCATTGGTCTTATCTCTTCTTAGAGTGGCTTGATTACGAGCATAGGAGATGATTTCTGCAGCATTGTCGTCTTCATAACGGAAATTGTAGGCACTTTCGAATTTTTCAGCAGCTTCATCAAATGCATCGTCGTCTTCACCTTTTCTGTCGAGATTGATGACTTTATCGTTTTTAGTTGGAATCCAGGCCCTTTTGTCAAGAAAGCTTTGCAAGAATTCTTCCTGGTTGACCTCGGGGTCAGGCAAGCTCGTAAAGTCGTCAGATTTGCCCTCATTTTTCGCTTGCACCTTTTTCTTCAAGAATCCCTCGTCACTATCTTCATCGCTATCGTCGCTGAAAGCATTCTTTATATCCGATAAAAGTTGAGTTCTTTCTTCTCTTTCAGTGACCACAAATGGCTTTTCACCATCGACAGTTCCATATTCGTTTTCAGGCTCATCCTCCTCTTTGTAGCCTCCTGATAATAAATTCATTCTGTGATAATCCTTCAAGTACATGGGTTTTTCTTTCTTTTCGGTGGTGATTTCTTCACTTTCGTCGTAGAACTTCACGTCCTTGTCAAGTAGTATAGAAGGGTCTGTTTTCAATGCTTCAAGCACTTTATTGATCCCCTGGTCGATGTTGTCCGTCACCAATTCCCCGAATTCGTCCTCGTCCTCGCTTTCTTCGCTGGTGTCAATGTCCGATTCGTCGCTGCTTGAGACCTTTTCAGGTTTCCGTTCAGTCTTAACGGTAGTATGATTTGCATCTGAGGATTGGAGCTGAGCTTCTGCTTCCTTCGCTTTTTTGGCGGCTGATTTCTTCCTGGCCATTTTGGTATCAGAGCGATGAGATGTTTTTTCGCGATGCCTTCACTACACACTATAACTTTGTGGGTTTCAACAGAGCCACCGCCTGACGTGTCTCGTACCACCACCTGTAAGCCAATTCACACCTGTTCAAATCTAGGTTCTCACTGATCACCTTCCACAACATATCGGTCAAATATGACGTTTCCTGGCTGTTGGTACCGTCAATTAACACCATGGTCTTATCTAACCACTTGACAAATATTGATAATGGGAGATATGGAATAAGGTTGATGAACGAAAGAACAACACCCTCTTTTGATGTAACAGGCACAATTCTCTTGAAGTTGTCCTGTCGCTGCGGCTGATCGGATGGGATGTTTATGTTGACGAGATCCTTTGGTTTCTTTAGTTTATTCTGCTCAACAATGTCTACCGACTCCTTTTTGGTTTCCAATGTTCTTATAGTAGATTCAGCTGCAATTTCAGGAATGGGTTGAGCTGACGTGAAGGTTGCGCCTCGGGGTTCAATGGGCTCTCCACTTTGAGTATTCAAGCATTTGAAGTAAAAGAACTCTAAGAAGTCTTCGGTGGAATTCTCGTAGACAGACTCCGTGCGAGTGATGGGTCTGGACAAAATCACTTTGCCTACAGTTTCAATAGCGATGCTTAGTTGGTGCGATGACAAAAGACGAGGGAATTGGTTGGTGATTAGATCAACATATTCCACGCCTTGCTTCAACTCAATACTATTCGAAAAACACAAAAGCACCACCGAGTGGCAAGCTTCTATCAAATCATAATTCTCGAGAAATGGATTGCTTAACGTGTCGAAACACAATTTGAATATGCTTTTTGCAAAGGCGGTGGTTTTGTAGTTCTGTAAGTAGTTTTCCCACAATCCAAGCGTGAAAAGCACCTTACTGGCATTTGAGTAGTCATTGTTGAGTGCATCATGGTGTAGGTTGACATTAGGATAGCCGACAAACCACATAGTAAGCTTTTCAAAGTCAACGATCAGTGGTTTGTGTGAAAGAATGATTTCCGTGGATAGGTAATAAATGAAATTGTAGGAGTCGAAACCACCCTGGCCAATCGAAAGCAATACGTAATTCAAATGATATAAGCACTGGAGAATCTGAAAACTTATCTGTCTGTACTCTTTTTCGAGGCTGTATTTGTTGAAGAAACTAAATCCTTTATTACTGGCCAAGAATCTTGTCAATATGCCCTGAAAGATAATACACTCACTAAAGAATATCGCTTTTATCAAGTACCAGAAGTTTTGATGTGACGGAGATTGGCTCTTTAGACTGGTTTCACTGTTAAAAACCGATTTTTGGAAATTTTCAGCCAAGGTCTGGTTGAACTGTTTGATTTTAGTGATACTGGCCATAATTAGCTCATAGGAATCACGATCGAAAGACAAGATGGAGAAGTAGTTCTCCAACAAAAAGCACAACCTGTTCAAATGTTTGATCACCGGTTTTTGCGTGACTTCAACGGTGTTATTCAGAAGGAAATTTTCATACACCTGGCATCCCTTATCATTAGTAGAGAATATCAATTGGATGATTTTGTTTATGATGAACGAATTCGTCAGCTTGTCGGTATAGTCTTTGACCGATTCTTTGTCTTTCCTGAAGGTGACTGCGTAACTTATCAAGCTAAGGTTAACAATATCGTCGGAGTTGTAGCCAGTCAAGGTATAACACAAAGACTTCTTGAATAATTGGCTCATTTCATGATCCCAATGCTTAAAGAACCACCTGTATTCCAAGACGTTTTGATTGGTGTACAAATCGTCCCTCAAGGAGTTCGACAACTGAATTCCTGAAATAATGGGCAACACCTTCCAGCTGTTGTGTACGAGGTCAAAGTGAACAAAGTTGGTCAATTCTTGGAGGATTATCTTATACCAGGTCTTTATCGATATCGTGGGCTGAGAAGTTGTCAATTTCTTGTCTGTGATAGACTTAAAAGCTTCGATAATGATATAATTCTCCTCGAAGGCAGCACCCCCAGGCTTGAAACTTATGGGATTGTTCAAGAAGTTGGCCACAACTAGCTGCAAATTGTGCTCCACCTTGATCTTGGGTAGGTAATGATATATATAGCCCATTATTTTCTGTATTGTAACATCTTTACCGGGGTTTCTGAGATCATGGATCAAAAAGTCAAGCTCTTGAGGGGCCTCAGTGCCTTCACCGGGAAATCCTGTGAGCAATGCCCGTCCTTGGGGCCCCAATTTGGTGTATAAGGACATATATTGTAATTCTTCAAGTGAAAGGGTACGCTTTTCAGATATGGGCGGTCCTGGCCTCCTAAAATAGCTTTCGACTCTGGTATCAATCGAGCCTGTGAAAAATGGGGTTGCGACTGTTCATAATTTTTTTGTCGCACATCATCGTACGGTACTCGAGACAGATAAACTTATAGAAGGTGAGAGGACCACGAAGGACATGCTACAGATAACGGTGGCCACCACACGACGTCGAATATGGGGTCACCTACGATATCAACCGATCCCCAATTGCCGCATGTTTCTCCTTCACACGGCGGCGGTGAATCAATCCTACGCAGAATTGATCATGGGAAAAACCATGCTCAAATCGGCCAAACCCCAGCACGACTGGAAGAGAGACGTTCCCAGTAACTATTCGTTTGTTCTGCTCGGAAATATCCGGCTTCTTCATCGTGACAAGAAGTTTAAGGACGTATTTGCGCATATACACACGCTTTTAGAACAGAGAAAGTTGATAGACATAGATGAGTTATGCGAGCTTGTGAACATCGAGGAAGTCAACCGCCTCACTCTCCCATTGGTAGATTCGCTACAGTACAACGAACACCTGGAAAACATCACAAACTACTACAATATTTTAGCCAAATACGAGATTTTCATGATGAACAGCATTCAGTTCCAACAATGTTACATTAAATACGCTTACCATATGAACGAGATCGATACCATCTCCAGATTAGTGGACAAGTACTTCCAAAATGCGCCCCAGGAGATCAACGACGTGATCGTAGAGTATTTGATAGGGAGTTTTACTTACAATTACGAGCTCGAGAAGGCTAAGAGAATCTTTTTCGATATTACCAACTTGAAACGAGACTTGGGCACTGCAGTTTTGGAATTCACCGTCTTGAAGTTCATTAAGTCGGACGCTTTGTTCGAGAACTTGATCTACGTTCTACAGACCTGGATATTTTCCAGAAATGCTATTCCCAATGCGAAGATAATGTCGATGATTCTATTCGAATCCTATATTTATGGCACATTAGAGGAAATTAAGGCCATTGAGACTTTGGTATACCGCTACCAATTGAATGACCATTATCTTGTACGCAAGTCACGATTAAAATTCGAGATTTTGAGTCGTGATAAGCAGTTGATAAAAAAGGAGCTCATCAAAGACGATATAGACGAGATCACAAAAATATCCGAGGGTTTGAGAGCTTTGGGCGACAAAGACGGGTTGCAGCACTTTTACTACTCCATGCTTAGGTTCGTGTCCAAATACTGCAACTTCAAGGATATCGAGATTATCATCAACCTCCTCAAGGAGTACAATGTTCCCATTACCGAGGACTTCTATTCCAGATTTTCATCGTACTACATAAAAAACGGGAATTTTCTCGAACTTATCGATTTCATCGATACCTGCTCCCAGAAAATCGGGTTCAAGATTGTTTTCCTCAGAATAATCTTCAAGTCATTCGTCAAGAGCTATCCACATCACGTTTCAGACTTCCAGCGAACTTTAAGCAACTGGATAAAGAATAACGATAAATTCGATGCCTTCCAGAGAAGGTTCATCTTGAACAGCATCAAAGTAAAGGAGATGGAGTCCGAATTGGTTCCCTTCGTGTACGGGGAGAACATTATCAGCCCTAGGAAATACAAATTGTCGAATTGGAAAGCAATCAGCCCATACAAGAACGACAAGTCGGCCAGAGACCAACATCATTTCCGGATCGAGAAAGGGTTTCCCGAACTCATTGCCCGGGGAGTCAAACCCGACTTCAACATGATTCTCGAAACGTTCAAAAAACTGAATATTGACAACCGTGAGATTCTCATAGAACTTACCCACCAGATCCGCTTGGAATCCAAGTTCCAGGATAAATTGAGCTTGGAAAACTTGAAGTACGCCACGAAAGACGAGCTCCTAGACTTTTACCACTTCAATCTCCAGGATTTCAACGTCATCAATAAACTCCAGTTCGTCAAAATTTTGACCCACCGGCATTTACTCGTAGAAGCCCTTGCAATCACCAACGATTTGCAATCGGACAGTAACGAATTGACCGATAACTTGAAGATTTCCTTGTTCGTATCCAAACTTAATATCCTCAAACTCCAACAGAATTTCCAGCAATTCGACGAGGAGATAGAAAATTTCCCCTTGGAGGAGATAAAAGTCAATCCGTACCTCATTCGTCAATGCATTGCGTTGAAGCCGTCGTTGTACAAGTTCAATTTCCCGGAAAAGTCGGTAAGTTTGCTATCGACATTCATAAATGACGCTTCGAACATCATGAAACAAGACGACATCCACCTAAATCATAAAATATCCCAATTATTCCAAATTTTAAATAGTTGGCTAATGAAGTAATGATCCTGTAAATACACAAAACTTTCGCATTTCGCATCACCAATTAGGGATGTCACAGTGGCAGAAAATCGTACGTAGATTCGTTTTCTATGGGCTGTACAAATACTGACGATGCAGGATAGAGCAATAACAGATACGTTGTTGGACAAAATCGCCGAGTCGCTAGAGTGCTCGGTGTGTTCGGAGATTATGATCGTTCCTGTGATCTCATCGTGTGGGCATTCATTTTGCTATGAGTGCTGTACATCGTGGTTTGACACCAAGGTGTCGTGTCCCACCTGTAGACACGAGCTAGAGACTCCTCCAATATTGAATGTTCAGTTGAAGGACATCAGCGCCAATGTCATCGAGAATCTATTAGAACATGGCAGCAGCGACGAAAAGGAAGAGTTGATCAGAAGGCGGGATGAGAGCAACAAAACCTATCAGTACGACTTGAAAAGCGGGAATTTATATGGAGATGCGTTCAAAAATGTCTTGACGATCGTCGACAAGTCCGACGGGGTCCCTCGGTGCGGCAATTGTCATTGGGAAGCCCATGGGTCCGAATGCTTGCATTGCGGGGCGATTTTCCGTCATGCTCCGGACGACGAATACGATTCAGCAGAGGCTTATGATGAAGACCATTTGGAGGTAGAGCTATACGGCGCCGAAGACGATGCGTACGATAGTAATGACAGCTTCATTGATGGCAGAGGTATTATGGATATCAACCAGGACATATCGAATGATAATGACATTTTATCCGACATCGATAGCAGCTCCAATCGTGATTCGTGGCAGGGGTTCGAAAATCATGATCATTACGACCACAATGACAATGAGAGTCACCAGGGCAGCGATGAAGAATATGGTAATTACCACGATATATCGGAGGTCGACCCCTACAGCGACGACGATGATTTGCAGACGGCCATAGAAAATTTCAATGACCCGGTGGCCATTGATCTGGACGAAGACCAGTACGAACAATCAAGGCGAAGACGAGTGGTTATCGATATTAGCGACGAAGAATAATGATTACGAATGACGGCGAATGCTCTTGACTCTAAGGCTTGGCCAAGCCTGTGTTCGGTCTGTGACCTGTAATAAAGTAAACCTGTGCCCTTATATGTGCTTACCTGCGCTTAAACCACCTAAACCCACCCAACGACTCCAATCCCCAGCTTTGATAGTTCTGATTGGTAAGTCGCGCGCGCACCAATAACACCCATTCTCAATATTTCTATTGGATGAGAAAAAGTCAACTGATATTTTCATCCATAGCTTATAAGTTACTTACTTGCCAGTTATATTGAAAGTAGATTGTATATTCAGAACACCCTAACTCAAGATGGCTCCTAATCCTCAAAGAATCATTGAATTGCAGAAAAGATATCAAAACTCATCCCAACCATTATGGTTAAGAGGACCAAGATCCAAGTTACTTGTTTATCCATTCTACGCTTTGTTCACCATCAGCACTGTTTTCCCATTATATTACGCCGGTAGAGGTATTTTAGGTATCAAAGCTGACCAATAAATGCATATAACTAAATATTAATACATGAACCATGGACTTCTAGAGTAGGTCGAATTTAGAGTAGGTAAAGTCGATATTAGAGTAGGTAAGATTAAAATGTAATGATCGGTGGAGGGACGAGAAATAGGACGAGAAATAGAAGGAAGAATACAGCAGAGCCAGCTCAAAGGAAAATCGCCTTAATTAACTAAATACTTCAATGCTAAAATGATCTGATAAACACCGTAAGCACCAGGGTCAGGAGGAAAGTCTTTCTTGCCTTCCAATCCGCCTACGTAGGTGGCTCTCCCCAACTTTGGTGCCAACTTTCTCGTGCCTTCAGCGGCAGCTTCTGCTACCTGAATCGCCTTCTTTATATCTAAAGTGTCTGCAAAAGAATCGACAAATGGAATCAACACATCCATAACTGTCCTGTGGCCGATTCTTGCCTTGGTGAACCCCTTTAAGGTTTCGATAGCGTTTTTCAACGACTTAGCCATCACTTTGTCGCTGGAATCGGTGCCTGCATACTTTACCAAGTTGTTGACCAATGACTTGACGAATATATAAAGAATTGCACCCAAAGTGCCTCCCATGTCGTTGGATAACACATCCAATATTTTCGTCAAACAGGTCAAAACCGAGCCTTGCTGAGCAATGCCCTCTTTCAACCCCAACAAAGTGCCGTTGGCCCCTAATTCCAACATTTTTCCACAATCACCGTCTCCCATCTTTGTGTCCCATTCCGTGATCTTGGGCTCGAACTTGATCAAACTTTTGGCCCCGGTTTCCAAGATATTATGCAATATCTCAGGGTCTATCTTGATGTCTTTATCAAAGGTCACCTTTACATCACTGTAATGATCGAATTTGGTGATTACACGAGAGTCAAAGTCGCTCATATCACTAGTGATGTAGTTGGGCCAATTGGTTGCATTGGTGGGTAAATCGAAGAGCTCGAAGACCTTCTCTTCACTGAATACCTCGTTGGTGGCTTTGGTCACGTTGAATAAGGTAATAGTGAAGATAGGGGCGTTCAAGGAGGTAACAAAAGCCCCCGAAACTACTCTGTGGGGCACAATGCCGTAGGTTTGTTTCAATTGCTTGGTAGCCTCAAATAATAAGGCCTTCTCTTCCACGATTGGCACTCCCCCCAAGTTGTTGAACAACAAAATGAATTTGTCGTCAGCATCGTACTTCAAATAGTTTCTTTCAACGTCTTCTTTGTTCAACAAATACTCCAACAAGTCTTTAACCAAACTCTCGTTGGTGGGGATATGTGGGATTTTCTTAAATCCGGGTTCGTTGTGGATTCCCAACCCGATTTCAATCTCGTTTGGGCCCAATTTGCCGTAATCCTCCTCGCTCAGATGGCCCGGAATATGGACGTGGTCCAACCCCGCATTGATGGAAATTACGTTCTCATTAACTTTGAGACCGAACTCGTATAATTGGTCAAGTGTGTATTTGGTGTCCAATGCAGCCGAACCCAACATCTTTATGACAATTCCACATCCCGCCAAGGTCCTTCTGCCCACCAAGCCGTTGGTGGATCTCTTAATCGACACGTCATCGGTACATCTCAACAATTTGACCTTATCGTCCCCATAACGAGCAATCAATTCCTGCTGAGCCATCCCGAAATACAAGTTGTCTCCGGTGTAGTTGGTGATGATCAAAATCGTACCCTTGTCGCTATGGACCACCTTCTCGGCCGCTTGGATGTTCTTGAAGTTTGGCGATGCAAAAACCTCTCCCTGAGCGCACGAGGTCAACATTCCATCACCTACCAATCCCGACCATCCTGGCTCATGGCCCGAACCACCACCACTGATCAACGTGACTCTGTCGCTAGACGCTCTGTTGTTGAAAAGCACCTTTTCGTTCAAAAGAACCGATAAATGACTATTGGTGGCGGCATAACCCTGTAAACAGTTTTTGACCAAGTTGTTTGGATTCTCGGGTAAGAAATGTTTAGTCATATTGATGGCTGGAATTCCTCATCGACCAATGGCCTATTTATATAAAAATATCTTCGGTGGAGAATCAATCGGTTAATTTTTCAAATCAGACCAAATTTCCTGCCGCCTAATCCACCCCACACTGAAAATTTATTTAAAGGTCGGAAATACTGTTTATTAAATTATTAGTTGAAATGAGGATTGTCATCGGTAGCGACCAGGCCGGATTTGAATACAAGCAACAGCTTTTGAAGGACTTACAGGCCAATGAACTAGTTGAAAAAGTGGAAGACATAGGAGTGCCTTCAAATACTGATTCCACGCCTTACCCTTCGATTGGGATTAAAGTTGGAGAATTGATCCAATCCGGGGAGTTCGATAGGGGGATTCTTATTTGTGGAACGGGCCTCGGGGTGGCCATCAGTGCCAATAAGGTGCCGGGTATCAGAGCTGTTACAGCCCACGATTCTTTCTCGGTTGAAAGAAGTATCTTGTCGAATAACTGTCAAGTTTTATGTTTGGGACAAAGAGTTGTAGGCTTGGAATTAGCTAGAAGATTGGTCAAAGAGTGGTTGACTTACACATTCGACGAATCGTCAGCGTCAGCCGATAAGGTCAAAGTGTTGACTCAATATGAGACCACCACTGCTGCTTAATACATAATTTTCGCAGTTCATCTCTGGCTCTTAGAATTTCCCCATTTGGAAGAGGTAGCGTCGGTGGCTGCTCGCCGCCCAAATCGCCTAATGGGGTAATTACAAGCCCCGTGCGAATCAAGGGTTTTAGCATCAGGAGTTAAGATGGTTTCGCGTATGGGGTAAAGCTAACCGCGTTTTGACCGGTAACAGTATATGACATGCCCCCGGCGGAATTTCGTTAAACGTGCTGGCTTGATGCAGGTAGTCGATGCCTCTGAGAATAGCCGAATCTTCGGATAAACTGCGCTTTCAGAACCGCCCCCGTTTGCCCCTCCTTTTTTCATTGTGCCGGGAACTACAGCCCAAAGCAAGGAACAGGCTCCGGAAACGGCACGAGACCAAAATATACGAGGTGTAACAATAACGAACTAGCTTGAAATGCATTAAACTGCTCTACTATATAAACTCCAAATCAATCATCGTATTAATATGCTCAACGATACAATGTGTATTCTTTTCTATCGCTTAATTCAATAAATCCAAGTGGTCCTTAACGAACACCTTCATACTGGGGATTTTTGGATCAAACACAATCTCTGGTGCTTTTGTAGCCTCTTCCAAGGAAACAGAATGGGTAATAAACTCGTTGATTTTCTTCAATTTACCACTTTGGATCAAGTTGATGATTGGTGGCCATGAATCGTGATAACGGTTAACGAATTTGACGTCGACTTCTCCGAAAGATAATGGCATGAATGGGAAACCATCCAATTCATTAGATGAAGAAACACCGACAATAATCAATTTCCCGTTACGTCTAACAACATAACCACAGGTGTTAATTGAAGAAGCGACACCAGTACATTCTAAAACGGTTGATGGCATTTCGTATTCGGTTTCACCAAAAAGCTTTCTGACCTCTGCAGCATTCTCATGAGTGGTCTTGCTGCTATCAATCTTATAAGTGATAAGGGATGGAACTAATTTTTTGGCGTAATCCAAACGTTCTTGATTGACATCAGTGACAACAATTGGATAGGCACCAGAAATGTCTGCCAACAAAATAGTTCCCAATCCAATAGGACCACAACCAGCAATCATAGTTGGCTTACCTAAAGGCAAACCACCGGCTTTTTCGATACCGTGGTAACCGACTGACAAGACTTCAGCCAAGGCACCTTCTTCGTAACTGACACCTTCGGGCAAAACGTGAACAAATTTGGCATCGATGTTCAAGAATCTTTGGATTGATCCGTTGGTTGGAGGCATTCCTAAGAAATCAACATCTTGACATAAGTTGTAGTTACCGTTCATACATAAGTAACAGTCACCGCAAGGAACTTGGGGTTCGATGGCAACTCTGTCACCGACTTTCAAGAGCTTTTTAACCTGAGATCCCACTTCCAAGATTTGACCGGAAGCTTCGTGTCCAATAATCAACTCTTCAGTGACAACTAATTCACCGATACCACCTTTTTTCCATAAATGAATATCAGACCCGCAAATACCGGTACATTTGACTTGAAGTCTGACCTGGGTTGGTTTCAATGGTTGGATAGGAGCTTCGCTCAACTTGACTTTTCTGTCAGCTGTAACCATCAAACATGGATTGGGGATGTGATCCCATTTTCCTTTGGATTCTTGAATTGGTGCCATGGTTCTATAAAAACGTTGATTTATTTAGGGGTAAATTAATTATGAAAATTCCTGTCGGGATTGCCACTATTTAAATAAAATTTCCCCATATTTTATTCCCCATGAATCTCGCCTTAAGCGCCAGAGGGGCATCGGCCGATTCTCAATTTCCGTTATCCTCAATTTCCCCGTTGCCCCACTTATAGGCTTTCATATCCGGTTTTAGAATTGTGCCACATCCATCCGCCTTGACGGCAAATTATTGAACTGCCTCCGTAAACTACAGGACTTTAGTGCTTAGGAGTAAATCGGTATAATACTCAAGGAAAATAACCTTTGTCGTGTCCAGGAGCGGAGTAGTTGGTTAATAATAACCCCTCATCGCAAAA
Organism: Yamadazyma diospyri; assembly: GCA_030579195.1. Taxonomy (NCBI): domain Eukaryota; kingdom Fungi; phylum Ascomycota; class Pichiomycetes; order Serinales; family Debaryomycetaceae; genus Yamadazyma; species Yamadazyma diospyri. The sequence continues at coordinate 52,416 of JAKUAE010000028.1, read as the reverse complement.
ACCCCAGCCAGTTTTGCGATCCTATAATTTCCTTTTCCGATTTTGTCGACTTGTCACATGGTCGATCACGCTTTGGTCATATGTAAAGTCACGTGACAACACCCGCTGATTTCTGGTGGAAGTTTGTTGGGTGCGAATAATCATGAATTGGCACCAGATCTTACTCCTATCAATACCCTACTTACCTCCACAATCGTTGTTGAACCTAGCCCTCACAGCATTCGAGAACTATCTGCCGTGTATTATTCAATTGTACAAGCACATAGTGGTTGCACACCGTCATTTAAATCAGGTGACTGAACGACATCATTTCAACTATAGTACATTTATCAATGGTTTGGGGTTGGGAGAGAAAGACAGCATTTTGATCAATGTCAAACTTGAGATTTTGATTCGCTCGTTGAACATAAATCCACAGTTGATAGAGTACATCGAGAAATTCGAAGTCTTTGGCAACTTCAGTCAGGATGTTTATCACAAGGTCGCAGCCTTGGCTGATATGATAAGTTGTAAAGTATTTGTAGACAATAAGGTACTAAGAAGCATGATCAACCCAGAGAAATTATTGATTTATCAACAGAGTACTTCCAATGTCACGATCTACCTAGACGAACCAACCGATATAATATCCTTGGATATAGATTGGCCAAACATCAGAAGGCTTGCTATCATATACACACAGCCGTATACCCACAGAAGCGCAGAGTTGATTGATTTCTCGGTTTTGAAGTTCTTGGCCAATCCCTTGGATTTGAACTACCTTTTGATCAAGTACAATGCCCCAAAAGATGGATTGATCAACGACGGCTTCGAAGGAAACTACCTCAGAAGAATAAAGATCTTAGTGATAATGACAAGACTTATAGGTCAATGGGAAGGAAAGGTTAATGTGGTGTTGCCCGACTTTCTACAGGTGCTTTCGTGCTACGAGCAATCAATGAACACAATGATGTGGAATGGATGTAAGTGTGTTCATTGTGAAGACTACCTCGTGCAATTGGATGATTTTATTCACCATCATAAGTACTGGCACCAGGCGTTGGGTTACTGGAAAGATTTGGATAACAGTGTGATGATCAATCAATTGGCTCAGATGTTCCAGTTCAGATACACCAATACCGATAATTTCACATACTTGAACCAGGCGCAAGAAGTTGATTTCAACGTTCATCACAACTTTTTCAGTGGTATTGATTTCCAGTGCTTCGATAGCCAAAATGTTGAGCACAGCGAGTACAACGATGGCACGGAAGTGTTCTTCGATGCGGAACAAGAAACACATCATTGCAAGTATAATAATCTATTCCGACACTTGAACATCTCCATGGTTCATTATTTGGAGAAGATCATTGTGTCGTTGATTGATTTGGATCGAGGTGACGCCGAATCCAGAGACCTAATCGACGAATATTTGACCGACGGTGAAACGAAGATCAATTTGAGTAACCTTAGCTTGAGTGGATTTCAATTCTACTTTGATTCTGAGAAAAATGGAACCAATTTCTTCAGCAGTTATTATGACCCTATAATCCATCTTTAATGACTTGAAATACATCATTTTGGGAATCAGGGTACTCCAGTTACAAGCATCGGGGAAAAGATCCAAGAACTCCCCTCTCACGGTTCCTGACTATCCTGGGTAATGACGAGGGCCACGGGATTTATGTACATAGTGGTAATTATACAGCTATTTTTTTGGGTAATATTCTTTATTTCAGCGATGTTTCAGATCTCGTCCAGATGTTCTGAATCTGGACTCATCAGAATTGTTGGTGAGATATATTTTTCTTGGAGACCCAAAACCACCCAATTCCTTGATGCTAAATTCTTTTCCCCTGCTGCCACCCCGTATTTTATAGATAGAGGGTGATGTAAATAATATAATTGGTTCGTGTTGTCAATCGTGACTATCAATTAACTTTATCGGATCTAAAGTACGAAAAAATCTGGTTGTTTCCCGTCTCGTTTCGCCCAATGGAATTGACGAGAAAAACTACCGATTCTCGACTCTGGCGATTTTACTCATTGTGCGTAAGGGATGAAAATTTAAATAAAGGATTATGAACGTCATAATTGTGCATAACCAGTTAATCTGGAAATTAACCAATTATAGCCAGTGCCACCAATCTTTTGGACCGACAAAACTGTTTGTTGCATGTTATTGGGCCTCTTGATCTCGGGGCCCCCGAGGGAAGAGGGATCAAAAAGATCTCAAGTTCTGGAGTTTTAAAGTTACTTTGCGTCAACATAAAATGCACCTGATGCACATAATGCATTTTAAGTTAGACGATTCAGCTAAACGAAAATCATTTTGCATTTTACACAAACCCCACACGAAGAATTTCTGACCCTCAAATTACACGTAATTAATTCGTACAGCAACAATATAACGGGCACTAAGCCGTCAACAATTTCAGCAATCCAAACGGGAAATGGATTTGTAACCAGTGGATGCTTAGCGCTTAGTAAATCCCGTAGGGCCTCACCTTTGTTGGCGAGCAAAGTGGGCTAATGCACAAGAGCGAATACCAAAATCAGGAAAGACAGGGGCCAACTGGCAACTGGACACGTAGGCGTAAATTATATTATTTGCTAAGTGTACTACGTAGAATCTATCAATACGACCAATTGAAATTCCCTACCAGATTGGGCCCTCTAACGTGTGGATTTGGAAAGCCGTTAAATTGCCAACGTCCACGACCGGTAGATCGTTTGGCCCGGGCCATATAACCGCTAAACCGTCATTCATTTTGAGACTTGACGTCCGGCCTTTAAACCTATCCCCTTAACCTGCATTAATTGGCCCACTAAAGGATAGCTAATTTCAGGCTATTCTTGGTAAACGACAAGGTTTTTCCATAGACAGATGCGGCAAAACTGAAACAACTGGAGTCACAGCAGTGTGACGATGAGTCTATCTGAGAGTTCTACAGGCTTGGCCCCCCACTATCAAAGTCCAGTATCGCTCTGAAATTAAAAGCTTAACTGCAGAAAGGGGGTAAGGGAAATTCCGTCAAAAGAAAATTTTGCAAAAAATTTTCACAGTTACTGACCGCGGACGAAACAAATATTGACGAGGTACTTTTGGCAGCTGAAAGGAGTGCGGTTCGGAGCTGTCGACGTAACCCTAAATGTCTCCATAAGCGGATGTCAAAATTGGCGGACTTTTACAATGGTATTGCCCCTTAACCTACTATATGGCACATTGGTGAACAATAAAACGGCATTTTAACCGAGACCCTCAACCGTTTTATTGTCGGCCAACATTGCTCAAAATATCCCGGTTTGAGGTGATTCAAGATTGCGAAATCCTAAATTGAAGGCAAGTCAGCTTCGCCACAAGATTGTCTACTGTCAACCATGACATGGTCACAATTCCACAATGGTGGGAATTGATGAGCATACGGTTTGTAAAAAAATATTCTGTCGTGGACAAACCATAGTGCCTGGAGAATCTAATCTCACAGAACCCCAAGACCCTTCGGAATGAGTGTTTGTTCAAATTCTGTTATCAAACTAGTAGGGGTTGTGGGAGTTCGGTGGTGGAGTATCTTTGCTTTGCATATTTTCAAGTCGCTGATACCGATTTAATCAAAAACCCGTTGCATAGAGCCGTTGCGATAAGTGTCGTGAAATCTGTCCAGACAAAATTGCCTTAGGGTCTTTAGAAAAAGGGGTCAAATGTCTCGCGGAATTACTTGTCAAAATTTCATGGGGCCATCCGACCTATGGGTCTCTTCTCGGTGTCGCTCCAAGCGATATCAGAACTGATAAAGGCAAATAATGCAGTTGGTTACTAGTTACTCACCAGCAGCTGGTTTACGTTGATAGTTACCCTTCCTTGAAATTCTATTGTCGAATAGTTCGAAAATTTTCGCACAATTGAACAATAGAATTCGGCAACAATCAAGCCGAGTCTGCAGCAACTTTGACTCCCCAAAACAGCACAGTGCTCTGGAAATGGCCTTTGACCTCTAGATCATTAGTAACCGGTCGTTTTCAAGAGACTGAAGAGCCAATTCGATAAAATGCTTTGAAAAATAATATACAACGAACTAAACCCCCAATTAAATACTTTTACTGTTAATACTCTTATTCTTGAAGCTTATGTTTTTACGCTTCTTGCCATTTGTGTGAGTTTTATAATGTTGCATACAGTTATCCTGCCTTGCAAACCTGGCTTCACATGTTGGCCAGGGGCAAGTGTGCTTCCTTTCACCAGTGTGAATTCTATTATGTCTGGCCAAATGCCCAGAGGTAGTGAATGATCTGGAACATATTTTGCAGGCGTGCTTTCTTTTGGCCTCTTCATTCAAACTGATTTGATTTAAGTGGTTTATATTTTGTACTGGGGTGGTGTTATCTTTGGTAGGAGGTGGTGTGGGTAATAAGGTTTTTGGACTGGTGGAATAATTTACTGGGTAGTAGTACACTGGGTAGATTGGGGACGATGAGGATGGTCTGTTCAATGGGAATTCGTTGGGCAATGGTATGGTAGTCAACAATTCATTGAAGCTTGGTAATTTGGTAGCTTGATATTGGGGTTGGGGATATTTTATATCATTATATATAGGCTTGGAAAACATTTTGACATAAACCTACTTCGATATATTGTCTAGCGAAATATATGCTGGTGTGAACCGAGTAGCTAAAAATTCTAGCGATCTGATATGTGTTGGATATGACTATTCACAGGGAAGAAGATATATTTAAATAAATTTTCAGAATACTAAGATTTAAGTTTCGAATGGCCCTTCCGGTATATAAACACAACCGTTCGCTCAATAGGGAAGGAGAGGGGCGCTCCTTTCTGAACAGTTTTTTTTTTAATTTTATGGAAGGACAGGTATTTTTCAATCAAGAAAATATTGTGCAGGACACTGCGATCCTTAAAACGTTAAAATCCCAGGAAGATACCTCACAAAATGTATTATGCACGTAATGTGGTTATGTACAGGGGATATTCAATAAGAGTTTCCATTAGGCGAAATCTGGTCGATTTCCAACTTGTTGGATACTGGTATCGTCAATAGATTAACTTCAGTTCGGCGATGCAATTCATCATGAGACCTCGGCGATGATAAACTTTTTCGTGTATGTAAACCATTCTCAGGTTCGATTTGTGTTAAGCTGTCCCTAGGTGGATATGTGCGTTAGCTGAGTGGAGATCTTCAACAATTAATTTAAGATTAGGGACATACCATGACGATCTAGATTGCCTTTTCATTGAGGTCACCGTGAACCCCCTTTTTCTATTTCCTTTCCTTATTGTATTATATTTCAAAAAGTCTGATTGACCCCGCACCTTCAAAAACAGGATATCGCAACGTATTTCTCTTTAGCAACGCACCAGGGTTGTATGCTGAGCCTGTAATCTCACATTTACGTCACCTATCCCAAGGGCCACCAATAGGCCTGTCCAGGTTTTCATTGAGTTGAGTTGTACCAGGTGTATCGTTCTTCTGCACCGCCACATTCATCTAGGCGTGTTTTGGCTGACTTGTTAACCGCATACTTTAGTCAGACGGATTAGTTTCTATTTTCAATATTGTGTCCACCAACAAGACATGCTTGTGAACCTTAAGCATGCATAGGCATGTTTGAGTGTTCTCATCAGTGACTTTGTATTGTTTTCGGTTTTAGGGGGACTGGATGTATGGTGGCTGAGATCAACCCCCACCATCCCCGGAGAAAGAATCATTGAAGAGCTAGAGTCTACGTCCAGAGGTGAGAGGGGAGACAGGAAGGAAAAGAGCTCACGAGGCATATCAATAACGTTTTACGCAACTGGATAGATCAATTTTGAAAGCAAACCAATAGTTTGACAGCGTTTAATCACCAACCATCGACTTTCACCAATTACAGCTGAATCATTTTACCTTCAACACATCATTTCTCCAACACATCGTTTCTCCAAGGATAAGTTCCGAGCCCCAGAAAATGATCCCACCCCACGCTTCTCGTTAGTTTGTGGCCAGCTTCCTACGAAACACTATAATGAGCAAACCTTGGTGAGCTGATTTTAGTCTCTTCCTCTAACGGAAACCTTTAACAGAAACCTTCACAGGTCAATTGTCCATCGACCTCATAACCGCCGCCTAAAGGAGCCGCCTTGGAAAGCTTTTCCATGGCAATTGTCCAAGAGGGCAGACGATAAACCTGGCTATAGGAGATTCGTAGAGGTGGTGTAGAAAAACGCTCATCAACTCTTAGGCCTATGTTTAAAGCCGGCAATGACTCGAAGACCAGCCGTAGATTCCATAGCTCCTCCGGTTCAAATAGAACGACCTATATGGTTAAACAGTGGAGGGTGAATTGTTAGTCAGGTCTGCCCATTTGTCCTATCTCTCTGACGAAATGCCGCCGTCGCACCAGAAAAAAATCCAGGAACAGTTCGAGAATTGGGTCGGTATAGCGATTTTCAAATCAAGCCTCCAACAATCTCGTACAATTTCGTGCAAGTCTTATTATTTGGCTCAAGTTCTTAATAGATGTTTCTCATCCCTAAAAGAGAATATCTCGTTAACAAGGGCGTAATTCTCAACATTCATCTTTGATTACTAAGATAAGGATTTTCGGTTTTAGTAATAAAATGTTAGTAAGATAGAAGGTTACGATCCCGGACACAACGTTCAATCGCACCCTTTGTTGATTCTTGTTTCCCTAGTTTACAACAGTAGCAATTGGTTACCCTTGGATCCAGGTTTACCTTGTAGTACGTTCGACACTTCACACCCCAACCTTTACGAAGATCGTCTAAAAAGATATATTGTCATACTGAAACTGCAGTTTCAACATTTGGCGGCGCACGACGATTTTCGGTTCTTCAGCCCACTTTATAAATTCCCGGCTGAAAACTAATTGCAGAATGCAGCTATTTGACGAAACCTTGGCAAATAGATTTACGCCTTGTCTCCTGGTTTGTGTCGATCCCTGAAACGATTGTCGAGTGGACGCTAGTCGAACGAAAGATAGTCAATAGAACAATCCCGCGGAGCCCGAGGAATTGGTTAACTAGGTTTGTGTTGCCTTGTCTCAATGGCAACCGGAGAGTTGATTCTCTGGAGTAGGAGGAGATAATGTTAGTTCAATAGAGTGCAAAATTCCGGAGATTTGGAATAACCCCCGATAAGATTGGAAAGAGGATTATTGAGTAGATCACCGGTTGTCGCTTGAATTAGGTCGGCGTTGCGTCATATGGGCCAATGGACTGGTACAATGCTGTAACGTACTCTGCTGGATCTTGTTTTGGTAATCATTGTTACTGAAGAGTCGACGAACGGTATTGCAACCCGTTTCGCTGTTTATCCGCCGACCTCCATTGATATCACCGGAGCATTCCAGCCAAGCCATGGTTGCACGAGGCTAAAAACCACACACAATCACAATACACCCCGGCTGCCTCTGGAGTGTTTATTGGCTTTCCGAGTCTCCTATCCTTTTCATACGTCCAATGCCTGTTCTTGTGAAGACAAACCCGATTTCTCTGCTGAAAGTTCCTTCACGACACCACCATGACGATAAAGAACCAGCTATTCATCTTCTCTCGCCACATGTGGCAATTCAATAGATTTGATACCTCAAGGGACAATTCCCGAATACTACGAAACAAAATGACCCCATATTCCAAATTGTCGGCCAAGGTGCCGCCCTTCTAGAAGCAAAGTACGGGATGTTCCATGACTTGGACCTGTCCAAAGTGAATATTTTCAGCTTGTATTGAAACTCTCGTGAATCTGGTAGCAACCAGGCAAAATAACACATAAACCCAGGCAAATTTTCCAGGGATATAGTCAAGTTTCGTTACCCCATATAGCAGAATTCACTAGCCTCAATGGTGAAATTATGCAACACCAACGACGTTTCATGCGTCGCAGGGATGACGGGTGCGCAGCCACCGTAGATCCAATTTCTAATTTGAGTAATTCAGTCCGAACCTGGGCACATACCAACAATCTACGGAGAGCTGTAATCTACGGGATGTTATGAGGAGAAAGGAAGTCCGGGCTGCATAATTCAATTCCTAATTCTATAAGGATTGAGTTAAAACAATATCCCAATACCCGAAAAGATCCTTAATGCCGAAAGAAGGGCCTAAACCTGATTCGCACTCAGTCTGCAGGGCTGCGGACTTCGATACTCAAGATTTTGGAATACAGGGCTACACCATCCCCTGCACCATCTACCAGAAAACCCAATCAACGGCTGTTGAATGAACCCATGCCAACGTTTCCCACATAGCCAAATCGCCATAGAAGAACCTTAATCAAAAGAACATGCCATCTCAAATAATAAACGATGTGTATTTGACGAAACTAAAAAATTATTCAGGTTTCGGTTATTTTTTGAGGAAGAGAGGCGCCAAAAAATTAATTTTCTCGTAGTCATGGCCCTTGTACGCTACTTTGTCCACACTACATTGGTATGGGCCTAGAGCGGCATGGCGGGTGACTTGAAGTACTTCGAATTCAGTTTGGGGTGTTTCTGAGATCGCTGCGACTTCTGTGATTGGGTTCTTCGGTAATTTTTTTTAGTGGTACGAGATTTTGGCGGATTGCCCGAGCTGGTTCGTGGGACGGCCGAACCTGGCTTGCCTCTCTCCTTGACCAATTGCAAGATCCTGCTTTTGAAGTAGATCCAATAGTCTTTCTCCCCCCCACATTGAATGAAACCGTTTTGGTTCGTGGGGAGAATCCGTGCGATATTGATCAATGTTTCGTCACTCATGATATTTTTGTCGTCTTTATAGTTGAGCTCCTTCCCTTTCGATGCACGAACCATCCGCAAGTCATTGATTGATTTCTTGACATGTTCAGTGTTGTATGGCTGGTTAGTTTTGGCACTGACAAAGCCCACAGTAACATTCTTGACGGTGGAGTTGGTGGTAGTCGTAGCGGTGTTTGTTGGAGCAGTGGCAAATTTGATGACAATTTTTCTGCCCTGTTTCAACACACCCTCGGCGTTTTTGCCCAACCTGACGTAGTTTGAAGCGAAGCCGTTTTTGATGATGGAGTACTCCATTAAGCAGTCTTCGCTGATCAAATGGAAGAAAATCCGCTCTAATTCAAGCTTATCGATCTTTTTCCCGTTTCCGTGGTACTGGAGGTTGTTGTGGCCATTTTTGGTGATTTTAGCGTAATTCAACCCCTTGTAGATGTCTTGACAATACAACAAAGTCACTCGGTCGTGTTCGATTTCAGACACCAACGATAAAATCTCCCTGGAAATGGTGGTGACGTCTTTTTCAATCAACTTCTGGCCGTTGAGGCAGTTGTCGCAGGTTTTATTGCAGTTGGACTTGTTAAAATTCTCGTTGAAATATAGCAACACTTGTTTTCGGCGACAGTCGTGGATGTTCTCACAATACTGGATCACCTGCCTCAATTTGGTCAAGTGTTGCTCCTTCATGGCATCACTCAACTCGGTATCTTTCTGGATCATCAACTGCAACGTCCGAGCATCTTTGTAGCTGTAGAACATAATGCAGCTCGATTTCAAGCCGTCACGGCCCGCTCTTCCGGTTTCCTGGTAGTAGCCTTCCAAATTTCTTGGTATAAACGAGTGAATCACAAATCTCACGTTCGGTTTGTCGATCCCCATTCCGAAGGCGATTGTGGCGCATATCACCTTGATTTTCTCCAGCTGCCAATCCTGTTGAACTTGCTGGCGATCCTGGGTGCTCATACCCGCGTGGTAGAAGGAGGTGTTTGCTCCCATAGCATTTAATTTGCTACTTGTTTGTTCACAGCTTTGCTTAGAATGACAATATATGATCCCTGTTTGGTCTTTGTACTTGTCCACCACCAAATGCTTGAGATCTTCGAGATAATTGTTGTTCTTCCACTTAATCTCGTAGTATAAGTTGATTCTGTTGAAGCTTTGTTTCAAAATGAGGGGATCCTTCATATTTAAATTGTGAATGATATCCAATTTGACCTTATCGTTGGCGGTGGCCGTTAGTGCCATTATAGGGATATCTGGATACTGCTTCTTAAAGAAATTCATGCCTTTATAGTCCGGTCTGAAATCATGGCCCCAACTGGAAATACAGTGAGCTTCGTCCACAATCACCAGATTCAACAACTTCTTCTGGTGCAACGAGCTTATGATCTTCTGTACTTGCCCCGACAGGTTGATCATTTCTGGGGACAAGTACACGAGTTTTAGCTTTGCGTTTCGGAACAAATCGATCATTTCCCGTCGTTCCTCGACGTTGTTTTTAGAGCTGATCATGCCAGCACTGATCCCCTTTTCGGCCAAGTGATTGATTTGATCTTGCATCAACGAAATCAACGGAGACACCACTATGGAGATCCCTGAGTTCACAAGAGCCGGAAGCTGATAACACAAACTTTTACCTCCTCCCGTAGGCATCAACACAAACACATCTTTCCCGAGTAGGAAGTTCACAATTGCTTCAAACTGGTTTGACCGGAAATTTTGTAATTTGAACACTTTGTTCAATTGTTGGTAAATTTCCTTGATCAACGTCGGATTACCGTAATTCCGGATGTGCTCCGATATGATGTCCTTCAGGGTGGTGATATCGTAGTCATCAAACATCTCGAAGTTGTCATCTTCCTTGTCACTCACTGGTTCGGGCTTGATGACGCCAAAATCGTCAAATTTGTCGAATTCGTCGTATTCGTAGTCGCTAATCTCGATTACTTCCTGGTTTACCTCTCTTTCATCATTTATCTGCGACATGTACTCCTCATAGTTGATGCCGTAGTTTTCAGCCACATCCTGGCTCAATTTGAGGTCAATGAGCTCGTCCTTGCCAATGAGACCAACTTCCACCTCTCCCTCGCTCTCAGTATCGCTGTGGTCGCTAGGAACGCCCCGGACGCTGTCGTCAATGCTCTCGACGTCTGAGTAGTAATTGAATGTGAAATCGCCCTCCAGAACGTCGTCATGAATGAATCCACTCAAATCGGTGTAATTTTCTTCTCTTTCCTGTGTGGGAGTCAATAAACCCTCCATTTCGCCTTCCCCAAACTCATCCTCCTCCTCCTGGCTGAGAGCGATCCCTTTAGGCCTTGTGGGTGTCGTATGTGCTCGCTGGGGATCGTTGGGCAAAGTGCTTATGAAAGATGGCGAGATTAATGTCGAATCGAAATTGCTCATATCAGGAGGAATGTCTTTTTCGACGTCCGAAGAAAGCTCAATGACATTCACCTGGGTGATTTGTAGATCGTCGCTGTCCAATTTCGGCTCGTTGTCGTCCAAATCCGTAGATTTGTGCAGATGGGAGACAAATACGCCTTTATCCTTGTTACCCTTCACAGGTACAATATCTCTGGGACTATCGCTGTCGGAGTTGACGGGAGTGACTATTGGTTGTCTATCAAATTCGTCAAATGGATCGTGGTCAGGTTCAACGAGCTCCTTGTAGGAACTGGACCTAACTGCCCTCAGTTCAGTATTCGCCGTCAAATTATCGATGTCGTCGCTGATGTTCGAGTCGATTGGCACCAATTTCTGCAATTTCGCCAACTTATCCTCGATACTCTTGAATTTGGGTGAAAACTCGTTACTTATGAACTTATTCTTGTCATCCAACGAAATAGACGATGATTCGAAGATCAAGTATCTTTGGGTGAGTAAGCTGGATTTGTCCATGAGCAACTTTATGAATTTCTTGTAAATTTGCTCCTTATCGGCCGTTATATTTGAGCTTGTGGTGTGGACCAGCACATTGGAAGCTGTCGTGTGAGCATTCAACCGGGGCCTTTTTGACGATCGGTCAACGTTTTCCTCTTCCTCCCTCCGTGTGTAGTTACTGGAGCCTTTGTAGCCACCGCTGGCTTTGTGGTTGGCCCTTGAATCATCGTCGTAGCCTGTTCCCACGTTATTAATGCTGTTATTTACACGTAAAACATCAATAGACGGCGTTGTGGTTGGCGTACTCCGTCGAATGACGACTGGATTGGTCATGTCAGGGCCCGGAAGAGCCTGGGGTCGTACGGACGCCGGAGATGGCCTATTATCAACAGATACACTGGGACCATTATGGATGTCTAAACCTCGTGACTGGCTCATTGGGCGACCATTCGACCGGTTCTTCACCAAATTGTTGAACAAGTCGCCAGGCTCTAACTTCATCACGCGGCCGATCAAGTCAGCGTTGGGCAGGTACGGTTTGTTCCTGGAGACCCATCTATTCTGGGTTTCTAAGTTATTCATGCCTAACGCGACTGTAAACAGATCGGTTCGCATCATCTTCAAAGCACCAAAATGAGGGGCGGGATGAAAATAACAGAAGCAGCTAGCAGCTTCCCCAACACACAATCTACACTTACTATCACAAGGACTGACGGAGGTAAAGTAGAATAACGTGCATATCACGTGCATATCACGTGACAAATTTTGATAAAAATCGTCTTATTGTCACGTGACGTACCGCATCGCAAACGTCGGGATTGTCAGGGTCGAGAGTCGTGCTTAAGGCCGAGCCATTCACAGAAGCCGTCCCATCGGAAAAGCTTACGATTCTAGCTGGATATTTTTAGGACGGGTTTACAATTGCGAAATAATGCCATTGGCTGAATCACAATGGACACGACAGACGTCGGAGGTAGAACTCCGAGCACTGCCATCCACCCCTATAACCAAGTGCCGTCCCCGTAAAAGAGGAGATGCAAAATTGGAGTAACGGAATACCCTCGAAAAACTGTGGAAATCGCTCAAATAGGAAATGAGGAGAAGATAAAAATGGGTGAGGGGAATTTGTTGACAGATAATGTTGTGTGTTTCCACCCTCCCGCGCGAATTAGCTCGGGCCATTTTTGCTACGGCTGGCGCTAGGGGTCGCACCACTAAATGGCGTGCAAGAGGTAAATGCGATTAGATGCCGATCAGAAGCTATTCCGAGATTTCAGGTTCGGAGGCACCCTAAAAGCAGCATAATGATCTCGCCACCAGTACCCACTACACTAGCGCCTGTACCAGCGCTACTCGCCAGCTCCTCAGATATAAACTACCATCAGAGCAGGCGGAAATTGAAAAAAAAAACCCAAAATCACACTTTTTGCCCAAAGCCCATCTCCAAAACCCCTCTATAAATAATTTAAATAACCCCAACTTTTCTTTCCATTCACATTTTTTTGTTCTTTTCATCAGCATTTCGAGATTCGGTTTTTAACCAACCCAGACCACGAACGCTAAATTTTATTTATTGGGTAATTTCGAAAGTATCAGTTGATTTTAATTATTGGTTCATTTTTCTCATTTAAAAAAACCGATATCCGGAACAATTCGATATTTAAAGGTCTTATCTTTTCCATCGAATTTTCCAACTTTCCAACGCCACACATTATTCTGTTTCAGTATATGACCATAGACGTTAACTGTCCACCAGAAATGCAATTCGACAAATACAACGAAGACTTGTTGACCGATTTGTGGAAAATCGACCCACTCGAGTCACATGACCAGTCGTCGATTTTCGACTCGGTGGTTGCCGCAAACTATTTGGGGGCCAACACGGGGTCCCTTAGCAGTTCGGTGGTCGGCAGCAACTACAATCCATACACCACCGACATCTGGTCTAACAGCTTGTCCAAAATATCATCCAACAACTCGGTGTCTTCCGATGTTGCTAATTTCGTCACCACCCCAAACTATAATTACCAACAAGTTGGCACCAACTACACCTCGCCAGCGTATTCCAATGCCTCACCGAACTACTCGCCTTCTTACACCCCGGTTTCACTAAATTTTATCAATTTGCAGAAATTGCAGACCATACAGCCCCCCGAACCAAAGGCCCGGTCAAATGATGAAGTGAGCTCCAATGATGATAAAAAACAGATCAATACCCAATTATACAAGACGGAGTTATGTGATTCATTTGTGAGAACCAACTATTGTCCTTATGGTAACAAATGTCAGTTTGCTCATGGTGACAAGGAATTAAAGTATGTAAAACGGCCTAATAACTACCGTTCGAAAGATTGTATGAATTGGAAGAAGTACGGAAGTTGCAGATACGGCAGTAGATGTTGTTTTAGACATGAGTAGATTAATGATTAATGATAGATATTTATTAGGGAATGGATATTCGCTCCAGTCTCTCGAGGAATGTATTCGCTTAGTCTCTAGTAGAAGAGAGAGAGGGTCCGACGGACGGCCGAAGCCTCCTGGAAGAGTATGTGACCCCTGGGAGAAGAACGGGCCTACTGGGAGACGATATGGCCCCTTGAAGCAAAGATCATATCCTGGACCAGCGACGCATAACTTGCATGGCCGAACTACCTCAGGAACTGCCACTATTCAAACAACCCAACCTCAGATTTTTAACATCAATTAAAGTGGTGAGACCTTGATGTTTTCCACATCGCCCAAGTAACTTGAGTAAGAATAAATTCTTCGCTGCAACGGACTAAGTACTCTTCATCGATTGGTATAGTTGATAATTTTTTTCGCAGGCCACCGGTGGGTATTTATTTTCCAGCGGTGGTCCGGGTAACTCATGGGAGTTGCAAAATCTATATCGCGCACGACTGAAAATTTTGTGAGAAATCAGAGCTAAAGAACTGAATACGGTGGAACATACTAATTTATATATGAGTAAGTTAGGAAACACCCCTGAAACCATCGATTTCTTGAAGTCGACTCAGGAGCAATTGACCAATGGGACCTTAGCCGAGCCTAAGCCCATTTTGCTTCAGGTTTTAAAGTCATTTGATGACTATCAAGATCCAAATATCAGAACTCACATTTTATCATTGATCAAAACCTTCGTTGACAAGGGCTACGACAAGGAAATAGAAGCCTACATAAACAAGCAGTCACAAGGCACCTATGCCGTTGCCGATTACTTGAATCTTTTGGACTGGTTGTACATTATAATGACAGAAAACGATAGCCGCTATCACGAGCAAATAACGATTTTGAACAATTTAGTGACGAAGGTGCTTGGAACGAGGATCAACAGCAGGGTCACTAGGATTCTCAAGACTACGGTATGCAATGTCAAGTTTCAGTTTATCAACGCGTTGACGACGGATAAAATTGACGTCATTTTATCTCATTTTAATATCAATACTGTTTCAATTATGGTCATGGCTGCCATTGATTTGCAGCCCAGTAAACCTCAAGTGTACCACTATCTCGAAGGCAAAGTCGGCACTATCATTGAGGGCTACAACAAGCTCGTAAACGATATAGCCCACCCCATTCCGGCGTTCTCCTTAAACTTATTTGCATCATTTACTAACGAGTTCATAACTAACGAGAATGTCAGGTTGATAACCGGGAATTTCGAGAAATTGATTATGAAGAACAGTGAAGTGTCCCTCGGCTACTATATCCCCCTGTTCTGCAAGTCGATTTCGGGCGTATACTTGCCTGAAACCTTGGTTACAAAAATTGTAAATGGGTTGAAAAACTCCAAAGAAAACATCAGATTGGAATGTTACCATACTTTAAAATACATCAAATATGACAATCATCAAGAATTGATCGATTTGTGCAAGACAGGTACTCCAGATGTCAAGAATTTGATCTTTAAGCTTTTAGCTGACTTCAAGCTAGACAGCGATTTGTTTGTACCATTGATTACCAAAGAAACCAACGAGTCGTCACTCAATTACTTGATCCACGGTTTCTTTGCCAATATTTCAGAACTAAAGCCGGAATTCATAAAACTCATCAACACCGGTTTGGCCAACAAGAAATTGAACTTGCGTAGATTATGGTTTTTAAAATTGGGTGAATTTGAGCCTGCTGAAATCATCAATTCCTTGGATTTCAGTACTTCCTTGAAAGAATACTTAGCTTCACCATTATTGATGGTAAACAACAAGGGTGTTAGCTGTATATTCGTGGCCATTTACTTATACAAAAAATTGAATATCGAGAACCAGCTCATCGAAGATGTCCTCAGCAACGAGAAATTTCCTATCACTTCAATCAAAGTGATCAGCAAAGTTACAGATGATCAGGATGTTTACTGGGGGCTCCAAATGATGACTCAATTGGCCCCAGTTCCATCTATAGTTCATCTTCTAGCTGATAAAGCTATTTCCCACGACAGTAAACGTCAAGCGGTTTCTTTTGTCACCGAAACCAACACACCAGTCATCATCGACGCTTTGATAGACGTTTTGAACAATCATACCAATTTGACTATCGATGTTGATTACAAAGCCGTAAATGTTTTGATAAAAACATTGATGCTATTCGATGTTGAGAATTCTTATAAATTGATGGTTGTAGCTAATCACCAGCCATTGCAGTTGAAGAACTCTTGGATTGGATTAGCCCAGTTGACTAAGATCGACGTGCAGTCTTTTGTTACCAGCAACTTCGACTCCATATTGCCATTTGTCAACCAACTATTGGTGCCTGGTAATCCTTTGTACTCAAGTGCGGTAAAAACTGTTGGACAGTTGTGTTTCATAGTCCCCGACCTCACCATCCCTCAATTGGTGGATATTTTCACCACGGAGTTCCAGAAAATAGTGTCGGTAGACGAATTATCCATAAAAATATGGAAAAA
The DNA here is from genome assembly GCA_030579195.1 of Yamadazyma diospyri. NCBI lineage: Eukaryota > Fungi > Ascomycota > Pichiomycetes > Serinales > Debaryomycetaceae > Yamadazyma > Yamadazyma diospyri. Next base: position 35,912 of record JAKUAE010000028.1, on the reverse strand, counting down.
CACCAGCGATCTTCCCGTGGTGAATGTGTTGAAAATCAAAGAAATCGATAAGAATTCCAAGAATTACGAAACGGAAAAATGGGAAAGTGAACTACGTAAAGAGTTGAAGAAGGTGTCCAAAGAAGAGCAGAAACTAATTGATGGTCAGTTGGCCAAGGAGAAGCAGATCAAGTCGGATGTACAGGTGAAAATCAACAATTTGATCAAGAATTTCGATATCATCAACGAGTTGGTGGCCATTTCAACGACGTTCGATACCAATATCCAAATTTGGTACTTGAAGTTGATGGCATTGTTCACCAAGATTTTACTTCCGAGCTATCCATTAATCTCTCAACTCACAGCCAACTTCGACCACACCTTCTTGAACTTGTCCACGGTTACCAAGCTTGACTACAATTTCAAGCGATTGGTGGGCATCAACAGCTTGAAGATCTACCAGGACGAAGACTGGGACGAAAACACCATCTCCAAGATATTATTCAGGGTAAAATTGATGACAGACCAGGCCAGTTTAAACATCATCACTTTGTCGTATATGTATCCGTTGATACACTACATTTTATCCACTGGTTATGAATACTCTGTGAAGACCAGCAACAAGCTTGCCACGACATCGGAGTTTGTGGAAGAAGACTCCAAAGAAGAGCAGTTGATGTTGGCCATAGACATTTTGTCAGGCAACGCTGAGTTGTTCACCAACGAATTGTTACCACGGGTGGAGATCTTGTCGATTTTGATCAAACTCATGAAATTGCCCAATCGTTTCAAGATCTCCAAGGACTGCTTCAACTCGTTATTGGCCAATATTTCCATCAACTACAAAAAAGAGGACTTGGAAATCTTATTTGACAACTTGATAGTGCCCGACAATCAGATCAAATCCACCATATTGGAGATGCTAGACTCTGAATTCGACTTATCGGACATCCCCGGCAAATTCCGGCCCGAAATATGGATCACCTGTCACGATCCACTGGATCACATCAGCAACATCGCCAACACCATCTGGTCTGAAAGTGAAATGGTGGTGCCTGAAGCCAGCACGTTCCAGATTTTGGAGCAATTTGGCTCCCAGGAGGACTCTGGCTTAAGATTATCGGTGGCTGACACTATTGTCGACACCTTAAACCAATACCCTCAAAGCTTGCAGAAATTTTTACTGTCCATGATAGAGTGCTACGATACCTACTCCAAGCCCCCTCCTCCCAAATTGGACGAGTACGGACTCATCATCAAAACCTCCACCAGTGATAAGGACCGATGGGAAATCAGATCGACCATCGCGATCGTTTTGGGCAAATTAACCCCGTTGTATTCCCCCACGGACGTCACTGTCATTTTTGAATTCCTTGTAGACAGAGCCTTAAATGACAAGAACGACTTGGTGCGCCAGGAGTTACAGGACGCCGGGATCGACATCATTCAGCACTTTGAGTTAAGCCAGATCGAGCAGTTGATACCAATTTTCGAAATCGGCTTGTCTGCCAAAGACAACAAGATCAAGGAATCCACCGTCATCTTGTACGGTTCCTTGGGCCAGCACTTGACCAGCGACGACCCTCGTGTCAGGTCGATCATGGACAGATTGTTGAGCACGTTGAATACCCCCAGTGAATCGGTTCAAATCGCCATTTCCCGTTGTTTGAGTTCCATTGTCAAGCTCTTTGACAAAACCCAGGTTTCCAAGATGTTCGACGACCTATTCGACAACCTTTTTACCAATAGCCCCGCCAGCGTGCGCATCGGAGCCGCATACGGGATCTCCGGGTTGGTGAAAGGACTCGGAATCCGAACCTTGACGGAATTTGATGTCATGAGGACCTTGACCGACGCAGTCGACGACAAGAAGGATGCAATCAAGAGAGAGTCTGTTTCGTTGACCTTCTACACGTTGTCGTTCAATTTGGGTAAATTCTTCGAGCCCTACGTCATTGAAATTTTGCCGGTTTTATTGAAGCTCCTCGGGGACCAGGCTCCGGAAGTCAGACTGGCCACCGACAAGGCTGCCAAAAAAATCATGTCCAACACCACTAGTTTCGGGGTTAAGAAGTTGATTCCGTTGGCTATCTCCAACTTGGATGAGATCGCCTGGAGATCGAAGAAAGGATCGGTGGAGTTGCTTGGGTCCATGGCGTACTTGGATCCAACCCAGCTATCGTCGTCGTTGTCCATAATCATCCCTGAGATCGTCGGGGTGTTGAACGATACGCACAAAGAGGTGCGAAAGGCTGCTGACCAATCATTGAAGAGGTTCGGAGAGGTGATTCGTAACCCCGAAATCCAGAAAATCGTTCCCGACTTGATCCAGGCCATCGGTGACCCCACTAAATACACCGACGCCGCATTAGACAAATTAATCAAAACCCAGTTTGTGCATTATATTGACGGGCCCTCATTAGCATTGATCATCCATGTTATCCACAGAGGTATGAAGGATCGGTCGGCGCAGACAAAGCGAAAGGCGTGTCAGATTGTGGGAAATATGGCGATTTTGGTCGATACAAAGGATTTGAGGCCATACTTGAATTCGTTGATCCAGGAGTTGGAAATCAGTATGGTGGATCCTGTCCCTGCGACCAGATCCACTGCTGCGCGAGCTCTTGGGTCGTTGGTGGAAAAACTCGGCGAAGAGCAGTTCCCAGACTTGATCCCCAAGTTGCTTGACAATTTACAAGACGAATCCAAACAAGGAGATAGGTTAGGAAGTGCTCAAGCCTTGAGTGAGGTTATAAGCGGGTTGGGGTTGCTGAAGTTGGACGAATTGTTGCCTACGATCTTGGCCAAAGCCCAGCACCCCAAAAATTACATTCGGGCCGGGTTCATGCCGTTATTGTTGTATTTGCCTGTGTGTTTTGGAGGCCAATTTGCTCCGTACTTGAATAAGATTATTCCCCCTATTTTGATGGGTTTAGCCGACAACGATGAGGAGATCAGAGACATGGCTTTGAGATCAGGTAGATTGATCGTCAAGAACTACGCCAAAGTGGCCATCGACTTGTTATTGCCCGAATTAGAGAACGGATTGAACGACACCAATTATAGAATCAGACTCTCCTCCGTGGAATTGACTGGAGACTTGTTATTCCAAGTTACAGGTATTTCCGGTAAAAACGAATTATTGGAAGAACAAGACGTCGAAGTCCACGGAGAAATCAACAAATCGTTGGTGGAGATCTTGGGCAAAGACCGTAGAGACAAGGTGTTATCGCTTTTGTTCATTTGCAGAAGTGACGTCAACAACTTGGTCAGAAACAAATCGGTGGAGATCTGGAAGGCTTTGGTGGCCAATACTCCAAGAACAATCAAGGAAATACTTCCACAGTTGATTGAAGTGGTGATAAAGAAGTTATCCAGCGACGACGAGGTGGAGAAGACTATTGCCGCCACCACATTGGGAGAAATGGTCAAACGAGTGGGCTCCAACGCCTTATCCACCATTTTGCCAACCATGGTTGAATTGTTGGACTCTAGCGACGACAACATCAAAGAAGGTATATGTATTGCAGTGATGGAGTTGGTCAAATCCACCAACGAAGAAGGATTGGTCGAATATCAAGAAACCTTCCTTTCTATCACTTACCAGGCTTTGGTGGATCGTTCCACCAATGTGCGTAACGCAGCTGCTGGTTGTTTCGATAGCCTCACCAGCGAGTTGGGCAAAGTGGTTATCGACGACATCATTCCCAAGTTGTTGACGATGTTGGAGTCCGACGACTCCGAGTATGCTTTGTTGGCATTGCAGGATATCATGTCCACCAAAGCAGATGTGATATTCCCCATTTTGATTCCTACATTATTATCGCCCCCCATCGATAAATTTAAGGTCAAGGCCTTGAGTTCCTTGGCCTCGGTGGCTGGTAATGCCTTATACAAAAAGTTGACATTGATCGTCAACACCTTTGTTGATCTTATCTTGAACAGTGACGCTGATGAACGTGAATTCATCAAATCGTCCTTCGATCAAGTGTTGCTTTCCATCCATGACAACGACGGGGTCAACCCATTGATGCAAACCTTGTTGTCTTTGACTAAGCATGAAGATTTCCGCAAAAGAGCCGTAGTGTTTGAAAGGTTAGGAGAGTTCTTCAAGTTTACAACTTTAGACTATTCGGTCTACACCAATGATATGGTGTCGTCATTCATCTTATCATTGGGAGATAAATCGCCCGAAGTGGTCAAAGGAACGTTCGATGCGTTGTCGTCTTTGGTCAAAGCCCAACCAAAGGAGAAACTCGACAGACTCGTCAAACCGGCTCAACAATCATTGATGCTCACTGGGGTCAAAGGAGAAGAGCTCGATGCTTTCAAATTACCTCGTGGTCCCAATTGTGTGTTACCTATTTTCTTACAAGGTTTGATGTATGGTAACAACGAGCAGAAGGAATTATCTGCTTTGGGTATTGCTGATGTGATTGACAAATCGCCAGCGGAGATATTGAAACCGTTTTCTACCACCATCACCGGTCCTTTGATCAGAATCATTGGTGAAAAGGTCAACTCCAACATCAAATCGTCCATCTTGATTGCTATCAATAACTTGTTGTTGAAGATTCCTCAATTCTTAAGGCCTTTTATTCCTCAATTGCAGAGAACCTTTGTTAGATTGTTGAATGATCCAGGAAATGATGAATTGAGATCAAGAGCCGTTAGCGGATTGGGTATATTGATCAAATTCCAGCCTCGTGTTGATTCTTTGATCATTGAGTTGATCAGTGGTTGCAAGGGTTCCGAGAGCGATGACATCAAATTGACGATGTTAAAGGCTTTGTTGGAAATTATCAACAAATCTGGCGACAAATTGAACGAAGCTACCAAGCAGAATATCATGAACTTAATTGAAGACGAGATATTGGTATCTAAAGGTAAAATTAACATCCAATACGCCAAATTATTGGGTTCGTTGTCAAAGATTATGAACATCGAGGAGACAACGGCTATTGTCAAATCAAAGATTTTGACTGAAGATAACAAGAAATTCGGAGTGGTTGGTATCAACGCATTTTTGAAGGAAGGAGATACCAACTTGAGCAATATCATTGATGAGGTAATTGAGTACCTCATTCATTGCAGTGACAATAGCGATCCCTACCTCATGGACAATGCAGCCTTAGCGTTGGGAAAATTGTTATTGGGAAACTTGCAATTATCAGAGGAACAATCAACGGCAATTGTCCACCAATTGTGCAAATTGATCAATTCCCATAACACTGATTCACCAAATACAGCTAGATTGGCCATCATCATATTGAGAGCAGTGAGTAGCTCAAAATTCGACATCATCGAACGGAATTTGGACATTGTAGTTCCAACAGTGTTCACAAATGTCAGGTCCCCAATCATTCCTGTCAAATTAGCAGCAGAGAAATGTTATCTTGCCATCTTACAGTTAGTTGAGTCGGACGACTTGTTCAACAAATGGATTTCTGGTAAAGGAGATATCAAGGTCGAGGAATTCGGCATCAACATTGTCAACAGATCTATAAGTGACTACACAAGAAGGGTTGCCTTGAGGTTGGCCAAGGTTGAGAAAGAAAGAATCGAACTGGGAGGCGACGACGAAACAGTATTCAGTGACAGAATCGAGGACGAAGCGGAGATCTGGTCTGTAGGAGCTTAAGCATACGAATTAGAATTTACATTATACACAACTATTATACACCTTTTCTGTCTTCCCTTTTGACTCTTACGGTTCGGCTTTGAGATTCCTGAACTGACCCGATTTCCCATCGTTTGAACTTAATTTCCGAAACTGAGGCATGGATATATTAGTGGGTAAATCCAATTTTAGCGACCTAATACTGGGTAAATTATTGTCATCATCTGTATTGCTGCTGTTGTTGTTGACCATGGAAGTTGGAGTTGAAGAATGATTGTGGATCTGAAAATAGGAATTCAAATTTGTAGAACTATTATTAGCAGATAGAATTGGGGTGGTGGCGGAACTCAAGCCCAAAACCGGAGAATTGGGCAATGTGAAGGTTTTGGACAATGTCGGAGAATTGGGGCGGGATTTCTTGAGTCTCTGTTTAACATAGTCGATATCGGACTCCTGCGATATTACCCGGGAAGAATCGCGAGAATTTGAAGCCGATAATGGTTGAGGGTAGAAAGGTTCCAATGGTGTCATTCTCTTCAATGTTGATAATGTGTTCAACTTGGGCTTTTGATGGTACTGATTGACAGCCAAATTCGACAAGTACTGTAGGTTATTAGTGGAAAAGGAGTTTGCCATCAGCGACTTGAAGTAATTGGTCAAGGAGGGCAAGGATTTGGAATTCAAGTTATTCAATTCTTGTGATGATACTGATGCTAATATGTCAATATTGGAGTTGTTGGATGCGGATTTGTTGAGCGGGGAGTTCAAATTGGGATTGGAGTTGAAGTTAGACAGGTTGTCGTCGTCTGATTGAATGGATTTGATTTTGGACAACTCTTCGGCTGATTGATCTACCTTAAATTGTGGGGTAATATTATTGGTGGGGCTGGAATTGATGGAGTTGTTGGGACTCAACACCGGAGGCCCGTTGAAAATTGGGGTGGTTGAACGAGGAATAGGGTTGACCAAAGCCGCTGCTGCTGCTTGGACTTGGTTCTGGCTAGCAATCGCCGGCGTTTGGTCTTGCACCTGGTTGATCTCCTGCTCTTTCTTCTGTAATATCTGCTGGTGATGGGGATCTTGCTTCTTCTTGTTCAAATTCTTGTTTCTCCTTGAGTTTGGGTTGGTATGGATTCTGGAATGCCGGGTCAATTCATCGGACCGGCTAAACTTCTTAAAGCAACCAGGGAAATTGCAGCTGTGAGGCTTCTCCCCGGTGTGAGTTCTGATATGTCTCGTTTGATGCTCTAGTCTATGGAATGCCTTGTCGCACATCGGACACTTGTAGGGCCTGGAATTCGGGTCCTTTCTGTCGTCTTCAGATTTCTCCTGACCATAATCATGCGCATTGTTAATGTCCTCCGGCTTTCGATGTTCCTGGTTGACAACCGACATATTGGCTATGAAATCTGCGGCGAAACCTTTATTCTGTTGATCCTGCGGCTGTGGAGCAGTGACCGAATATAAAACTTTGGCACAGCAATGGCAATAACTCTAAAGTGAGCCTATATTTGAAACTTGGAGAAGGTATTTATTCCCCGGATGCTGTTCTGGCGCTGCTCAATAAATCTATATGTTTTTCCACTCTACTGCTGATGCTCAAAGATATCCAACAGTAAAAGGCCCTAAAACTAGTCACGTCGAACTCCTGTTTGTAGATAAGATATTAATCCTGGTGGTTTCAACTGTGAGAAATTTTAGTGGGGACGAAATTTTTCTTTTTCAATGAGTGGCCACGACATGTCCACATACGTATTTGCGACCTGGGAGAACACCCGCCGGGAAAGGGGCACAGCGCCGCAAAAGAGGGGAAGAGCAGCGATCGGCAATTATTGGACCCTGTATTTATTCGGACACGGTGTTTTATAGCGGTCGTAATGGGGAGTTAGGGGAGGGAATTGGGGCAGGAAAAAGAAAGAAAACCGTTTAATGTCGGTGTGGAGATAATTGGGGTTCTAGAGTCGGCCTTCGAATCGGAGGGCGCGATGACGTTAACGAATCTGCTGTATGTGGGTGTGCGGGTGTGGTGAAGGTGTGGTGAAGGTGTACTGAAGGTGTACTGAGGGTGCTATTGCACTGCTGTTGTACCGGCTGCTGTAATTGTGCTGTAGTTTTGTTTTCATAACCCTCGGAATAACTCTGCAAGGCATTTGTTCGACGATTCCGCATCAACTTCCGACCTGCAAAATCACACAGAGCTTCACACCGACACCTGACGAACAAGAACGGAAGTGGTCGGTGCAATGATCGAGAGAGATCTTTAGCTGTTCACTGCCAGAGAAGGATGACCAAGTGCATACTAAAAGTAGCGGATTTTGATTAATAGGAGAGATACCTGATTGTGAGTAGCAGAGATTGAACATGTAAACCGCCCCATAAGATGAATTGTACTGTATTTGACCTGTGTCGTACTCAATTTAACTAGTGTAATCGAGACTTATTTGCCTCAACTGGTCAATTCGACAAGATTCGAGAGGTTTTAGTCGATAAAGATTCGTGGATAGTTTCTGTATCACAGCAGACCTGCAGTAAACAGTAATTGAAGAAAACCATCGGACAACAGATCAATACGGACTCTAGTAAAGGGTTCGAATCGAAAATTTTCACGGCATGAAGAAATCTCTTTCATACAATGACTACCTAAAATACGCTTGACCCAAAAATACTTTGTCTTTGGGTCAAGCGTATTCATTTTCATGGCCTGGATCACTACATCATCTTTTTCATTGACAGATCACTTGTCAATACCACAGCTGCTGAAATCCCTACCATGTGCATCAAGATCTTGGCCAAGCTGATCATAACCTTGAGTCAGGGCTACCATATCAATACCACCTCACATTGTGCACATGAGCATTATCCCAAATCCATGTAAAAGTATCAACGTCAAGATTATGCACTGTCCTGTTATCAGAGTATAGTCTCATAACTATCCGCACCTGCAGGACTCGGTTTCAACTGAATAAATAAGTATCCACAGCAGCTGCTTCAGAAGACAATGGTATAACTGCATGAAAATGTCCGTGAAAATGCATGCTTGAAAGTACTACCTTTTTTCGCTATGGCGTCAGGTCACCCAATTGTTCCATCAAATTGGAACAGGATTCTACTGAAATGCTTACCATAACAACATGCTCGGATAATAAGCGTCATAGACATTACAGCAATCCCTTTATGCATTCAAGGCTTACCAGCAACTAAACTTTTCTCCACCACCGGTTACGGCAACAATTAATGCTCATACCAATGCGCTGCAGTGCGGCGGTATGAGCCTGTGTTTATTCTCCATTACCCGGATAAACAGCAGAAAGTAATAGATCGCTACTGTAAACCATGCCCACTAGTTTACGTTCAAGAATATGTTATTGAATCACAGCAGTAAACCTTTTTAACATCGGCATTAAAATCAAAATGCTGCAACTAAAATATTGCGTTCACTAGACGCTGGTGAGGTAAAATGCAATCAACGAGTGACAATAATATCGTAACCAACATTTCGTCACACGTAAAGAAGCTCTGCCTCAAGACTCTCAGTCTTTATTGAAACATGAATCTTTGATCATAGTGTAAAAGTTGGCAAGTTTAATCGACAGAATTGAACAGTGGTGCTTGTAGACAATTCAGCGTGTCGCTGGATGGAAGCTCGAAAGAGTAGAACCAAAATTGTCAATTAACCCACTTTTTGAAACTAACATCTGATCAGTGAGGAAAATCATGTATCCTTTTATAATTTTTACCTTTCATTCGTTGTAGTGAAAAACACAAATTCTCCTCGAGATTAAAAAGGACCTTACAAGAGGTATATTTTCCACTTAACACAAGCTAGTTTATCTTGATATCCCAGAGACCTGACTCAGATACTCTACTGGCTACTTGACTCTTTTTTGTCTTCCAAGCCTCCTCCAAAAGACTTATTCACAACTTTGACAATTCCTCTCCACACTTTGTACTCCTCGATATGGGAGCGTCTCATAATCAATTTTTTGCAACCTAAAAGTTCCAGGAGCGGCTATCTTACAACTTCCAAACACTTGTTCTTGAACTCAATTCAACGTCCACAATGGCAGACGACGACAAAAAGGTCCACGTTCCTACTAAAACCGGAATCGTGTCCCCTGGCAGCAGTGATCAGAAAATCAAAGGCAGTACAAGCGGCCCCGAAGACAGCCAAAGATTTGAAACCACAAATAAAAAGATTGCACCTATCTCCCTCGTTGCTTCCAAAGAGAAATCAGAAGGAGCCAGCTCTGAAAACCATCCAAAAGCTTCAACTGAAGACAAGGAAAACTCAAGTGGCCCAATTAGGGGCAAGCCATCTGCCTGTGTGTTCGTTGCGAGTTTATGTGCCAACTTGAGTGACGATGAGTTATGTCGGAGCGTTACTGCACATTTTAAACAATTTGGGGAGTTATATGCCGTCAAGGTGTTGAGAGACACCTCAAATAGGCCATATGCATTTGTACAATACAGCAGCGACCAGGACTGCGCTAATGCCATCAAGCTGGGACACAACAGTGTTTTAGGAGGCAGAAAGTTAAGGTGCGAGGCTGCAAAAGTGAACAGAACCTTGTTTGTCAATTTTAACACCATGATGTCTGCTGATACCGTAAGAGAGCTTTTACAAGTGTTTGGAGAGATTGAGCAGATTTTGAGCTCAAACAGCTTAGGTACCATCAACTTCAATAAGTACTTCAAGTCAAAATATTGGTTTATCAAGTTCGTTTACAGAGATGATGCCATCAGGGCGTTTGCCAATTTTACGAACGACACACACTACTCTGTTGAATGGGCTCAAAACATCGACAACACAACTGTAAGTAGGTCCACTTACAGTCCTATACGCAACAGTTTACCCAGCGAAATCAAACCCAAATTTGATAAATTTTCGATCTTTGTAGGTCAATTGAGCGATAAGGTTACTAAAGAGGATTTGCATCAACGGTTCAGCAAACATGGGGAGATTGAAAATGTCAACTTAATAAATAGAAATGGCAACAATTTTGCATTCATTGAGTTCTGTGAAGAACAAGGAGCCGCAAGATCAGTTGAGGTTGAAAATCATTCTATGTTTGAAGGTAAAACTATTCATGTCCAGTACAAAGAATATCACGAGCCAAAGCTACGGGTGTTGAAAGAAAATCAGGGCAAAGGGATTTTGTTGGCACCCCCACCTATCAGCTCAGTGAAGAAGTCCGAATTTCCAAAGTATAGCCACGGTAGGAGAGCTGAATCTCAATCCAATCAAGGTAACAAATATGAGTACTACGTTATTCCTCACAAAGGCGAATTCTACAAATCTGGGTACGATGGAGAAGCGAATTTTATCCCTTTCAATGCGGTCAACTCAGGTTACCCCGGATACAACCCCGCTTATATGGGGTATCCCAATGTCGCAGGGACAGGATTCAAATCATCCCATTCGAAACCTACGTCAATGAGATCCAACAGCAAGTTTCAGTCAAAATCGGCTCCCAAAGCTAGAAATTTCGAGTCGTTTCATGGCTAGGTGTTTAGTTAGGCCCAATAGAGTTATTGGCATATCTCGTGTTTCTCTATGCAATAGCTTGTGCAATCTATCACAAAGTTTTAAAAGTCGCACATATTAAAGTAGGTCTGAGCTCAAGAATGCAAGAATTGATCAAGCTAGCAAAAATAATACAGGTGGATACCACGGATCAGGTGGTAAGACCAAAGGATGGCGAATTCTACGAGCAGCTAGTGAACGACCCCCAGATAATGAACTCAAGGCCGTGGAAGACTGACCCCAAATACTTCACAAAAGTAGCCATTTCGGGGATATCGATATTGAAAATGTCAAAACATGCAGTTTCGGGCGGGGATATTGAGATTATGGGAATGTTAGTGGGCAAGATACACGAGAATACAATTGTGGTCAACGACGTGTACGGATTGCCTGTGGAGGGCACAGAAACCAGAGTCAATGCACAAGTTGAAGGTTACGAATATATGGTTTCATATTTGACCCAGCACAAGAAAATCAAACCCAACGAGAATATAGTTGGGTGGTACCATTCGCATCCAGGATATGGATGCTGGTTGAGTGGAATCGATGTCGCTACCCAAAGTTTGAATCAAAATTTCCAGGACCCTTATCTAGCTATTGTGGTGGACCCCAAGAAATCATTGACCGGAAGTGTTGAAATAGGGGCATTTAGAACCTTTCCCGAAGACTTTGTCGTCGAGCAAACAGCGAAAGTTGAGGATGTGGGTAAAGACAAAATCGGGGAGTTTGGGATGTATGCCAACAAGTATTATTCTTTGGATATCGAGATATTCAAAACTGCTAAAGAAGAAGAGTTGATAAAGCTCATCAACAAGGAAACATGGATCAACGAACTAATAGACAAGAAGGAGGTTCTTGATAGAAGTGAGATCCAAGTGTGCGATAAAATTAACCACATCAACTCCAAGCTAAATAGTTTGGTGGAATTCAACAACGCCAATAAAAACCAATACAACAAACAGATCCTAAACAGCCAATTTGCCAGTTCATTTAATTCCGCAAAGATCAAAAAGGAGATCAGGGAGGATATCATAATGACCGGCGATAGTGACGAGGAGACTTTAAGGTCTTTGAGAAGAGGAACCTTGAAAGAAGATTCAGACATGGCCGATGCAGACGACGACGACGACGAAGATGACGATGATGACGATGAAGATGAGGATGTAGACTCTGATTTCCACGTTGCTTCGACTAACGACCGCATGCCAGCAGCACAATCGTTGTCGCTAAAGAAGTTGGGCAGCTTGAAGGAAACCAAAGAAATTAGCGAACTTAATAGATTGTCGAAGGAAATAATATCCAGTGAGGTCAAGAGGCTAATCAAGCTAGATATCCAAGCCAAGTTGTTTCTGTAAGGCTATCGATGATAGATAAGGACGCATCGGTGCACCAAACCCGTGCACCACTGCCTCAATAACAAATCTCACCTGCTACGCGTACTCTTTCTCCGTGCACGACCCGGTTGGCAGAAAATCTTTTTTGAATTTCATCTCATCCCCGTAGCCTAGATTTACTGAGATTTCATGAACTGACGAATCACCAACCTTTCATCACACTATAATACACCGCACTACCGTTAGGATCGTCTGTCATGATAAACCTGAAAAAGAAAAAGGGCCTTAATCCATTTATCGATAGAATCTTGAACAATCCCCTTAGTTTCATCCAAAGTTCCAAAATAGAACCTGTAAATGAACTCGAATCAAAGAATCTTATAGTGTTATCAAAGAAACAAAAAACCAGCGCCACAAAATCCGCTCCTGTGAAAGTTAAGAAGGAGGAGAAGAAGAGACCGAAATCGATGGCGGAAGCAGTGGCTGCGTATACGGGCAAAAAATATGGTATCGACCACAAAGATAAGAAACGAAAGCGGGTGGAATTAAGCGACAGCGAGGAGGGCGAGGAGGACGGCGAAGAAGACCAGGGCGAGGAAGTATTCGATTCCTCAGCCTATGTGGAAAGTAATGTCGATAACGATGGCAACATCGACGGCAGCAATGAAGGCGCGGACACTGTAACCCCCAGAGACGAAGATTACAGCGGCAAGGAGGAAGAATTCGAATCCGCCAACGAGTATCAATCAAGCTCCGACTCCGACTACAGGTCGGACTCCAAAGACAAATCAGAGTCGGAATCTGTGCTCTCTGAGGAACCAGAGGATTTACAAAAATTGAAAGAAGACCTCAGAAAGGACGAAGCCGAACCAACAGCCCCATCTACCCCATCATCATTGAAGACTGAAATCACCCAAGAGGAGCCGGAAGAAGAAGAGGAATCTCCTGAAATAAATGTGCAAATCTATTATCAGATCAACGAGTTGCCCTTGGACAGGGGACTGAACGGATCCAAAAGAATCAATAAAAGCTGGAGAAAGTCCCTTGCAGCCAAAAAACCCATTGGTTTATTAAACCAAGGGGTCACCTGTTATATGAATACCGCTATCCAATCGATGATCCACATCCCAGCTATCACAAATTATCTTGAGGATGTAACAAATGGGAAATATGAAGATGTTATCAGTCCCAAATCGGTGACGCATGTGTTATCAGAATTGAGCAATAGAATGTGGAATGATAGAAAGAAGTACATACACCCAAAGAGAATAATCGGCCGATTGGAAGATATTAACTGCATGATGTCGGAATGGCAACAAGAAGACAGTCACGAGTACTTCATGAGTCTAATGTCCCGATTGCAGGAGGACTCTACTCCTAAGGGGGTGAAGTTGAACGAGTCCATCATATATGACATTTTCGGAGGTCTCTTGAACCAAATTGTCATTTGTCAAAAATGTCAACACAAAAGTATCACCAAGCAGGAATTCTATGATTTATCCCTTGGATTCAGGAAGAAGAAACTGAAATACAGTATCGAAAAGTCCATTGAAGATTTCTTCAACAAAGAATTGATCAAAGTTGACAAAGATAAATCAGGCTACTACTGTGAGAATTGCAAGCAAAACTCCAACGCCATAAAGTCGAGTACCATCGATCAATCACCGGAAGTCTTGACCATACATTTAAAAAGGTTCAAATTCAACGGCACCCAATCATTGAAGATGAAGCAATCGATCAAATACTCCAATCTCCTTGATTTATCGCCATTTTCTACCAACACTGAACCCATCGTGTACAAATTAATCTCAATAATAAGCCACGAAGGTAGGTCACTTTCATCAGGTCATTATATCGCACATTGTTTACAACCTGATCAAACCTGGTCCACCTACGATGATGAATATATCAATAAAATCAGTGAGTCCCAAGCACTAAATGATCCCTCAGCTTATGTGCTCATCTATTCCAAATTGAAACCCAAAGAGAGTGGTGTTGGGGGTGCGGACATTTCAAAAAGTGCTAAATTATAGCGTGTATAATAGATTTACGAAGTCATATCCTTCTCATTGTCGTTCCTTCCATATTGGCGTATTATTCTCATTATCGGAGCATTATCCCACTATCAGAGGATTATCGTTGCGGCTTATTTTTCGCAGCCGCAAATCATGTGAGGAGTAAGGTTTTTCTGCAATGATTGGTTGTGCTTTGTTATCACCTTTGGGCATTCTCTGCCGCACAAGGCCTAGGTTCGGCCAAGCAACACAGAAATCACAGAGAAGGGAAATTTAAACAATATTACCTATTCTCTAATAAATACCTCATACCATACCATTACCCATCGGACAACCTGTCCTTCCCCGTAGAATTGATTTTGTGACGCTTTTGAGCAGCCACAGCAATTACAACTCCACCAACACATTATCCACATCCTCCATCTCCTTAACGTTCTTCATATTGACACTTCTGATGTCATCGAACTGCTTCAAGTCGTCTAATTCACAGCTATTTATAGTGGAATTGGAGCTCAATCTTCTCCTGTAGTTCCTCTTGGCCAATTTGATCAAGTTCTTTGTGGATGAATTATTATCGATAATCTTGACAAAAGCTCTTTCAATGACAAATTTGCCTTCTTTATAGCTTTCTCTATAACTGAAAGACTTTTTATAAGTCCAGCCCAATATCTTCAAGCATTGGTGGCATTTGACCTTGTTAATTAGATAAATGCCCGTTTTCATCTGCGTTTCCTCCAACTGGCCGTCAGTTTCGTAATTTATGAGCTTATCGACTAAAAACGCAGGCCCAGAAGACCCGGTGAACGAGTCACTTATCACCAACGACGATAAGCATAAGTGGCTGGAGCACTCCCTGCAAATAATGATTTGGGTGTCAGTCTCATAATCCTGAGTATCAAAAAAATTAGTGTACTGTAATCCCATGGTGCCACCGCCTTTTCAGCCAATATGTTCGATGTCAGTAGTTATTAGTTTGTTGTCGTCAGTGTCGTAGAAATAGAATTTGTAGTTTTAGACAAATAGGAAAAGAGGTGAGAAAGGGATATTTATAGGGATAATGACTCTCATTTAATTTTATCCTAAACACTAATACCGGTACACTAATGAGACATTTATTTACAAGACATAGACATATTACCATTTAATTAGTGCGTCAGTAGTTGGTTACAGGTAGGAGATTTGACGACGGCAAGTGGAACTCTCGGGTTTACTGCGGTACCATGCAAGCTGACGCTCCTATGCTTCGCAAAGCCTGACACTGGAGAATGCGACGATGATGATCTACCATTTGTAGAAGGGGACATTTCTAAAATTCAAAGGCTGATTGATTAACCCGGTTTTAGGCTTTTTCGCTTGTTCCTTTAAAAAGTTCTCCCACATAAGTCTCTTTTTGGTTTCTTCGCTTTTCAAAATGCATTTTAAATGGATGTATTTGTGTTTGACTATACCCATTCTCCCTCTTCCCTTGGGGTCCAATCTTTTTCTCCAGTCGCCATCGGAGCCCACCCATAGTTGTTGGATGAACACTTTATCCTCGTTCAACCCCAACAATCTGGCCTGCTCCAATCCTTGTTTCAAAAGCTTCTCCAACTCCGTAGACATCTTTTTGGGGTTGAAATGCAACTGGTTGATGGCTGTTTTGACGTTCAAGCCTCTGACAAATCTATTGACGACTGTAGCTTTCTTCATCGACGACTTGATTCGGCCACTGTGCAAGAATATCGTTGGCTCCAACAATTCAATCTCTCTCTCCGTCAACGATATTTTGTAGTTTTTGTCGTTGTGGTTCATTATTTGGTGGTTTTTGAAAAATCCATTGTTTTCCACGTTCAACTTGTACAAATCCCGTTTCAAGGGAGTGATGAACTTATCTTCAGTCACAGCTTTGGCCCTGACTTCATTGAGGTAGAAATCCTGCAACGTTCTATCGTCTTTTGGGAGCAAGTCCTTTTTTCCCTCGTCTTCAGCTTCGACCACGGGTTGAGCCGGCTCTTGGATCTTGGTTATTTCCCCAAACACATTATTCCATCTTCTGGCAGTCAACGAAAACTGTCTGGTAAATCTAGGTAACCGAATCATTGTGGAAAATTTTTCACTCGCACTGAGATTATCAACAGTATCAGGCTGAATGTCTATCACCAGCATCTGGAGGCCGGGCAGAAGGCACAACCACGTCTATAATCTTATTCATGATGTTATTTGACCAGAGTCGTGGTTCTATTCGGTGGCATCACGGCTAAAGAGCGGAGAGAGTAATCAATGAATATATGCATTTCTAATCATCGTAACCAGTCAAGTTCTTATCTCTTGGGCCCTCTAACGGATAACTTTGGGGAACAGGTATGTGGTCGGCATAGATCTTTCTTCTTAAAGGAGTGAACGCAAGTAATAAAGGTCCACCTAAGCCAAAAGCTATTGACCAGAAGAAGTGTGGTTTGGTGTGAGCATGGTAACGTAACCACTGAAATTGTTAGTATTTGGATGTTATTACCGCATTATGTGCTGTTCATGAGCTCTTGAGTCATAATTTGTGCTCTGCAGTCGAGATTGTGCTCTTAAGGCGATATTGTGCTGTTTACTTAAATGTAGGCACCAGGGTGAAAGCCTTGATCCAATAGCCGAGATCGCTTCCCGTATCACAGGCAGCAGCACGATTAACCCCCTCTCCGTACCGGCTCTCATATTATACATACTCTAATTGGTTGTCTGTAGTAAACAGGGTAATCACCCCAAACTTGATCAGCAACACCCATCTTTGATTGTAAATTTTCCCGTTCTCATTGGTCGCACCAAATGCGATTAATGGTGCACGGGTGTAGGATCGAAAGAATAGACACACTATAGAACACGGAAGAGCATATTGAAACCTATATTACGTATTTATTGGGTCTTCTTGGTCTTTCTCTTCTTTTCAGCCTTTTTGTCGGTTTTCTCGGTCTTCTCAACACCAGTAGTGATGGCTTCTGCTGGGGCTTGGCCTTCCAATTCCTTCTTCTCCTCGGCGTAGAATTCTTCCTTCAACTTGTTATCGTACCATTCAGCAAAGTACAACCCTCCTTGCAAGAAGATCACCCCAAACAACAACACCACCACGAAAAATTGAGAAGCGGCAATCACATTGATACCTGTCTCCATTGTCACTTCACCCCAACTGTTGTGGTACACCGAATTGATACCGGTTCTCAAGTTGGTTAAATAAACAATGATCCCTAATACAAATAATCCCAAACTTCCATATTCAAAGTAGGTTGCATCGTCGTTGGGTTTATATAACTTGATCAATCCCCCAACAATACCGAGAAACATCACCCCGTGTAGCAAATAATGCAAATGTGGGGGAGCGTTGGCCCAGTTCAAGTAATGGGTGAAGGATTTTTGAAACACCGCAGGATCACCCTTGTAAGACCATAAGGTGTCGTAGTCGTAGATCAAATTGGAGTATACGATTCCCAATCCAAAACTCGAGCAAGCGATCAATAACACAGTTCCAATTGGCACAATTTCCTTATAAGTTGGGTACTTCATGTTGGACAAAATGGAAAATTTTCGACCGCGATGATTTCTTATCTGAGGCGATTGCGTATGTCTGATTACAGTGGGGCGATAACAGTGGAGAGAGAAGTTTCGAGGTGCATGCTGGGAGGGATGGATTTCGAAATATTGGACTAGCTGGATTTGGTCAACTGCCTTTTTGTAGCTGCATTACTGTATTATACGGAATAGTGTTTCGTTGCCGAATTTAGGATTATACGGCTGGACTCTGATGAACAGTCGAGTGGTACTGTGGACTCTCGGCCCAGGGAAAAATCGGAAACCACCTTAACTTTTCCTGAATTTTACGCATAGGCGCAGCTACTCATCTGGGTTGGCCATGATATCGGTCTGGTATCGGCCTGGTCACTCTATCTTTTAGCCTACTTCACAGAATTGAACATCAAACTTCACAGAATCGAACATCAGACAGGCCAATTTCACACACTAGAAGTTCTCGGGCAAGTTGTAAGAATTGCACAGAAAAGAAATGCACAAAACATTGATGAATTGTCTCAAATCGGCTTATTCGTTGTGTCGGGCTCCCCTGAAGACTTGCAGCCCTGTGGCAAACAGACAGTTCCATCTTGATCACATATCGAATAAAGAAATGTTTTCTTAGACACTCAGTCACGAGACTGCCAGCAACTCGACGTTTGGCAATCATCTCCCCTACACCCCAAACCACTAATCCCAAAGCTGGCTCTTTATCGGCGTGCCTCCACCACCCTTGATCAAATTTTCACAATTCTCACCAAATCCTAGTCAGGGGTGAAAAATCTATCATATTTGATACTGAACTACCGGAGGATATAACCAGCCATGAGGAGCATCAAAGCAGTAGTTGTGGGAGACGGTGGAGTCGGTAAGACCTGCTTGTTGATCAGCTATACCACAAATACCTTCCCCAATGATTACATTCCAACGGTGTTTGACAACTACAGTGCGTCTGTAATGATTGACGGTGAGCCCATCAAGTTGGGGTTGTGGGATACCGCGGGACAATCCGAATACGACCGATTAAGACCGTTGAGTTATCCTCAGACCGAGATATTTTTGTGTTGTTTCTCGGTGATAAGCCCTGATTCCTTCTACAACGTCAAGTCCAAATGGATTCCTGAGTTGTTACATCATTCGCCCAAAGACATTTTGATCTTATTGGTGGGCACCAAAACCGATTTGAGAGAGGATTTACATGTGTTGGACGATTTGAGTCAGAAGAATTTATCGCCCATATCGATAGAACAGGGAAACAAACTAGCCAAAGAAGTGGGGGCAATAAAGTACCTAGAATGTTCTGCTGCCACTCAACAAGGGGTTAAGGAGATATTTGACTTTACCATCAGATCGGTGTTGGATCCTCCTACAAAGGATGTGGCTGTGTCTTCAAATACTGTGCCCAGACAACCTGCGGCTACTCAGAAGAAAAGACCAGTTAGAAAGGCTAAAAAATGTAACATTTTATAATCCATTCCCAGTAGATTATAGAAAAGCCAAAATTGTAAAATTTCATAGTCCATTGCCAGTAGACTGTTAGATACTAGACGTGTTTGCATGTGTTACCTAAATGTGTAATAGTAATTAATGTTTTTATATTCTATGTTTTT
Source organism: Yamadazyma diospyri (assembly GCA_030579195.1). Lineage (NCBI taxonomy): Eukaryota > Fungi > Ascomycota > Pichiomycetes > Serinales > Debaryomycetaceae > Yamadazyma > Yamadazyma diospyri. The sequence goes on along the minus strand of JAKUAE010000028.1, from coordinate 16,302 downwards.
GGATGGTGACGGGTTGAAGGCTAGTTGATCAAGTTTTGTCTCGAGGGATGCACTCCCGAAAGATCGGCTGCAGGCTTCTTTTTCACCACCTTTTCCTTCTTTTGTTCAAGACGCTTTTCGTTCTTTTGTTTCAACTTCTCTTTTCTGTTTTCCGAGTTCCCTCCGCCACCAACAGTTAGTTCGACGTTGATCTTTCTATCTTTCACCGTGCTGTGGTGCAATCTCAACGCCACTTCCATCTTGTGCTGTATTTCCTTGGTATCGTTATCAAATTCCAAGAACGCTATACCTTTGTCGCCCCTGATTCTTATTCTGTCGGGCCTACAGCCCTTGAAGTGGTCCATGAGCTCGGCTTCGGTCACGTTGTATGGAAGGTTTCCCACAAAAAGGATGAATCTGGGCCCTTTGCCTTCGTTGACCCCTTTCCCTTTTTTACCTCTTCTGGTCTTCCTCTTCTTTTTGGGCACTTCGTCGGTTTCTAGCTTCCTTTTACCGGTCTCTTGGGCTTTGTTGTCATCTTCCTTGGGCTCCTCTTCCTTCTGAGGTTTTTCCTGCTTGTCGATCTTCTTCCTGAACTCCAAGGCCTTCCTTTGTTTCTTAGTCAATTTCTCTTCACTCATCACTGAATTTTCCGCGATGCGATCTACTGATAAACATATATGAGAGATAAACCAGAAATACTGCCATCTCCCACAAAAAGGCACAAGGATAACAACGATAAGGACATAGGAGAGGTTCAGTACCTCCGACCCACTACGCCAGAGACAATAGGGTCCCCGTTGAACGGGTCCTCGGAAATTGACCTGTCCACTCCCAAATTAGATGAGGAAAACGAGGGTAGGGGAAGATCAAGAGTCAAAACCAGAATTGTTAGCTTGGGCCATCCGGAGAAAATCACCCTCATGGGGTATGATACCGCCACAACCAAGCCTATTGCCAGAGAGGCCCCCAAAAACTAGCTTCTCGGCTGGTTTCCTGTTTATTGAACTATTATTTATTGGATTGTTTTCTATGGGACTGTACGTTATGATTGTTGATTATGTACTAAATATGTATTAATGTAAAATGTTATGAAGCTCACTGGTTCAACAATTGCTTGTGATCACTCAACAATTCGTCGTATTTTGCTTTCAAGTCGTTATATGCCTGGGACAATTTGGTGAATTTATCGTTGTTATTACTGACGATGGTAGTGTCTACATTACCAGTTTTGAACAGCATCTCCTCGTGAGCCTTTTCGTCGATCCACAGTTCGAAATCCGCGTTTTCATGTGGGGATCCGGGGATCTCGTAGTAGATATCATGTGATAGTTGGCCTTGGTCGTTGAGGACCCTTTTCAACGGAGGAATCAACCTGGTCTTCTTCTCTGTGATCAACGAATCGTTGAATATACTTGTAGGGAAACACGTCACCTGTAAACAACTTACGGGGGAGTTCACGTGGAGATCCTTGACGATTTGCTTGGAGATCACATCGGCCACGAAAATATTACCGTTTTCATCTCCACTCACTAATTTAGTCCCGTCCATCGATATCGACAACTGCACAACCTTACTGGTGTGGAATGTGAAACTGTGTTTTAATTCGGGGTCGTGGGCCACGGTAATAATCTTGCCTATTCCTCCAACCGACTCCAACACGGAATTGTTGGATTTGTACATCGGTATGGATCTTATAGTACCGTTGTTCAACCCAACGTAAACGTATCTATTCAGGGGGTCTTTGGTGACAGTCTCGATGCTTGCAGGCAACACAAATGTTGTGAGTAGCTGTTTAGCCAAAATATTGTAGATTCTCAATGTGGAGTCTCTGGAAGTGGTGTAGACCTTGAGGTCGTTGACCAAACCATCACCAATGACTAAATCCGTCACGCTCAAGGTGTGGTCAGTTATAATGTGCCAGGGTTTGGCATCTTCGGCACCAACAGCCACCAAATCCTGGGTTTTGTAGATGATACATCTAGAATCGTCTCCCCCGGACACTAAGAAGGTTCCACAGGGGGAAAACTTCAACACATTGATGGCCTGATAATGCACATCCTTGACAAATATAAGATTACCGGTGAACAACTCCCAAACGTAAACTTTACCCGTCTTAGTACCCCCAGCAAGTAACCAAGGGACTCTATAATTGGGCAATCCTCCCGTTTCTTTGTCGGTGCGAGGCAAATGGCAAATGTCTAAGCACGAGAGGGGCTCGGGAACAGGTAATCTCTGGTCCACACTCTCTTTCCCCCAAACATAAAGGCTTACCAACGCTTTGTTTTCTGAGGCTACAAATAATTTTTCACCAGGCCCGATTCCTGTGAACTTGCTTCCGTACCTGCTGCAGTCGGCTTGTCTGAAGGACTGGAACACCTTGGAGGTATGAATGGAACTCACCGTCCCATAGCTTTCCTGGGAGTGTTTATCCTCGGGCTTTCCCTTTCCTATATAGAATAACGCTTCTTCCATGAGATGAGGTGAATTTTGCAGTCGCGATAAATAACTCGACCGACTGATTGATAACGAGTGTTTGGAGCGGAAAAGGGATACATATCAGATTATGCCGGTAGATATCATTGCTAATGCTATGATAAATGGCCCCGAGGTGATTCCTGGCTGGCCCTACATCAAATCATACGGCCCTTTGGCGGTGACGGTAGGGTTAACCAAATACTATTTTAGAGGAGCCACCAACACCTCCGAAAGAGACATGCACGGGAAGGTTTATATGGTCACAGGAGGAACCTCCGGGTTGGGCGCCGAAATCGTCCGGGAACTTGCCACCAAAGGGGCCCAGATCATCCTTCTTGTGAGATCTGTATCCGATCAATGGCTAGTTGATTATGTGGATGACTTGAGAGAAGCCACTGATAATTTCATGATTTATGCCGAAGAATGTGATTTGAACTCGTTGTATTCGGTGAGAAAATTTGCCACGAAATGGTTGGACAACCAGCCGCCAAGGCGGTTGGATGGAGTGGTTTGTTGTGCCGCAGAGGCGATTCCTATCGGTAAAACCAGACAAGTCACTGCCGATGGGGTGGAGAAACAATTGGGTGTCAATTACTTGTCGCATTACCATCTCCTCACATTGTTGGCTCCAAGTTTGCGGTCACAGCCACCAGATAGAGACGTCAGAGTGGTTATTGCGACCTGTGCGTCGCAGGGATTAGGAGTAATCGACATCGACGACTTGGTGTTTGAACACAAACGATATGAGACCAGAAAGCCATATAAGCTTTACGGAACATCGAAACTATTGCTTGGGCTATTCGCGTGTGACTTTCAGCGCAGGTGTAATGAATACGAGCGAAAGGACCAGGCCCCAACCAATGTGAAGATTAACTTGGTCAACCCGGGGATTTTGCGCACCCCTTCCACCAGAAGGTTCCTTTCCATGGGCACCATCTGGGGGCTATTGCTCTATGTGTTGCTTTACCCTGTGTGGTACATATTCCTCAAGAGTGGCTACGAAGGGTCTCAATCGTTCTTGTTTGCGTTGTGGTCTCCTATCTTTTTGACTATGAACGGGGGCCAATTGATCCAAGAATGTAAATTGTTGACTCCCAGCAGAAAAGAGTTTCAGGATAAGGAAGTGCAGAAGTCGGTGTTTGACAAAACAGAGGAAATCATCGCCAGAATCGAGAAGCAAAGTGCTGTGGAACGTAACAGATTAGCCAAAATCGAGGAAATGAAAAAACCAAAGGAACAGAGACTCAAAGAAGCCAAAGAAAAGGCGTTGGCCGAATTAAAGAGAAAGCAAGATCTCCATGAAAAACCCACCAACCCCGACGAATTGCAGTCGAAATTGAGTTTCTTGAAACAACTGATTAACAAGGAGTCTTTGTTTCCGGAGGATCCTCGGGCGGCGACGGAGACCCTCAGAAAACCTGCCAGTCTCAAGAAGAGAAAGGATCAGAAAAAATAAGGGAGGAAGTAAGGTTTAGAAGACAAGTGAAAGAAGTGACAGAAGAGAAAGGGTCAGAAAGTGAAAGAAGTGACAGAAGAGAAAGGGTCAGAAAGGGAAAGAAGTGACAGAAGAGAAAGGGTCACAAAAGTGATCACAGGAGAAGTGAAAGAAGTGATAGACCAGAAGTAAAAGAAAGCATCTCTAATCAATAAGGCGCAACACTCAATACATAGTCTCATTTCGTTTGTCCCTCCCCTCGTTTTCGATTTCAAATGACCTCGACGGTTTCCTGTTTCATCCGCAATCCCTCCGATAACTGTTTCCGGATTCATCATCTGAGTTATCGTCGCACCCGCTTATCATTCCTCACTCACCAACGAAAATTAATCTAATCAGGGTCGTTAGTCACCGAACCGAAATCTTTTATTTGTCGCCACTGTCCAGTTTGTGATAGATCCTCGATTTTGTTTTTTCCTGTCATAGAACCTAGCGCCAGTGGCTTTTACATCGGCAACAATACTACTTCATCGACACAAATCCTCAGAGAAATAGGGGCGTCCACAGAAAGCCTAAATTGTGCATAGAATATCATGGAGAAATTGCCGGTAAGCTCCTTGACCCGGTTATTAAACCAATCCAATTCTAACCAAACCAGTCCTCAACAGTCCAAAGATCATCTTGTCAAAACACAATCGTCCAATGACTCGGATGGGATACTCTTTGAGCCCACCGGCAATAATAACGGCGGCAACAACGGCGGCAATAGCGAGAGTGTCAGAGTTACGGTGGAACCCATAGAAGTCGAAGAACAGGACTTGGGCACGGCTCCGTACCCCCGGATCATTCCAAATAACTCCACTACCACCAACGGTGGAGGGGTGTCTGTTGGTTCCATGAGCAGCGGAACGTCGCTCCATAGAATCCCCATCAAGCCGCCCATCAACGCCAGTCCAAGAATCGTCCGTGCCAATTCTTTGTCTCATTCTTCGTTTTTGAACTATGGCGAGAGTTTGTCATCCTCCATCCCCTATTCGGTCCCCGGAGGCAGAAACAGTGCATTATCACAACTGGCTAACAGCTCCACCAGTCCTGGGACGTTGTCTAGTTTGTCGGAAGCTCCCAGTCATGTTCCAAACTTGCCTAATGGACAGGCTATCTCCTCCATCCACATTCTGTCTCCCCAGGTCAGCTCTGCCAGCATCGACCAGAGATTTGTGGTGCTGAAACAACGAGTGGCCCAGCATCATGCTCAATCCTTGGGCACCAGCCAAAAGAGCAGCTCCCAATCGGGATTGTCGTATTTCTTCAGCAGCAGTAATAGTGGTAAAAGCAAGACCGTGAACTCCAAAGGCTCCTCCACCGATTTGGGCAGCTTTTACAACAATTCTTACGACACCATCATATCCGGCTCGCCATCATCAACGTCATCAGTTGAAACCAATGGCGGCCATGTGCAAATGACGGGTTTTCCTCCGCCATCGAGGCATAACTCCATGGCGAATTTGAAGAGATTCTTCAAGAAATCGGGATCCACGCCTTCGAACCAGGTTTCGAACTTGTCATCGAGTTTGAGGTCACAAGCCAACTCCATGACCAACACTCCAGTCACTTCTATCAACTTGACCACTGATTCCACCAACTCTTCCTTCAACTCCATCACTAATTCCCCAGGGTATGGATCTGGGTCCAATTTGAGTGGATCACTCCAAAATAAGTTGAATTATCAACACGACAGAAGAGGTTCTGTATCATCAATCATCGGAACCCAACAGAACTTGCCCTTTTCCAAACGTTACAGTAAATATGGAGAGGATCTCGGCGCAGGTGCTGGAGGGTCCGTCAAACTCGTCACCAGATTGAGTGACAAGAGGTTGTTTGCAGTCAAGGAATTTAGAGCCAAATACCAAAGCGAGACCAAAAGGGATTATGCCAAAAAAATCACCGGGGAATACTGTATCGGATCAACGTTGAAACACCCAAATATCATCGAGACTATTGAAATTTGCTACGAAAACGACCATATACTACAAGTGATGGAATATTGTGACTATGATCTATTTGCGATCGTTATGTCCAACAAAATGTCTAGAGAAGAAATTAATTGTTGTTTCAAGCAAATTCTTTCCGGGGTTCATTATTTACACACCATGGGTCTTGCCCACCGTGACTTGAAATTGGACAACTGTGTGATAGACACTAGAGGTATTGTGAAGATCATTGATTTTGGATCGGCAGTGGTATTTTCTTACCCCTTCAGTAAAACCTTGATCGAATCCCAAGGGGTAGTTGGTTCTGATCCTTATTTGGCCCCAGAGGTATGTGTGTTCAACAAATACGATCCTCGTCCCGTCGACGTTTGGTCAACAGCAATCATTTATTGTTGTATGATGTTGAAGAAGTTTCCTTGGAAAGTGCCAAAATTGTCAGACAACAACTTTAAATTGTTCGTTAGCAGAGGTGAAATGATCCCTATAAGTGAGATGTTGAAAAAGACCCCTGAAACCAACGGAAACGGATTGAATGATTTGAGCGACATTGCTGAAGTGGTCAAAGCAGACCCCATCGCAACGACCGATGACACATCTGAAGCCACGGGTGAAGGAAAACCACACACCTCCAATGAGACTGGTGCAGGGAGATTGTTGTTAGCGTTGCCTGAAGACTGTAGAAGGTTAATTGGAGGCATGGTGGAATTGGCCCCTGCTTGTAGAATCACAATCGACGACGTTCTCAAGGACCCATGGTTACAATCGGTCAGCATGTGTACTGTTGAAGAGAGGTATGCCAATGACGGCAATGTCACGTTTGAAGCTGTAAACTGCGACGACCACGACCATACTCAAGTTGATCAAACTAAAGCCCACATTGCTGCTTTTGAAAAAAATAAGAAGAAGTGAACATATGTATAACAAGAATGTATTATATGTGATAGAATCAATCATTAAGACAATATTTAATAAATTATTTACATGATGTGTGCTCTAAACTCCGCCCTGTGGTCTATAATTATGTGGCATCTGCTAAAACAACTAAGGTACAACACTGACACCAATGACAGATGCTGTCAGTATCACACTGCCCACAATTGATTTCAAATCAACATTTTTATGTCTGTCATCTGTTTTCTTGATTTTGGCGATTTCATAAACGTGTTTCAAGCTGATCTCCCCCACTTTCTCCGTGCTAGGTTTCCCAGAACCTTGTTTGACGTCGGCGGCTTTCATCAACAACCACGAGGTTGGAGGGGACTTCATTTCAAATGTGAAGGAACGGTCAGGCTTGACTGTTAACAATACTGGTATTGGAGTTCCTGGCTGGTAATTTGCGGTTCTGGCGTTGAATTCCTTACAGAAGTCGATGGCCTTGACCCCTTTGGAACCTAAAGCTGGCCCTACGGGTGGTGCTGGTGCAGCTTGTCCGGCCCCCACTATCAACTTCACCAAAACGTTCTTTGCACTGATAGCTTTAGACATAATGAAAATTTTTCAGTGCGACTCTCAGGGAGGTTTCTGGCGATAGTGGGAGAGGGTGTAGAGGGCCTGCTAAAAGCCAAACATGGCTGGTATTGTAGGCTTTTGCTGCGTTTGAGTTAGATTTACCTTTCAAGTTATCTTTACCTCCAATCCTTTACATGTTCAATCCTCCCCTTCATTCGTCTCTACCTTAATCATCTCCACCTTAATTATCCCCACCTTAATCATTTCCACCTTTATTCAACTCCACCTTTATTCATTTCCACCACCTTCATCCCGCGTACTTCTGTCAGAGGCCCAGTCTGCAGAATCCCTCCTCCCGGTGCGACCGAGCAATCCTCAAACTGGGCCCAGCCGCTCAAAATTTCCGTTGCATGTCACTGATCACCACCTGTCTCAATGCGGCAACTCCTTATTTCACTCCAGATAATTTCACTCCTGCAATTTTTCCTAAGTGAAGAATGAAGTGGTACAGTGTGTTATTGTGGTACATCGTCGGGGTGGTGAGCTGGTCCGATGATGACTTCACCAAGTTTGCATTTGGTCATTTGCAGAAAAAGGTCTCATATCCCTATACGGTAGAAGAAGGGCCCCACAAAAGCTGGTTGAAGTACTGGACAGGGCCCGAATTGAAGGATAACGCTGCGTTGGTGCGTTTAGAGCTCGAGGGGACCTACAAATTACTCGCCAACGGGTCGGTGGTGGTGGAACACAAGAAATACGACGCAGATTTGGTGTTTAACGATGAGTTCACCGAGACGATTTTCGGAGGTTTGGCCCAAAGAAAGCAGATCTTTGCCAACGGGGGGATAAGTTTTGGAGAACACAAATACAGTGACCACGAGATCCTTGAGTTCTTTAAGCTGGTGTTGAAGGAGAGTGGGGTGGAGAATAATACATAATTGTAGTTTGTCGTTATTCGTGAGGAAACGTAGAAAAGGGGAAAGGTCATAGTGACATCAGCTAAGAATTCCGGAAATCAATAGTGCCGAATAATACAAATCCCAAATAGTAGGATTCCCGTTAATACGACCATTAAAATAGCACAACCCTAAATAGTCCCATGTATATTTTATGCTATATGATCTCCTCGGTGAATCGGGACCGAGAGTTGTTACTGATGGTGCCGTCACCAAATATGTGACCTTGGTCAATGCGAAGATGGTCGTGCTCGTGGTCGATGTCCGACGGATCGAAATCGTCGGAGATTCCTCGGCCATGGGTGTGATCGAGGGCTTCGTAGTTGCTGTAATTCAGATCCTCGACTCCGTCGCCGAAGTTGAATCCTTCGTCCTCTTCGGCCACTCCCCCGTAGGCTTGTGCCAACGAATTGTATCTGGTGTGCCGGCTGCTGGCCTGGCCTGTGTTTCCGCCCGAGTTGTTGCCGGAATTGGACGCCGACGACTTGAATACCGAGTCAAGATTACTATTGGTGACGCCCCTGTACTCGTAGTCGTCGTCATCGTAATCGTTGGGCGACGGTATGTTGTGGAGCGCGGCCAAGTGCGGCGAGTCGCTGGTTGTCTTGGACCCGAAGATCTTCTTGAACCCGTATTTGTCGTTGTTGATCGTCTCCGACGACACGTCGTCGTTGAAGTCCGGCGATTGGTTCTTGAGGGAGTTTCTCTTGCGCTTCTTGAGGAACAAGAAGAAAAGCACGAGACACCCGATCACTATGGTGCCACCAATGGACCCCACCAATCCTCCGATCAATTTGGCGTTTTTGTCGGTACCGCTGTCGGCGCTGTCGGTGTTTTCGGTGGATGATGTGGGAACGGTGACCACGGTGGTGATTGTGGTTCCGTCGTGGGCCATGGTGGTGCTGTAGGGCTTAAAGGAGCTCAGGGTGGGTGGTTCTGTGGTGGAGGGGGCCTCGGTAGTTGAACTGAAGCTGGTGCTGGAGCTGGGTTCCGTAGAACTAGATGTGGAACTAGAAAAGGCAAACTCGGAGCTGGAGGACGAAAACGCCTCCAGGCTACTGGAAAACCCCGGAAAACTGCTTGAGGAACTCGGGAAGTCACTGGAAGTAGATGAGGAGCTGAATGGAACAAATGAACTGGAACTGGCATCAACACTGGACGAAAACTCCGAGCTAGTGCTGCTGACAAAAAAACTGGAGCTGGGGCTGGCTGAGAACTCGGAACTGGAACTAGGTGGTGCGGAGCTGAAACCTGCTACTGACAGCAGACTGCTGGCGAAACTGCTAGCAGAAGCAAAGGAACTGGGCCCGTTTGAGCTGACACCCTGGCTGGTAACAGGTATACTATTCGAGGAGGAAAATGAAACCTCAACGGAAGAAGTTGCTGCGCCACCGCTGCTGGTTGCACCGGATGGGAAGTTTGACATGGTAGTAGCTGTGGTTGGCGGTGATCCGTCCGACGTGGCACTGTTCATGGAATTCAAATTAGACGAAGTAAACGATGGGATCGATGTCGCACTGTTTTCATTGTCTGCCTCCGCACTGCTGGCCGCGCTGCCAATCGCACGGTTATTACTGCCATCATCACTGGAGGTGGCACCACTCTCATTTCCTGTCCTAGCAGTGCCATCAACAGTATTGTTGGCCCCATTATTGGGATTATCGTCACGGATGCGATTTCGTCTACTCATCTGACTTTCAGAACTTCTCTCATTTTTCCCACTTCCCCTTCCATCAATTCTTTCACTTCTCACATCTCTCCCACCTCTCTCATCACATATGGTAGGACTGGGAGCATCATTTCTCGGGAAATAACCAAATTTCATGATCAGATACTAAATCAACTTCACTAATAACAGCCAAACAACAGTAATGTTTAGTGAAAATAGCAATGCCTTCACTAATAAGTGAAACTGGATGACGAAAATTTCGAGTTGTAAGGTAATAAAAAATTCATATCTAAAATTAAACCATAAATATAAACTTTAAGGGGCCTATTTATGATCTAAAATTAAAGTTACGGGCAACGCTCGGGTAAAGGTGGCAGAGGGTCGTTTATTTATCAAGTTTGTGGTGGCTTTGCTAAAGTGCTAGGGAGGTGTTTGGACGGCAACAAGGTTGACTGGCTTTTGTCATCGCCCGGCTAAACACCCGTGCACCACGTGAGGTGCATGGTGCAGACGCAAATACTGCACATAGCGGTAAGCTGCATACGGCAGAATATAATAAGAGATGGACCAAGATATCGATCAGGAGATCGGCCAGGGATGTCGACCAAGATTTCAGTCAATAATACCGACTAGGAAATCAAGATATATAGAGGTATAAGAAGCGCTTCAAAGAACGTGATCGTCATTATCATTATGCAACGCTATATCAGAACAGCTTGGAATCCCTTACCACTCACAACACCCATCCAATCTCCTTGATTGCCTCTCCATGACACGGTGTTTACCTCTAGGTCATCCAGATATGCCATCACGGGAGAATGTATCACCAAACTTGAGTCTGGATTATGTTTACTGTTGGAATTGGCCATTTGGTACAAGTTGTTACAGTCCCAAATCAACGACTGGCAATCGTCACCTCCTGATAGTAAGAAGTTGGAGCTGGGGTGCCATTTGATTGAGTTAATCGATGCGTTAGTCAAGCCTTCGAAGGATCCATCTAAGATCGATATAGGCATGCCGGGCATTCTTGTATCGATGATGATGATTTGGTTCGAGTTCACCCCAATTGTGGCCAAATAATGCTGGTCGATGTTGGAGGTGTCGAGTTTGATCAAAGCTTTGGAGTTATAGGAACTGGATGAACCTTCGTTTGTAGGGTTATTATTGGGTGGCTCATAAATAATTGTTGAATGTTCCAAACTCCTCAAATCAAACACCCTCATACTGCCGTCGTTCCCCACCGAGGCAAAGATGTTGGTGGACTCATGAATGAACTTGACATCAAACACCTCCGAGTCGTGGGCTATCAATTGCGTCTTGACCGAAGCACTGTCAGTCTTATGGCCCTGATGATCCACCGACAACGATCGATTCAAATCCCACACCGTACAAGTAGTATCGACGCTGGAGGTGATTATTATACTGTTATCCACTTTGTTCCAATCGAATGATGTCACAGGGGGGTTAGTCATCGTTTCCTTTTGCGACTTGCTGTTGTTGTTGGTCAAATAATGCGTCTGCTGCAATTGGTAATCACCGTTGGCTTCAAAGCTGTCGTGGTCAACCTTATACAACCGCAAAACCTCTGAGGAGGTGGCCAACCTCTCGTTCAATCCGTATTTCACCATCATGGGATCCCACTGCAAGTTGGTGATGGGATAATCAACATCGGTTTCCGCCACCTTATGGAAGTCGAATCCTTCAATAACATCGGTGTCGAGGTTGACAGGCGGGCTATCGTCTTCATCGGTGGCCTCTCTGCCATACTTCAAGCCGTGGAGAATGTGGAGCTTGTTCTGACAGCCTTCTTTGTACGAAGACAATGCTATACATTCGGTGTCAAATTCATTGATGGTGGTCCAGTCGGAGCAATATAGTGGCAACGACGACATATAGTAGGAGAACCGCTCATTGACGGTGTCCTGGGGCTTTGTTTTGGTGTTTTCGGGATTAATGATCGTGTTCTGGGCACTAGGCGGCAATAGTAGTTGATTATTTCTAATGCCACTCATAGGCACCGGCTGATTCACAGTGGGGGAGTAGTTGACGTTATTGTAGAACTGGTTGCGGGGATTGCTCTGAGGGCTCGCGAACGGCGAGGAGAAGGTATAGTTGGGATTGTTCGAGAACGTCGAGTTGCTCCTACTACCCATGTTCTTAGACCACTCCATAGTGTAGGGAGTTGGGGGTTTTGGCAGAAGTGCGAACCCTCGAAAAACTGAGTGTGCGTCACAGCAGCAAGAGCCACTGTATCGACCAATGAGCGGGCCACTCAGCCGGACCAACTGCAGAATTGGTGCCAATCGCAAGCACCAGCAGCACCGAGAAAAAGAGGCAGCACCAAAAAAGGCAGCACCGAGGAGAGATGATGCTAAAGTATTATTCTATTAATTGCACCTGCTTATAAAGCAGCGACTTCTTCCACCGAAGGACAAGTACACATCAAATTGATATCCCCGAAGGCGTCGTCAACTCTGGACACAGTGGGCCAGCATTTGGAGGTCTTAAGGAATGGCAAAGGATAAGCGGCCTGCTCTCTGGTGTAGCCCCTTGAATCCCAATCGGCTTGACTGGTCAGCACTATATCATCCAAAGAATGAGGAGCGTTCTTAAGCACGGTTCCCAAGGCTTCCCCGTTGGCAAAGGCGTCGATTTCCTTCCTTATCGCCACCAACGAGTCGATGAATCTGTCCAATTCGGCCAAATTCTCCGATTCCGTAGGTTCAATCATCAAGGTTCCAGCAACAGGAAACGACATGGTGGGGGCATGAAATCCGTAATCCTGTAGTCTCTTGGCCACATCGATGGCTTCGATGCCTACTGACTTGAATTGCCTCAAATCCAAGATGAATTCGTGAGCGCAATGTTTCAAACCGGCGTTGGTAGAGGCATTGGCATCCACAAACAAAATCTCGTAGTGGTGTTTCAACTTCTCAATCATGTAGTTGGCATTCAACATGGCGATAGCTGAGGTGTATGGCAAGGATCTGGCACCTAACATCTTGATGTAGGCGTATGAGACAGGGAGAACGGCCGCGGAGCCGTATGGCGCGGAATTGACAGCTTTGATGGATTCGCTGGTGGAATGGGGGGTGTGTAAGAAGCTATGTTTGGGCAAGAAGGGCTTCAAATGCTCCTTGACACACACGGGGGCCTGACCGGGGCCTCCACCACCGTGGCTCAAAGCAAAGGTCTTGTGGATGTTCAAATGACACACATCCGCACCCAAATCACCAGGGGAGGTTAATCCCACCTGGGCGTTCATGTTAGCACCGTCCAAGTACACCAAGCCTCCGTTGGTGTGAACAAGGTCAATGGCTTGTTTGATACCAGGCTCGAACAACCCGTAGGTCGAGGGATAAGTGATCATGATGGAACATAAGTTGTCCTTGTGCTTTTCGGCCTTTTGCTGCAAATCAACCAAGTCGATTGATCCGTTGTCAAGACACTTGACGGGAACCACCTTCAAGCCACACATGGCAGCCGACGCAGGGTTGGTTCCGTGAGCACTGACAGGAATAAGACAAATATTCCTTTTTTCGTAATCGCCTCTTGATTTATGGTATTGTCTGATCAACGACAACCCGGTGTATTCACCCTGGGCCCCGGAGTTGGGCATCAAGGTGGTGGCGTCAAATCCGGTGATATCGTTCAAATCCCTCTCGAATTCCTCTATCAATTCCTTGTAACCCTCGGCCTGGTCTATAGGAGCAAACGGATGGATCGAGGTGAATCCTGGCATCGACAACGTCGACATCTCCACCGTAGCGTTCAATTTCATGGTACAAGAACCCAATGGAATCATAGAATTGGCTAAAGACAAGTCTTTCGACTGCAACAAGTGCAAGTATCTCAACATGGCAGTTTCCGAATGATGAGTGTTGAACACTGGATGGGTCAAGATCTCGTCTGTTCGAGCCAATTCGCTGGGAAACTGGGGCAATTCTTCGGGTAATGAAGGTTCACCGCCAAAAATCCCGATCAACGCCTGCAAATCCTCCTTAGTGACGGTTTCGTCTAATGTGAGGGAAACCGTGGACTCGTTTACTTTGAATAAGTTTATGCCGTGTTCTTTCAAAGCGGTGGCCAAAACCTCGTCGGCAGTGGTGCCGTGTAATTCGACGGTCAACGTGTCGAAATAGTTCTTGTTCAACACTTTGTGGTCGGAAATGCTGTCGGCTAAGATTTTGGTGAATCCATAGACTCTGGCCGCGATATTCCTCAACCCCTGAGGGCCGTGGTACACCGCGTACATGGCCGCCATGTTTGCCAAAAGGGCCTGAGCAGTACAGATGTTGGAGGTGGCCTTTTCCCTTTTGATATGCTGTTCTCTGGTCTGTAACGCCAATCTGAGAGCCCTCTTACCCAACCTGTCTTTGGACACCCCGATGATTCTGCCGGGGATCTTCCGGGAGTATTTGTCGGTGGTAGCGAAAAAAGCCGCGTGGGGGCCCCCGTACCCGAATGGCACCCCGAATCGCTGCGACGTCCCCAAAGCGATGTCTGCACCAAATTCAGCAGGGGATTTAATCAACGTCAACGCCAATAAGTCGGTAGCCACGGCAAACAAACCTTTGTTGGCATGAACTATGTCGCCGATTTGCTTGTAGTCGTGAATCGACCCGTCGGTGCCGGGATATTGCACCAAAGCACCGCAGATTTCCCCGGCTTTGGCCTTCAACGCCTCCAAACCTTCCCCGGAGGCCAAATCGAGCTGCCAAAGTTCCACCGCAATGTTTTCGGCCCGCGATTGAATCACTTCGATCGTCTGCGGGTGCAAATTGCTGTCGATGACGTAAACCTTCTTTTTGCCTCGCAAGTTGTGGAAGGACATCGACATGGCTTCCCCAGCAGCTGTTCCTTCGTCCAACAACGAAGCGTTGGCAATAGGTAACCCTGTCAACGACGAAACCATCGTCTGGTAGTTCAACAAACTCTCCAATCTCCCCTGACTGATTTCCGGCTGATACGGGGTGTAGGAGGTGTACCATTCGGGAGACTCGAGGAGGTTTCTCTGAATCACGGGAGGTACCTTTGTGCCGGCATAGCCTTTTCCGATGAAAGACTTGACAATGCGGTTCTTATCGGCCAATCCGTGCAAGTGGTCCAACATCTCCAGCTCTGTAAACCCGTTTTCAGGCTGAATCTTCAACTTTCTCTTGAAAAGCACGTGCTCAGGGATGGCCTTGGATAAAAACTCGTCCAAATCGGAGTATCCCAAGTCTGCCAACATCTTATCGACATTATCGGGAGAAGGCCCAATGTGACGTCTGGTGAAGGTGTCTAAATTGTCATATTTGGTTGTCCTGTAATCAGGATCGTATATCTTGCTATAATTGTCACTAGACGTATTGGCGACAAACCTGGCGAAGCCGAGGCTCAAAGTGGCAGACCTGACACTTCTATTGGTGGCTCGACTCAAAGTCGATCTAGATATCGATAATCTGGCTCTGATCATTGTGAAAGGAATTCAAAAGAATTAATTAACGTCTGATCCATGGGCTTTTATACGGAGTCAACCAGAGTTAAAACGAGTCACTTTGACGATTTTAATTTTGGTGGATGCACCCAGGAAGGCCACCGAAAGAAGTCAGCGTTGTGGTCTTGGAACGAGGTGCAGTGCGTCTTTCTTGGGATAAGCTACCCAGCTACAACGTCGTATGCATCGCCCTCTTTGTGTGTTCAGAGTCATCTGCGTGAATGCGAAAATCACAGTCGTTTCTGATAAGAAATACGGCCTCGCAACCGGGGTAGAGCCTCACAAATAATAAGCAAGGGAAGAAAACGATTGAAAAGGAAGTAAACGGAATAAAGAGATTGAAACCGATTAGAAACTATTAGAGGAGAGACTGCATTAAATAACTCTCAATTAACCAGCTATCTATTTTTTAGCGGCTTTAACAGCAGCTTTGGTGACTTTACCAGCTTTGTCTGATTTTTCAACAGCTTTGATAACACCAACGGCAACAGTTTGTCTCATATCTCTGACGGCGAATCTACCTAATGGTGGGTATTCAGTGAAAGCTTCAACACACATTGGTTTGGTTGGGACCATCTTGACGATGGCGGAATCACCTGATTTGATAGATTTTGGTAAATCTTCAATCTTTTTACCGGATCTTCTGTCCATCTTTTCTAACAAGGTGTCGAATTTACAAGCAATGTGGGCAGTGTGACAATCCAAGACTGGAGAGTAACCAGATGAGATTTGACCTGGGTGACCTAACACAACAACTTGGGCAGTGAAAGATTCAGCAGCTTTTGGTGGATCGTTTTTAGAGTCACCACAGACGTTACCTCTTCTGATTTCTTTAACAGAAACATTCTTGACGTTGAAACCGACAT
>JAKUAE010000027.1:0-169809 GCA_030579195.1 Yamadazyma diospyri | reverse complement strand
TGGGGGGGGGAAAGGTGGTACAATGGCCGGAAAAAGCAATCAATAGAGATATCGCCTGGCAGCACCTGCCGCCAGCGGGGCGATCGACAATGCAGATGCTGACAAATGAGAGATGAGTGTCCCAAACAGGCAAATACCAATCAGAGGAGGGCTTGAGTAGCCGCGAGAAACACGCGATGTTGGAGTGGGTTGTCCACGCAGCGCAGCGTAGTGCGGGCAATTTTCAACCCAGGGGGGGGAAGTGTGGGTTCTGGGCGATGGCACGTGAGATATGGTTATCGCATTTCGCACCCAGTCTCAGATAAGGGGGGCGGAAGGTGGGGGCGGAAAGGGCGAGACAAAGGGTGAGCGAAAAAACAAATGCACATATTAAGCTAATGATCTAATACACAGATTCAATGTTCTCCACAACACATCCAGCATCGTCGCTAGTGGCTTTTTCCACCAACTTACCGATGACGATGGCGTCTTCTCCATTGTCTTTCAACGATTGTAAGGTGGCGTCGACCTTGGACTGTTCCACGATCAACACCATACCTATACCCAAGTTCAAAGTCTTTAAGATATCCTTATGAGGAATATTACCCAATTTTCCTAACCACTTGAAGATTTCGGGCACGTCCCAAGTTTTGATGTCCACTTGGGCTTGTAGGTTCTTTGGTAAAGCTCTGGGGATGTTCTCCACCAATCCTCCTCCAGTTATGTGGGCCAAACCCAATATTAAGTCGTTTTTGATGGCTGGTAAAAGTTGCTTGACGTAGATTTTTGTGGGGACCAAGAATTCCTCTCCTATGGTTTTTCCGGGGGCAAATGGTGCGGGTGAAGAGTAATCGAACTCCTTTGAAGTCTCGATCAAATGTCTGACCAAGCTGAACCCATTGGAATGTACACCGTCGGATTTCAATCCGATCAACACATTGCCAGCTTGCATTTTTTCAAGTCTGGGCAAGATTTTATCCTTGTGCACGGCACCCACTGCAGTTCCGTTGGTATCATAATGGCCTGGGGCGTACATACCAGGCATTTCACTGGTTTCTCCCCCTACTAAGGCGCATCCAGCCAAAATACACCCATCAGCAACTCCACTGACGAAGTCCTTGGCAATATTGATATCCAATTTAGCAGTGGCAAAGTAGTCCAAAAACATCAACGGCTCGGCACCTTGCACCACCAAGTCGTTGACATTCATCGCCACCAAATCAATTCCCACGGTGTTGTGAATATTCATTATTTGGGCAACTCTCAACTTGGTACCAACCCCATCGGTGGCACCGACCAACAAAGTGTCGTTGGTTTGATATCCGGCTTTCGACAAATCGAATAAACCACCGAAACCACCGATATCCGAGTCAGTACCGGGTCTAGCGGTCGATTTGACTTTGGCTTTGATTTGTTCCACCAATAAGTTACCGTTATCGACAGAAACTCCGGCTTCCGCATAGGTGACACCTCCCACCTTGCCTGCATCTCTGAAAGCTCTGTGAGCAATATCTTTCCTATTATATTTGCCCTTGAAGTCCACGTGTTCAACACCAATATAGGCTTTATCCACCGATTCTTTGAGTGAAGACGCAATAGCAGTGGATGCAATGACTCTGCCACCAGCAGTAACGATTTTGCCGTCTTTGGTGGTGGTACCGGCATGGAATATAAAGGTATCTTTAGGAGTTTGGGAGATTTTGATCTCATCTCCCTTCTGGTAGCTTTCTGGGTATCCACCTGCGGCCATGACCACAGTGGTGGAAGACATGCCTGATTTGACATCGATTTTCACAGAATCTAATCTGTGTTCCGCACAAGCCAACATAACCTCCGCCAAGTCAGTATCGTCAGTCAACAAAGGTAACACAGTTTGAGTTTCTGGGTCACCGAATCTGACATTGTACTCCAAAACCATTGGTTCCTTGGCTGGAGTCAACATGATTCCAGTGAACAACACTCCAGTCATGGGGTATCCATCTTGTCTCATTCCATCGATAGTTGGTTTGATCACCTGTTCGTTGATTTTCTTCAAAATCGACTCTGTGGCGATTGGAGCAGGGGCATAAGCACCCATTCCACCGGTGTTCAACCCTTTGTCGCCGTCTCCGATTCTCTTGTGGTCTTGAGCAGCAGGTAAGTTGAAAAACAGGTATCCGTCAGTAATGGTCAAAATCGATAATTCGTCACCTTCTAAGAACTCTTCGATGACGATCTCGTCTCCAGCACTTCCAAAATTCTTGGCCACCATGATTTCATTCAACCCTTCCAAAGCCTCCTCCTTAGTTTCTGGAATCAACACCCCCTTTCCAGCAGCAATTCCATCCGCTTTCAACACGATTTTGTAGTCCACCTCCTGAATATGCTTCTTAGCATCTTCAACGTTGGTGAAGTTCTTGAATCTAGCAGTAGGGATGTTATATTTGTCCATAAAGACCTTTGAAAACGCTTTGGAGCCTTCCATGGTGGCAGCTTTGGCAGATGGGCCGAAAACGGGCACGCCGATTTTGGTGAACACGGTTGAAATTCCGTCGACCAAAGGTTGTTCGGGGCCAGGAATCACCAAACCAATGTCTTGCTCCTGGGCAAAAGCTTGTAGCTTGGCGAAGTCCTTAGGAGATCCCGATAATTCAGGAACATTAACAACTTTGTCGTTGATAGCGGTACCACCGTTCCCGGGAGCAACAAATATCTTTGCAACTTTAGGTGATTGGCTTAGTTTCCATACAATAGCATGTTCTCTACCACCGTTACCAATTACAAGGATATTTAAGGACATAATGGTGAAGAAGTTTGGAGAAGATTGCAATTAAGTGCAGTTAATTTTCTGACTCAGTGCGATGGGCTGCAAATGAGTGTGGGGCGTGAGCGCGACCACCTTGGGGCTCGCGGCGGTGAGGCTGCTACTGGCGCGGTCATCGGGGCCCACAGTGGGTTCGGCGCGGATCTCGTGCGAGCTGGCCTCGCTGGCCACGAACCCATCTCACACTCGCTGCAACTCTCTATCATTAATGTCAATTACTATGTACATATTTACAACAGCCTTAAATAGCAACGTCCCCCTCGCCAATGATGCCTTCGAACTTATAGTCGTCGTCGCTGGGCAATTTCACAGGATTCCCCGACTGGTCGATTGGAGTATACAAATAATAAGCCAACAAACTATTGACCACTGCTCTTGTTTTGGATTCATTCAACGAGGATCCCACCCCTTCACCCAACTTGTGATTCCCCACAAATACGCCAGTGACATATATGGCGTGGCTCGATAATCTACCGGTTTCGGCGATCAACCGGATGGAGATGGGTTCGGTCAAGTTCAATTTTTCACATATTCTGGTTAATTCTCTGGTGGGTTTACTAAACTGAAACATCGACTCGTACTCTACTTTACGGGACAAAACGTGATCGTTGATGAATTGTTTGGCTGCTTTCTCTCCACAATGGGTGTATAATCCCCCGATTATCGATCTTACAGCCGATGCATAGGCCTCGGCTTCACTGGAAACAAAGTCGTTGCCTCTGATGGTTCTGGACTCCAAATCGTTCAACTCGATTATTCCGTCCTCTGTTATGTTGTTTTTCTGGCTGTCCTCCAAAAACCTTAATCTACCATACTTCAAGACCTCAGGTTCCTGCGATAAGTGTTTATCCAAATTGGAGGTTATGTCGGCTTCGATCCCCCAGTTCTTGCCGATGTCGTATAAAGTGTCAACACCCACATACGAATTGATGGCTTCATTAAACACTGGGATCGGCAATCTGGGGTGTCTTAATAATAGGTATTCACTGACGTAGTAGGTCAATAAGGTTTTACCCAAGGTGTTCAATCCGAAATTGTTGGCCAATCCCTCGGTTTTTATCAAGTTCAATGCCTGTGATAAGGTAGAATGTTCGTATTTCGAGGGTAAGTTCAATCTAGAATGCAATGCCACGAGTAAAGGTGATTGTTGTGCTGTTGTTTCGGGTAATTTATGGGTGAACCTGGTGTTCTTGTAGCTGCCATAGTTGTCTATTTCTTCGTATTTGGTTTTGAAAAACGGATCTGGCCGAGCCACCTGGTAGTTACGATGCAACGTTATGTTTCCTATACATCCACGGGACAATAACGTTATCTTATTATGATTAAACGACTTTATCATCCTGCCGTAAATTTTTCACTTTTTTTTTCACTCGATTTTTCTCACTGAGGATTTGAGGTGTGTGCAGGAGCAGGAGAGGGTAGGTTGGGCTCGAAGGCCGGAGGGAAGACCGAGAGGAGGCGACAGATGCGTGGGTTCATAGACTGGGACCGCGAGAAGTCATGGGGAGGAATAAAAGGGAATTGGCTGGATATTGCATTGTTGTAGCCTCTATTGAGCACCATATACAGCCCGGTTTATTTCCCCCATTTTTTGACCGATGCGTCCCAAAATGATCCCGAACAACACCAAATAACACATCTGCCTCCCTCTGGAATTTTAGCTCGTCAAACCTGCCACATCCCTTAAAAACCTCTTCCTTATCCCACCATACTTAAACACTTAACCATCGCACGACCATAGTCGCAAAATCTCATCCAACCAGAACGAAATCAAAGTTGAGAACACCACTATGTCAGGACACCACCACGCTCCCCGTGTCAACGCATGGGCTATCGGCGCCATGTCATCAGTCTTGATCATTTATGTTGCCATCAAGTCGCCATTGAAGTACAAATGGCTCAAGGAAGACAGAATAAGCCCCAAGGCTGACTTGGCTTGGAGAAATGCTTCTCAAACCTGGTTAGACAGCCAGAAGTAAGAAGAAGCTGTAAGGAGAGGTTTCCACAAGGAGAAATTGCATTTGTAGTGAATGAATATTTATTATTTGAAGTTTCTTATCCTAGTTTGGTCAATTCTATTGGCTCGGGTGTCAACTTATACCAATCGGACTCTAATTTGAAGAAACACCACATGAATCTTCGAAGGATCTCTAGCACTTCGATCAAACAGTATCCAAAAGAAAAGGCATCGTAGCCAAAAAGAAACAATCCCACCTTGTTGATGATAGGTGAGTTTTCGGCATCGTGAATGATGACAATCTTGAATATCCACAAGTATCGGAGGGTAAAATCGATGGCAATGGCTCCGTAGTATATGAATTTGCTCCGATAGATCAACTTGTCGTCAGACCTCAAGAGGTGGGGGGACTTAGGTAAGAATTTCACAAACAACCCGTCAAACAACCCAAATCCCCAATCCATCTTTACGTCCCAAATAAACGAGTAGGTTGAATTGACAAACGACCCAAAATACCAGAATATGTTGAGGGTCTTTATGAATCGTAAATGCTGGTCCTTTTCTGCCCCTTCGTCCTCTCCCCACTGCTCGATGTTGAATTTGATCAAGAAATTGATGAATATTGGACTTATTCCACTGACATACTTCAACAAGTTGAAAAAATGCTGCCTTTTGCCGGTAAGCGCAAATTCGTTCCAGCATTGTCTGATTCGAATGAAGCTGGGCAAGCACAAAATCAGAAATTCAAGAATTTCGTTGTAATGTATCTCGTCACTGATGAAATAATGCCAAATGAAGATTCCTATATCGTTCAAAACCTTGGAATAAGACATCAAACTGTCACTGATCAATATATCGTTGGTTCTCATGTTGGAAGAATCGATATTCCCGCTCAAAATCCTCTTCATGGTGGTGAAGATCCTCAATTTCCCGATGGATTTGTGGTCGTTGTTGTGGAAAATCCGGTAGCAGATGGTCATCATCGTAACCAACGGTATCAAGTGGTACAAGAGCTTCAACGTCGCATGATCCCCCTCGTCAACGAATATTATCTGGATGCCTTTGAAGATCACATAAGATATTATGGTATTAACGGAGATGATTCTGAAGTTCCGCCATATCCCCTTTAAAAGGAGGTTATTTTCCTGAATATCCGCCTCGGAAACCGTGGCATACTCTCCGATTTCAGGGGTCTCCCCCAATTGTGGGTAATTATGGCTGGAATACGATAGATTTATGAGCTGTAGCACATTCATCCCGTTGAACTTGTAGCACCCGTAAACGATGAAATACCATAGAAGATGGCCCAATTGGATTAGGAATAGAATCCTATACGGCAAAGGGACTATGGAGTCGAAGATAATCTGATCTAGTTGCTCTGATTCATCCATCTAAAGATTGTTTAGTGCGAAAGATGAGGCTGGCTCAGACGTGTAGCGCGATCGGCCCACAGGCCAGAACCAGATGGCGCGCACACTAAACCATTGACATACAGAGATGCAGAGAACTAGTGCGATGAGTTGCCCAGTCGTAACAAAGCACACTTCAGTTGTGTAAAACACATAAAATTTTAATCATTAGTATCATGATTAGCATGGATAACATCATCAGTGCCCATCATACTAGTAGAGACAATAGACGTCAAATCAGAAACGGTTAGATCGCCTAATCCAAATGTCTGTGATTTAACCTTTTTCACACCGTGAATAATCGATTCTAAACTGTTAATATATGTCTTGAAATAGTAAGAATAACTTCAGAATTTTCAGTGTTTGGCTATAATCGAATCGGTCATAGTCCTGAGAAGGATCCTCCGTTTGGGGCGACAGCTTGTCATCAGGTTATTCGTATTTTCACATACCATTGAGTTGGATTTTTCTGAAAATTTTTTCGATGCGTTTAAATATGGGGAGGATGGTGTACGGGTGTGGTATCTGGTCACGTGGGTAAAGCTAGGCCCGGTGGCTAGGGCCGAGGGCGCGGGCGCAGAGGGGAGAGGCATCGCCACGGAGTCGTATATATTCTATTTTTTACCACCTCTTTTATCCCCCTTCTTGTCACCCTTTTTGTCCCCCTTTTTCGTGACCTTCTTATCATCCTTACTGAACTTAGGCTTGTGTTTCGATCTTTCCTTTCTGACTTTGTCCTTTCTCTCGGTTTTGGTCAAATATCTGAACTTCTTCTTTCTTTTCTCTTTGTCAGAAGTCTTTCGACCTCCGTTCACCACCACAGCGTAATTCTGAGCTCGTTTGATGGATTCGTCCAACACATCCTGCGATCTACTCAAATCGACATTATTGGCTCTGGCTTTCTGCTGAAGGTCCTGAATGTTGGTCATGAGCGGATTGTCCACCGACTCGATGACAACGGTGGTGTCGTCGTCTATTATAGCCTGAGATTCTTGAATCTGCTCTGGATCAACATGGTACACTTCTTTTATCACCGGCTCTTCGGTTTTAGGTCTTGCACCATCATCATCGTCGTCGTTACTGTTTTCTTCTTCGTCGTTTTTGGAGTCGAACCCGTCCCACTCTTCATTGTCACTATCGCTCAACGCAAGTACGGAGTTGTTGAATTGCTTCAATTGGGTTTCCAAGTCGTTTTTACGCTCCTCTCTGATCCGCTTTCTTTCTTCGACTCTGGCTATTCTTTCCTGCTCCTTAATATATGTTTGGGCATTCTTCTGTCTTTGAACTTTACGTTTGTGGAACCCGGTCAAGTAGTCTTGACGAGAATTCTTGTCAAATACCACCTCATCGACACCGTACTTCTTTTGCTGTCTCTGTATGTACTTTTTACCTCCAGTTAAGATCTCTCTGTTGGTTCTGACCATGATGCCTTGTCTATAATTCCTCACTCTTCAACAGTGGTGTGGGACCAAAATAACCTGAGAAATTTCAAGATGAGCATCTCAAAAAAAATCCCCAACCCACACACTAAACAAGATTAGATTTCAACCCGACTCCCCCATGGAAAGTATAGAAAAAGTCCAGCAATTCCTCCAGTCATTAGATGGGTCCATAGATGATCTTGAAGCGAAATTGCAGCCCATAATAACCCAGTCATTGGAAGAAGTCATAGCTCCCATAGAATCACCTGTGGAGCGGATTGAAGTGTATAATAATTATTCCTATGTGTTGGTTTCCATAATATATGCCTACTTGAAGAGCACGGGAGTAGATCTTACGGGACATCCAATCATGAAAGAGCTAGAAAGAGTCAAGAACTACAACAAAAGACACAAGGACTTGTTGGAAGAAATGAGCAATCAAGAGAATAAAACCACTAAGCAGAGCGAAAATGCCAAAGATTTCTTGACCAAAACGTTGGGAGTCAAAGGCACCCAAAACACATTGAATGACACCAGTCCCGCCATAAGCAAATCCAATTTCCAGGGCACACACACAAAATTTAAAAACTAATAGGGTAATGACAGCTAGATGTAGGACAATGTAAAAAAGGATAATATGCGTGTTTATTCATAATTCATTATTCATTAGTAATATTCTTCAAAAAGATGTTCGTTCTTTAATTCCTCCACAACAAAGTAAACTTCCATTAGCAAATGAGGAAATCTCAGATTGAAGTATTGGTAAAATCCGCTGGGCAATGGACTCATTTGCCTTTGCAATTCGATTGGCATATCGTTGAAATGATGATACTTGTTTCTTATGGCTCTGAGCAAGTCCATCAATTTGTCTGAGTGGTATTTCCGGTACTTTCCAAGATTTGACAAAAATTCCTCATCGAACTTATTGTGCCAATTCTTACTTACCTTGCTAGAAACCAGTTCCAACAAGATCAATAGAGGACTAGGGGGGTCCCGTCTTTCGATTTCGAATCTGTCACTAGCCTTCAAAAGAAATTCCAATTTTTTACCATCAGACCAGAAGAACGGGTGTTTTAATATGGTTTCGGTGTTTGGTCTTAAGGTGGGATTAAAATTGATCA
The DNA here is from genome assembly GCA_030579195.1 of Yamadazyma diospyri. NCBI lineage: Eukaryota > Fungi > Ascomycota > Pichiomycetes > Serinales > Debaryomycetaceae > Yamadazyma > Yamadazyma diospyri. Next base: position 161,119 of record JAKUAE010000027.1, on the reverse strand, counting down.
TCTTTCCAATCAAGTGTTTCAGCTCCACTTCATCTTTGTACTGCTTGAGTAAATTCAAATTGTATTCCCCTTTGATGATGTTTCCCTCACGTAAATATCTGTCACCGAATGGGTGATGTCCCCCAGTGAGTATATAGAAAAATATACAGCCCAAAGAAAAAATGTCAATGGCTTTGGTTAACCTTTTAGTTCCTGGCGCTCCGGAATTGGAGTTGGATCCCACTGATGATATAGTATCGGGGGATATTTCCAGTATGTCATGATTCAACAATAATTCAGGAGCTCGCCATCCGCTTGTACCAGAGGCTGCATTTTGAGTGGTAGCCCTGAAAGACGATTGATCGTGGTCCAACTTCTTACAAAGACCGAAATCACTGATCAACAACCTAACCTTATTCGAGTTGTCACCAATCAAAATATTCTGCGGTTTCAAATCACGATGAACAATTTTCAACTTGTGCAAATAATGTAACCCGTTGGTCAACTGGAACAATAGATCATTCAAATTGCTGTTCTCAAGTGTAAGCTTGAACCTCTTATCAAGAGAATGTTTCTCGATGAGATCCTCAAGCGACCCTTGACATAATTCAAGCGCTATGTATAAGAATTTTTCCGAAAAGCTTGATTGGGAGCAAAAGTATCTGATGACGTTAGGATGGTCATCGGACTGCTGCAACAAAGAAACCTCATGATTGGCCACATCATAAAAGTCTAGCAACATTCTCTTTACTGCAACTGGTCGATTTTCAAAGGTGCCTTCGTAAACAACTGTACCATGGGAACCATAGCCTAAAATTCTGCTGGAAATTATCAAATTGTTCTCTATTTGGAGCTTCTTTACTTGGTTTTTGCCGTTGATTTGCTTGACGAGAGATCTGGTGGTAATGATAGTTTCTTCGGGTTCTTCTTCAATTCCAGATTCCTCATCACTGGACTGAGATATAACAACATGCTTCTTTTTACCTCTTCTCCCACCCCTCGTTCCACGCTTTCGTTTTTTCTTTGTTTCCTGCTCATTCTCAAACTTTGTCTCCTCTATTTTCTCTTCAACAGCAATTTCGACTATTTCTGGCACCTCATCTTTAATATCCTCGGGTTCCAAAACCTCATCCACTTCCAACTTTTTCAAATCTCTACCTACTTTGAATCGTCTGATGAAGGTGCCAAACTTTGAAATCGACACAAATAACGCAAGTAAGAATAGCAACACCACCAAGTCCTCACAAATACGCTTCACAATGGAAAAATTATTTTCTCTTTTGGGTGGGTAGTATTCAGGCAAATAGGTCTCATATATATCTCCGGGATCTTGTGGAGAAGTGGGAATTAGTTGATTATGAGTTTTGGTGTTGAACTTTATGCCCTGAATTATGCTAGGTACGGTTTGATCGGGTACAATCAAGTCGTACGTTCCCCTCTCATCTAACATGTTATTAGTTGAGCCATCAATTTGGGGACGTTGAAATTTAGATCTAGGCTGATATCCTGAGTTGGCACTCAATGTGTGACAATTGTGGATTCCACTGATGAAATCCCCTTGAATACCGAAAGAACGTAGGTTATCCAAGCCGATGGAGCTATGGCGAAGCTCATATTCATTCAAGGTTGATTGGTATATTGAAAGGGGGGCGGATTTTATTAATGTGGGATAATTCTGGAAACTCATGGCATACCATTGATCGTTAGTTCTGTTTACAAAACACAAGTCTTGACTATCTTCTGTAATTTGCAAATCGTTCAAAACCCGGAGTGGATGGGGGATTAAATGGTGGGAGGATCTCTTGAAATCCTGAAAAATATCGAAAACATTTACAGCCAATGAAGGTAATTTGGTGATCCAAACTGGAGTGCCTAGATTTTGATTGATGCCAAGGAGTGACTTGTCGTAAAACGGGGTGAAATATAACTCGTCCAAAGATTTTTTATTCTGTAGTATCAAGTCATTATCGATATTATTTGGGCCCCATTGGCTGTAGGTAACGTTCCAAAGGACTCCAGGCTTGGCCTTGGAGTGAATGGTCAATTCATATGTGGTTTTACCAATCATGAGCTGATCGTTGCTGGCTATGTTGTCGTTGAAATTTATGCAAGTATCTCCTCCAAATTGTTTCAAAATTTCCCCCGTATGAATATCAATGGTGAAGAGCTCGGTTTTTCTAGTCCCGGTATAGATGTTGTCATCCCCGTTCAAGGAAAACGGGCTTTGAAGCACTAAATCTTTGATTGAAGTAGGCAATCGGTTCAAACCGAATTCGTTAGTAAAATAGTATAACGAGCCATCCTCATAAGGTTCCACAAGCCAAACCACGTTTTCGGCCAGCTCGTTTGAAATCTTGACTAAAGGATCGCCATGCAATGTCCATATGAGGTTTCCGGTATTTCTATCGACGCTGTGTAAATTACCGTCCACATCGCTTATTAATAGGGTGTGGGACAATGAATAATCGTCTATATTGCGAGAATTCAACGGAAATAGCGTCTTTTCGTCTTTCTCTGGATGCTGTAGCTGGTCAACGGATCTATCATACTTCTGGTCTTGGTAGCGCTTCAAATCACTACAATAAATTAACGAAAGTTGTAGCACTAAGAAGTAAACGAATCTCATACTGTTGTTTCGGCAATTCAACGTCCCAACTGAGAAACCAACCCTGGAAAAACTGTCTTAACTGAAATGAAAGATGTATATAAAAATTAATACCTAGTACGGCACCAGTTGTAGCCAGGAAGGTAGCTTGACGTTTAATGAATTTGAGGATAACAAAAAATTTTCGCGCTACTCGGTAGTATTAGAAGCTGGCCGCTCGCAGTCGCGCCATCGAGCCCAAGGGAAGCGGGCCAAATGTTCGACCGCCCGCGTTACCCGCCGCAGGGGCTAGTTTGTTCGGGCTCCTATCTCTCGGCCTTAGATTTTGCAGCAACATGGGTAATTTATATTTCAGTCTGCAGACATTTCGATGTTGCGCGCAGCAGTGTTCGTAGACGATTAAGAACGCTGCCACATTCTTACCCAATAATAGCGTGTAGCGGTGACATCTCCTCCGCCTCACGATACACAGTACAACTGATAGGAGTTACACTAGAGGGGACGTGTTCTAAATCTATAATCTACCATAATACATAACGATGCACATTCACATATATACAATAATGGAATCTTTGGTCCACTACTCTTTGTGCCAGCACTAATTATCACTCAACTCAACTTTCATTTCCTCCAAGATATCCGTGGTTCTTAATTTCCTTTGGTCGGCGATCATGGTCACAAGTCCTAAAGCTATATCTCTCAACTCATTATATTGTTTGAGCTTGCTGATGTGTTTTTTTACTATGGCTTCGGGATTATCGTCGCTATCCAATTCACTTATTAACTCAGAACACTGGTTTTTGATGTTTTCCAAGCTTTGTTCTTTCAATGCGCTGGCATTCACTACCGTTGGTGGAATAGTTATATTCTCAACCGGCTGCGAAACATTGATTTCTGGTTTGGTTAGGTCCGTTAGCTCTGGGGATATGGACTTGAACATGCTTGATGGTGAACTTGATCAACGATTTGCCGTAATATGCTCTCGTAATATGCTTTCGTAATCTGCTACGTAATATGCTGATTTACTTCCGTGTGCTACAAATGTGTCAGTTGTGAGTTTGTAGGGTTTGTGGGCTTGCTTGAACCAACGCCAGACTCGAATTTGGTTTTCAATGTAGAAACCGAAACATATTTATTTGCTTCAGGGTCGTGCCCGCGCAAACTCATGAGATTTTCCGTTTTGGAATTAACCCTTTACGTCATCTATTGTTTGCTTGACAACCATGATCGCATTACAAGCATCCACGGTATATTAGTCAGACACCTATTTTCCGGCTTATATCACACGCGAAGGAGCAGCCAAACTGTCAAGGTCTAGAGATGTTTCCACACGGAGCCTTATCCATTCAAATTACGCTTGAGTCTATCTAGTTTGAGTTGAGTCAACTTGACCACCTCCTGCAATTCTTGAGTGTTATAACTTTTCATTACATTATTCTGGCTCATGTGGAGCTTGTTGTCCGTTTTGTCCTCGATCCAGTCCCATAGATTGACTTCACTCTTGAGTAGGTTATCTTGCTTGAGATTGTTTTCTATGCTTGGAATTAGTAGGAATTTTTCGTTGTTGATGCTGATTGAGTTGTTTAATATCCTGAAATCGTTCGATCTGTTGAATATCACGTTATAGAACTTGAATGTTGTAAAAAGCATCACCACAAGGATCACATATCCCGTCACGAGGCTGGAGATGGCGGGAATTGGAACATTTGACCCGATGGTTTCGATGCAATCATTAATTTTCTCAACCAATGTCAATTCCTTCTTCTCTTCCTCTGGCGGTGGAGAGGGAGCTTTCGTTGCTTCGTCTTGTTTCTTGATTGTGGGACTTCTCTTCTTCCTCTTCTTGCTGTTGTCACTTTTCAAGATATCGTTGACGGTATCGACCAAGATTTTCATTGACTCTTTCTGCCCTTCGATACTGCCCTTCTCTATGGGTCCCTTGATCCACGACTTGCCGGTCCATTCCACTTGTGTCAAAACATAAAGCTTGGTGGAATTGTTCGGTCCCCAGTAAAAAAACAACTTGGTTCGAATCTTGAATGCATTTCCACTGGGTACATCAGGGGTGCTAGTAGTCTGTTCGACTAAGATCTTCTTGTTGGTATCGAATTCAATGACCTTGTCATTTATGATACATGTGGTTTGTTTGGGCCCTATAGCCCCGTTTAACGGTTTGACATATTTGTAGTTTCTCTCTTTGTTGTTATTTGATATCCCAGATATATTGTTTTCTTCGATTTGAATATTCTTTTGGTTCTTTAGAACTTTTATGTAGTAAGAATTGTCCTTTCCAAATAAAAGGTTGAATACAGCACCCAAGGGGGCTTTGAATTCGTCCTCGATGATCACCACCTCATTGCCGGTCTTTTCGTAGTCTAGCGAAAACGGCTCATGAGCAGATGGTCCGATAAGCGGTATTCCGTTGAATGTTTTGCTGTCGGTGCCGGATCTCGACCGCTTATCTGATCCATTTTGATCTTCGTTATTGGAGGAAGGCTTCTCCGACCCATCTGGGGTGTTATTGTTAGTTCCGTTGGCAGTAGAAGTCGCACTAGAATCCTCAGTGCCAAGCAGCTCTACTTCTCCAATCTGTCCCTCGTCAAAGGCTTCCAGCTCGTGGTCGGAGTCGGATCCTGAGTCAACACCATCAACCAGGGGAATTCGATCATCGGTATCGACGTCGTCATCGTCATCATCTTCGGGTTCAAAAGCAATGCTTTGATCGTTGTCAATTAACACCCGATGCCACACCTTGGTCAATAATTTGAATGTGGTATCCCGGGAAATGAATGTTGCGAAAGTATACTTCTGATAAAGCGTCCGGATAATCATTCCGTTGGGGAAAAGAACAGCAGTTGAGCGTTTTTCAATTTGAACAACCTCTTGCAAGGGAATCAACAAGTTGGTCACCCAACCCAATATGTTCGACTTAAAGCAGATAAAATTCTCTGAAAGATACATTCTTCCCTGAACCAAGATATCTTTGGATAGTGCACAAGAGAAATCGTCAATCAACTGCTCTTCCTTGGGGATTTTCTTGAAGATCTGGTGGAACTCTTTGTTTCTTTTTTCCGATGCAAATGCTATTGTTTCACTAAAGGAATAACTTTCCTGATCGCTGGTAACGTTGCCCTTTGGAAGTGGATTCTCGTCTTCATTGTGATCCACATGGGCAAAGTCGTCGAGACTAAGATTGCCCTCGCCCAAGGTGTTTATGGGACTTTCCCTGACACTTTCGAAGTGAATTGATTTGGTTAGCGAGTCTTCCGAGAGCACGTTCGGTGGCAGCTGCGGCACATCGTCGTTTTTAATCAACTCATCTAGATTCTTACTGAAGGTGGAGTTGTTGGTGGTGTCGGATTTGCCTGATCTTTCACTCTTGTCCGACTTGTCGCTCTTTATCATCGAACTGTGGGCTATGTTCAACAAAGATGTAAAAATCCCCGGCTCTTCTCTCGATTTGACCGACTTGATATCCACCCCCAACCTTTCGTCACTACCATTCAATTCTGACTTATCGGCCACACTTCTCCGTCTGGAACCGCCGTCGCTGTCGCCATTACTATCGTGCTTGACTTTATCGTGAAACCTGTCATTTACTTTGTGAACCACATTGGAAAGAAACCCGCTGCTGCCATTGCGACTGCCATTGTGCATTGGTTTCCCCAGCTCATCATACTTCATCACAGAGTTGGACCGGGACCGTGATCTACTCACCAACAAACTACTACTTGACTGGTTTCTTTCAACATCAAGATTCATTTTAGGTTAGACTGGTTTCGCACTTCCGATTTATTGCTTAGAAGAAGGTTTTGGGGAAGGGATGGATTGCGCCCTTGATCGACACTTGGCATTAGCGGTGTTCGCAACGGAGGTTGCGGCAGAGATTTGGGGTCAAGCATGGTTGGTGACCGAATTTTGTCGTATATTTGGTTTCGATTTACCGGCAACGATGCACTGGTAGGATTGTCTCGGACTTCGGTCCAGAAGGATCAAGTTAGAGGGATGTGTCTCGCTCAAGGTGGAATTGTGAAATTTTATTTGGCCCGACTTGCGACCGGTGAAAAGATGATTTTGCCGGGATCTCAGACCCTTCAAATAACCAATCTCTCGCTATCTAGTGGCAATCTTTAAAAGGTCTTAAAGTTGTCAGCGAGTTCTTAGCAAATAGCTTAGCGGCACGATCTTTTAGCGGCAGCAGCGTATCGTTACTGCGCTGGACGGTGAACCGTGGCGTAAGACCGTTCCAGACCGCCTCTCCGCAGATTTTCCAGACCAGACACGACATCCCGGTGCTCTACGAAATCGACCTGTGACACTTCATACTGGGCAATTGGTGATATTGGAAATCGGTGATACTGTGACATCGGTGACATTGTATTACCGATGATCTGCTCTCTATTCCCCACCGGCGGTTCTCCCGCGTTCCTTCTGTCCGCTTATCAACAATTCCGTTGGACATGTCGTTCTCCACAAAATTGCGATAAAACCGGAACGGCGTTATTTGACCGCTTCAGGCGTATGACTCAAACAATCTATATAAAAAACGGAATTTCCTAGTTTCGTAATTATTCGCTGTATATGATGAATAAACTGGACTCACAGTCGATAACGGAGTCCCACGATTCGGAGAAGCAGCCCCAGGAACTCGAAGCTTCAATCGAGCTTACAGAGGCTGAAAAAGATGCCAAGTGCAAGGAATTAGCAGAGGAGTTGAACATAAATGAACGGAGACTTCAGTGGAAAATCGATATATGCGTTGTTCCACCCTTAGCGTTGCTTTACTTCTTATCATTCTTGGATAGAGTGAATATCGGTAATGCTAAAGTGTATAATCTTGTCCAGGATCTTGGATTGACTGGTAACCAATACAATGTTGCCTTGACGATATTCTTCGTGCCTTACGTATTTTTCGAGTTGGTGGCCAATTACTTGATTAAGATTGTCGGGCCCCATGTTTTGCTTTCGGCGTGTATCGTTGCATTTGGGGGAATCTCCATTGGGATGGGTTTTGTCAACACGTATGGCCAATTACTTGCATGCAGGTTTTTGGTGGGGATGACCGAAGCCGGAACATTTCCGGCCATTTTCTACATTTTATCCACATATTACACCGGAGCACAAGCCCAAAAGCGGTATTCGGTGTTCTTTTCTTCTACTTGCTTGGCAGGAGGAGCTAGTGGTGCCATAGCATACAAAATCGCCGATTTGGACGGTGTTCACGGTCTTGCTAGTTGGAGATACATTTTCATCATCGAAGGTACCGTTACTGCAGGGTTGGGTATATTACTTTTCTTCATTATACCCAATTTTCCGGAAAAGTCCCGTTTCTTGAATGCAGCGGAAAAACAGTATTTGAAGTATAAGTTGGAGATTTTCTCGGGGGCCAAGTCGGGCTACGAAGTCAAAGTGCCGGTAAAAAAATTCTTGAAGGGCCTCAACGACTACATAGTGTGGTTGCCAGCTTTGTCGTACTTTGGATTCATTATTCCAAGTTACGGATACGCATATTTCTCCCCTACTATCATTCAAACGATGGGATATACTGGCGAGCGTGCCAACCAGCTTTCGGTGGCCCCTTGGTGTGCTGCTTTTGTGTTTTCGGTGACGCTTGCTGTATTTTCCGATTATACCAGAAGAAGGTTCCCCTTTGTCGTTTTCTGCTTGATTGTGGGGATTGTTGGTATGGCAATGATTTTGGGCTCATCGCATACCAGTGTTCGATTTGGGGGATGTTTCTTGGCTGCGTCGGGGTTGTATTCCGGTATGCCGCTTTTGGTTTGTTGGAACTCCATAAATTTCGCCGGACATGCCCGGAAATCCCTTGGGACCTCAGTGCAAATTGGGTTCGGAAATATTGGTGGAATCATTGCCACATTTCTTTTCCTCAGTAAGGATGCCCCGGTTTTCAGACCCGGTTTATCGGTAGGTATTGCATCGTGCTGCTTTGCATTGTTAATGGTGTGTACTTATTTGTACGCTATTGTAAGATTGAATAGGATAAAAAAGACTGAGGCATACATCACCCAGTTCAATAGCTTATCGGAGTTGGACCAGTTATTTGAGGGAGATAAAAATCCAACATTTAGGTATTTGTATTAATAGATATTTCTGCACGCTCGAGTTGGGAACCTATTGCTGAAGTAGAATCTAATAAACTGCCATGGTTGTTAGTTCGTGCTGTGGTAAAAATTGCGAGGTTTCCTGCGGGTCGCTGCATTTGGTGAATCACTCAACTCAAGCAGTGCTATTTTTGTCCAAGATGTTAACCCTAAATCCTTTCATCCAACGAGGTTTCCGACCTGTACACTAATATGCGGAATATTCTAGTGTAATGCCTCGAATACTGCTCAATTATGGAAGCTTGCATCAAATTGCATGAGCAATGACACTCCATTGACTCCTCTATCGACTTGAATGCCATCTTCTTGTCATTGTCCTTTTCAGATGACTAATAAAAATTCAAACAAAGTGAACCGATGAATACCCCTAATTAGCCCTCTGCTCGAAAGGAATTCGGCTGCAAAATTAATTGGGTCGCCAACGACATACCTAATTGCTGCTCGGGATTAATTGACCCGCCACTCAATCCCCTCTGGGATTTACGGCCCCGCTGCCAAGGCTTTCTCATGCCACTCACCTTTAACTCCTTTATGCCCTAACACTAATTCCCATTGTGGGATAATTACATTCCTATTGTGGATAAACGTGGTTTAAGCCGTAAAAAACCGTTACGAGAAAAGTTGGCACCACGACGGGCCACTAACGCATCTAATTCGTTGATGATTTAGAATAGGAGCAGATAAACGTGGCAATGAAGTTGATTTTATTACTGTTGTTACAGGAGGCCGTGGATGTTAATGGCCAATTGCCAATGTTCAGGCACCTGTCAATTAAGCTGTCAATCAGGCCTCAGGCGAAATTTGAGAATATGTCAAGTTCTTAGGAGCGAGGCGTGTCTCTGCCAAAATATCTTCTAAACTTCCCACGTTGTTTATGGAGACAAATCTAACCCAAACACAATAGCAGGTTCATAACTCCAACTATAAATAATATGATAATTCCACAATGAAGTCGTTACGAATCAATGCAAATCTTCTCCATTTTAGCTTTAGCTACTGCCACTTTGGCCAAAAATATCGTTTTGACCAACGATGACGGTTGGGCTGCCACCAACCTCAGAGCATTCTACAGAGACTTGAAGGAAGCGGGCCACAACGTTTTGGTTGTCGCTCCAGCTCAACAGAGATCCGGTTGGTCTGGTAGAGTCGACTACTCTTACTCCAAAGAGTTATTGGAAGATGGGGAATTTGCTTACAGAGTTAAAGGTGATCCAGCCTGGGGATACGAAGAAAACGACATGAACCTTTGGTACTTGAACGGTACTCCAGCCGCATGTGTTGGCTTTGCTTTGGACGTGGTGATTCCAAAATACTTCCCTCAATTGAACAACTCCATTGATTTAGTCGTTGGTGGTCCAAATGAAGGTGTTAATCTTTCTCCACAAACCTTTACAGTTTCCGGTACTATCGGTGCCACATATGAAGCTGTTTACAGAGGATTGCCTGCCATTGCTTTCTCCGGTTCAAACACCAACAACTCCTTCTACAAAGATTCGTTAGACACTGATCCATTGAATGTTGCCAATGTTTACTCCAAAAAGTCAGTTGAATTGGTGAACCAACTTTTTGCCGCTCAAGGTGATAACGCCAGAGCGTTGCCATTGGGTGTTGGTCTTAACGTCAACTATCCAAAGTCCGGTTACGATGACGAATCCTGTACTGACCCTAGCTTCACCAAAACCAGAATCACTGGGGCTGATTCTCAAGCTTATAGAGTCCTCTTAAACGAAACTACCGGTTTGTTGACCCTGGGTGACGTCGACTCCAGTGCCTTGACTGTTTGTTACAACGGACCATGCAACTATCCATCGGAATCCGAGGTTGTCTATGGTAAGGTCGGGCCATGTAAAGCATCCATTTCGACTTTCTCCATTGATTACGATGCTAATGCTCAATTACAAGCCGAAGTCGATGTTTTAATCGGTGGTGTTCTCGGCAACTAGCTGTTTTAGTTGCTACTCCAAAAGTTGTTTGTCTTTGACTTCAATACCCGTGTTTCGATAGAATATATGTTCTTATTTTATTTCTTTTGAACCTGTGACACAGTTTTAACGTCAGAAAGACCAACACGGCGGCCGATTCATGTTTGATGTGTCAATTGGTTCTCTATAATCATTTAGACGGAACCCCATTTTGGTTGCCTACAATGCTTAACCAGTAATTGAGATGTTTGATGAAGAAGCTGCCGTTTCCGAACTCGACATAGCTGCTTATGGCAAAATCCAATCTCTTTCCAGTCCCGCTCCAAATGCATCACTTTCATGTGATGTTTCCCCAGTCTGTGCGAATTCTCATCCTCAATCAACGATATCAATAATGGCAATCTTTTCTTCGTTGAGCAGTTTTTTTAATCGACACAAGAGGAAGATCATCATAACCTCCACCGTGGGGGTATCTATCTACTACTTGATCAATTATTTCATAGTTCAGAAATTCAGGAACTTTCAGAACTCCTTATCACAAGAATTGTTTATCAAAGAACAAATTAAAAGAAGATTCATCCAGACACAAAATGACTGTTACTACACGTTATTGTCGTTGCTACCTGTGTTGATAGGTCCTATCATAGATAATTCGCCCATAGAATTGATCACCAAGGCGTTGAAGATGAAGAAATCCAACACCAATCCAAAAGAGATCAGCGACAGTTTATTGACCACCGACAATTTGATATTACACTCTACTAACGACAATGAATTGAGTTTATACATGGGTAAATCGAAAACTGAATTATGGAAATTGTTGAAGATAAAAACCTTGACGAGGTTTTTGACCATGAGCTACTCCATTAGTTCATTATTACTATTAACCAGACTACAATTGAATATTTTGGCCAGAAAGTCATATTTGCAAAGTGCTATACAAATGAGCGGCAACAGGTCGTATTCTGAACCACCAGCGCCAACGGAAGAAGAGTATTTCATCGAACAAAGTTATCTCAGTCTCAGCTGGTGGCTATTAAATAAAGGATGGGAATCATTGAACTTAACAATCGAAAAGAGCGTGGAGGAAAAATTCAAACTAATCAACGCAAGAACAGAACTCACCATTGAAGATTTCAGGAATTTGTTGCTCGACGTAGTCGAAGAGATTAACTCCCACAGAAACGCAATTGTTGATTCAATTTGGCCTAACATAGATAATTTGAACTTGACGTTGTTAAACGTTCAACCAAATTTGATTGATAATTACAACGAAACATTCATCAAATTGATCAACGAGACCAACTCCATCGTGACTAATGATTATTTCCTGCAGAACTTGAATATATTAGTGACAAACAATATCGACACTTTGGTGGGCAATTTGAGTGAAAACACTACTTTGATTGGCACCACCAAACTCGCGAACTTGTTGGCTCAGTTGTCTATTCAATCTGAAATCTTGAGCAACAGCAGTTTAGATAACTCGGAGGAGTTGTCAGGTAATCCCTACATCAATACTTTGAATAATTTAGATAGCTTAGATGACTTTAGTGCTAGTATTTATTCCAACATCGAATAAACGACACCGTTATGCTCCCCTCTATTCAGATATTGTTTTATCCTGTATAAAAGGGTTGATGCCACATGTATTTGTGCCAGTTATGCGATTGTGCCAACTTTACCCAAAATCCCGATAGTCTCATTTTTTGCAACATCGACAAAATCTCACAAACGCAGAGGGAACGTTTGGTGTTGCAAAAGAATCATACCCGCCCCACACATCGCAAGCACACAACTAGCATGGCGTTCAAGGTCAAGCAGCTACAAAAGATCTCTACTGCCACTAATGAGGAGCTAGAATCCATGGAATCGCAAATACAACAAGAGTTCAAAGACATCGTGAGAGACTACTTGCAAGGTAGACTTTCACGAATTGACAGCCTTGTACGTAATATAGACGGCCAAATAAAGGATTTGAAAGGAGCAGATAGACAGTGGGACAAAATATATAACTTTGAGACCGTTTCCATTGATACCATCAGGTATAACCAGGAACGACTCAATAATAATGGGAGTGGATTTAAGGATTATGGTGAATACGAAGAAGAAATCAAAGAGGTTGTCAACAACGTAAACCACCCCAATAATTTCGATGATTATCTAGATAGGTCGAGGCAGTTGGAGTTTGAAAAGTTCTTCAAGCCTAGCTTGGACTCGTCCATTAGGGATTTGGATGTGATTTATAATGAAAGTCAATATCAGATTGAAATGATACGTCGAAACATAGAAAACAACAGAAACATCATATGGTTGCAGTATAGAGACAAGCTAATCAACGAGAAAAATAGATTAATCGAGGAAAATCTACACAAGTTGAACGACCTAAATCGGGCTTATCACGACGAAAACACCGCTAAGGAGTTCAAGAACAACTGGGATGGCTATCATAAGAGTTTGATCAGCGTGAGTGATATGAAACATGACAAAACATTGGCAAATAACGGAACTGACTACTTCGATCCTACAAACTTTATTGATGCCCCAGTCAAGGCTAATAGGTATGAGTTGACGAACATTAAGCACATAATCTTGAGAAAATTGGAATTGCAAGATAAGCTCTCGCACTGTGGTAGTTTGACCGAGAGTGAGATTGACTATGACTTGTCATTGATGAAAGGAAATTACCGAGAGAGTTCCCCGGTGCCCTCATATGACCACGATAACGAAGAATTGCAGAGACAATACAATAGACTTCTTTCGAGTGATACTAACCAGCCACAGCTTCCTTCGATGCCGCCGATTGAAGAATTCCGACCTACTGTATAATGAACTATAATGAATATTGATCTACTCACTCTCTAATAAGATGCTGGCATTCTTCAAGCCCGCCTGTTCGAGGGTCAAATCCAAAGATTCGATCATTTTGAACGACTTGTTGCTAGCATTCGATAAGTTGAACTTTTGATAATCCTGTTGGGCGAATTTGAGCCAACTGTACACCACCTCAATTTTGTCTGCGAGCCTGAATTTGTGAATCAATCTTTTTCCGTTGGGGAATCTGATTTGCAACCTGGTAGTTGGTTCCGAATCGTCCACCTCATGGTCCTGGGGTTCAATTCTGTCAAATATCGGCACATCGTCGGCAATTTCTGGCTGCAGAGTGTCGTGGTCGATCACTATTGACTCTTGGTCCATCGATTGCTTCAAAGCGTACTCTATCTGCTGCTCTTCGGTCAATTCGTCAGGATTGAACTTCTTCTCATGCTGAACAACCGGATTGTTGGAATTCGGTAATAGGGAGAATTTGGCCAAAAACTCGTCGACCTCATCTATCCAGTCTCCTACTTCAGGCACCACACCTTCGGCGAACTTGTACACCCTCTCCCCAGTAAGTGGATCCAAAATCAGTATATGGGGGTACTTTTCAAGGGTATAGAAATTCTGGTAGCTTTCACCGTTTGGAGAGTCATGCTGGTACTGCAAGAATACGAAATTCTCCATCACCTTTTTCTTAACATCTTTATTGCTCCAGAAATCTCTATTCATCACCTGGCAGATGAACTCGGTGGCATTTTGGATATTTACTAAAATCCATTTCCTTTCCAGCCTTCCCAAGGTTTTGGCGGTGTCAATGTCGACTCGCTGCATGATATCAAAAGGTGGCCGGAACAAGTTTGCCAATCTTCGTTGTGTGCTGTTCAACTCTGCCGTTCTTTCTTGTCTGACCCTTCTTCTTCTAGATTCGGGCCTTCTTGGTCTATCTATAACTTCTCCATCACTATCAAGCTCTATTATCTCGTCGTCGTCGGATTCGTCTGATTCGTCGTCATCTTCATCGTCAATTTCCTCGATTCTGTTCTCGTAGTAGTCATTTTCGTCATCGTCGTAACGTTGATTGAAAATCCCCACCCTGCCACTGCCGAAAATATCAGTGGGCCTTGAAACCGGTGGCTCGTAGTTGAATGAATCAACCAATGTTTCATGTCTATGGATGTTACTATCGGCCTCGCGAACATTTTCCTGCTGACCATACGCTTCTTCCTGCAATTTTTGGGCCAATTCCTCGTCGTTGGACCCCCGGGTGCTGGGGACGGCCCCACCGCCGTTTTCTAAGAATAGCTGAACCGCATACTCCAAGTTGTTGCCTGTCAACTCCAAATATTGCTTAGCAACCGCTTCATCCAGCGTGCCAGTGAAGTCGAGAAAAGACACTATCAAGTCGTCCATAATATTTTAGCGTCCGTCTACAAGTGTTAACGCCAATGTCCTGAACTGATTTCAACTGAAACAATCTCAATAACTCAACCAGGAGAACCTATGGTACAATCAAATCGTAAAGGGTTTCGCGAAATGGCAAATTGTCGTGTAACTGCGTCATCTCCAAACGACATCTCAAATGTCGAAACTTCTCAATCGAATGGAATATCATCGATCAAATTGAGTTGGCGATAATTAACGTTATCTGTAGAGGTATTATTTGTGAAGTTCAACTACATTTGGAGAGTCTAGGCATATCTGAGAGGGTTACGCTAGTTGTTATTCCACATACATCGCAAACGCCACTCAATTGGAGCAATCTATCACCCCATCCTCGTGACTCAGATCCCTTACCCCTTTAGTTGTTCTACCCGCTGTCGATAGTTTTTGCACAGTCATAGGGTCCCAGAAACTGTAATTTTATTCGCATTGACGACCGAGGATCACCGAGGATCATTCCTGTGAAACCACCGTCGATTCTGTCAATTAGTCTTGCTAAAGAATTCCCAATGGATCAATATAACCGGTACTGTGAGGGAGAGTTACTCAAAGGTAGATATTCCAAGGTGGCTGATTTGAGTGAGGGCTCATATGGTTTGGTTTCGGTGGCAAAAGACACCAAGCTGGGGACGTTGGTGGCGGTGAAGTACATTTACCCCTTAGATTATAAAAAAGATCAAAACCGGCCCTCTTCGTCTCCGGCGAAGATGCGGCACGATGAGGTGAAACGCCAGGGCAGCAACGACAGTGATAAAGCAGATTCTTGCGACAGAAATAGGCAAAACACCCATGATGTTTTGAAAAGTTTGTACGAGGAAGCAGCCAAAGAAATCGCTATCCACAAAATTTTGGGGTCTCATCCCAACATAAGCGCATTGTACGATCATTTCGACTCGTATTTGGTCTTGCAGTATTGCAGTAGAGGCGATTTGTACGAAGCCATCCAGAACGGACAGGGTCCTTCAACTGCTAAGGATATTAAGGACGTGTTCTACCAAATTTTGGATGCCTTGGAATATTGTCATTCGAAGGGGGTTTACCATCGAGACTTGAAACCGGAGAATATTTTGATCGGCGACGATTGGTCCCTTAAATTGTGTGATTGGGGTTTGGCCACAACCACCCAAGTCATCGCGGACAAAAATGAGTTCGATATCGGTTCGGAACGATACATGGCTCCGGAATTATTTGATAATAATTTACAGCTGTACGATGCTTCTAAAACAGATATATGGTCCATCGGCATCATTTTGTTAACAATAGTTTTCCACAAAAATCCTTTTGAGGTGGCAAACTATTCCGATAAACGATTCGTTCAATTTGCAACGAACAGGGAATCGTTATTTGATATATTTTCAACAATGACGGGCGACATGTTTTCTGTTTTGAGATATTGTCTCAATATTGATCCCGCAAATAGAGACTTGTCCTATGTGAGAAAGGAGTTGGACATTTTGAATTATTTTACCATAGACGATGAAGAATGGTTGAGTGGCGAGGAATTCTACGACACTGATGATGAAATCTACCATAGCGATCACCAAGCTGACGAGTTGCATAACCAGCCGTTGATAGAAATAGAGATCGAGAATGCTGACAACGACGCCAATTTCAAAGGTCAGGATGCTGATGACGAACGGGAAGCTGACGAAAGCCCTGACACTGCTGTTAATGACGAGGATGAGGGGGATTCCACTTTTTTCATGGACGAAGACGGTGATCACTCAGCTTCAACATTGAACAAAGATAAACCTATTTTGGAACCTCCTAAGGAGATTTTATCCCCAGTTTATAACCAGAGAGCTGAAGCATTGTTGTCTAACAGCTCAACCTTGAAACCTATTCCAATTGAAAACCTCGGAGGCACCAATACCAGATCGAAGTTCTTCAGAAATAGCCGAAAACCCATCGGGGTGGCTTCTTATAACAGTTTTCAAAAAGGCACCAATTTTAACAATACCTTCAACAATCACAACCAGCAAAACTACCGAAACAAGTTTAATCGGGAAGACTATTTCACCCCAAAGTCAGTTTTCAATCACTATATGACCAAGTATAGTGATGCAAATGAGAGGGAAAAGAGAAAGTATCCTCCAAAAACCAATGATTGGAAAAAGAGCAATCAACCCAAAACCTGGAAAAAGAATTTTCGAAACACTCGTCATAAAAAGAAAAATAGTGGCTTCAGTAACCCTGGAATCGGAAGCTCCGTCAACCACCAGAGTAGTAGCCATAATCACTATTTCAAAAAGACTGAGTTTTCCAATTTTAACACTCCAACCCAACCTCGAGGGAAATCCAATTCATTTTCGATGTCGAAATCCAAGAACAGGATTTCCAACAACTACGGCAGTTCATACCACTCAACTACCAACTCGGTGCCTTCGAGCTCCATCGGCAATACTGCTGTAGGCAATTTACCAAATAGTGTATCAAGTTCTGGCAAATACGTGCCACCGTTCATGAGATCACCTAGATACGGTAAATCGCCGAACATTAATCCATTACATGAGGCAATGGATAATCTACAATTAAACGACTATGAGGTTTTCCAATTGGAAGACGACGACTTCTCCTTGGACACCCCACATGATAACAGCCACCACCAACCACGCAATTATGACTTGCCTCACTATCATCATGACGATGATAAACATTTCAAGGCTTTTGATAAGCCTAAGCATATGCATGATAATGAAACGAACACGAATCAATCTATTAGACCAATGTCATTAAATAATGAAATCTTAGCATCAAATTCCAATGGTAAATATGTACCACCTTTTAGAAGGGGTTCTCATAGTGGTAATTCACAACCGGTTAGCTTAATTAACAACCACAATGTGGATTCTATGGGTATCAGTAATCATAAAAAGACAACCAAGCCCGTTGATGCTTTAAACGGCTCGGCTTCTTCCGTTCCAAATTCATCCACCGATTGGTTTTCCTACCGGAAAGATTGGGCAGTTTACGATTAATACATACCTCTTTTTATTGTAGACGACGGATTCTAATTACTTTTCAGGAAAAACACGATAGCCATGCACGATCTTTTTCGGTTTGGCCTCTTTTTTGATCCGGATACTGCTGGTATCTGAATACCGTTGGACAAAGAACAATCTAAATGTGGAAAACTGGCAACAGACACTACTGATAAAAAGGGGTTTGAAAAGTCCTGCAATCCTCTGCAATAGAATAGCTGAGCATGTGGTATTTAAATCATCTCTGCTCAACTCAAGGATCTAGACGTTATTCTATTGGAGGATAAATGTATTCGAAATACTAAGTCTAGAATTGTTTGTTTACTCCGCGTCTGTTTTGGGCATTCGTAAAAATTCGAGGACGTTTCAGAATAAAATCTGAAACCGAATCTGAAACGTGAGAAAAGCCAAAAGTGCCTTACCAAAACTGGGTCAATAAAGCTTAGTTTGAAACACAATACCACTAATTGCTTTTGAAACGAGAGACAATAAAGGTGTTTCTCCCCGTCACAATAGCTGTTTAAGCTTTCCCATACTGTAAATTAAATTACCTCTGGTGTATACTGGTAGTGGCAGATCTATAAGTGATTCGTCTAATGGTGCAAGAAACCCTAATTCTCTATTTTACCACTCTTCCCGCCCGATTTAAACTTTATAAATACCCCCACTACCCCTGAGTTTCAATGGTGAATTTTACAGCACTTATTTTGAAACCGCCGCATAACCTCTGCTTCCACTGTCGGTCGTAAACCTGTCTGTAAGAGAATTGAGAGACGTTTGTGGGTTTTTAACTTTACTGATCAAAACTTGTGTCCAAATCCCTGTACCTGGACTTCTCGGCTAATTATCGTGATCCGAGTGAAAGTTCTTACTGCAAAGTTTCACCCTAATTTTTCCTAAGGACAAATTGAGAATTTTGTTGAGAAAATAGTCTCAGTGTGGTAGAAAACTCAAAGGACTACTAGCCAAGTATCGCCATTGATACCCACAATTAGCTCCAAGGTTACCCAAAATCGCAGCTCGTTGTTGGTGTTTCATTTTTGTGGTATATTGCAACTTTCCTATACCATAGTGCTGGCTACTCAACTTGTGATAAGGGTTCTAGATTCATTTGCACAGCCATAGCTTAACGGTTAAATCCAGCGAAAGTTGAGTTGAACCTCCCAATCCTGCACCATATTCACTCATTGTATTATATCGTTGTCTTTCCTTGTCTTTTCCCAGTTCAAACCTCAATTGTTCCATTTTTTATTGTGTCAGATCTATTTTCATTGTTTCAGATTGTATTTGTTGCAAATCCGAAAACTTAATTTGAACAAACTTAACAGCTTTACACCTCGCAGTACCTTACTTCACCCTGAAGTTTCTTTTATGTGCTAATGTCCGAAGAAGAAGTCAAATTGAAATTACAATCGGCAGTGATCACCGATGAAGTCAAAGAGAGCTTACGACTAATTGAAGATCTAAAATTTT
Organism: Yamadazyma diospyri; assembly: GCA_030579195.1. NCBI lineage: Eukaryota > Fungi > Ascomycota > Pichiomycetes > Serinales > Debaryomycetaceae > Yamadazyma > Yamadazyma diospyri. Next base: position 141,777 of record JAKUAE010000027.1, on the reverse strand, counting down.
TTTTGGCCACTGCTCCTGCTAACTGGCAGAAGAATCAGGTTATCAGAAGGTACTACTTGAACCATGACGAGGGGTTCGTTAGTTGCGTTTTTTGGAACAACTTATACTTCATCACAGGTACCGATATTGTCAGATGCATAGTTTACAAGTTCCAGCACTTCGGCCGCAAGATCTTGGATAGAAAGAAGTTCGAGGAGGGGATTTTCTCTGATTTGCGGAATTTGAAATGTGGCTCCGATGCAATATTGGAGCCTCCCAAGTCGGATTTTTTGAATTTTCTTTACGAGAACAGTTGCCTAAGAACACAAAAAAAACAAAAGGTTTTTTTCTGGTTTAACGTTCCCCATGACAAATTAATGGCCGATGCTTTGGAACGAGATGTCAAAAAGGAAAAAGCAGGCCAGCAGCCCACTACTATTGCTGAAAGAGAGCCTGCGTTGAGTTTTGAGTTTACTGAGGAAAAACTCCTATATAATGAGTTGGTAGATCTCAGCAACAACAAATTCTACAGCTCAGGTAATGATACCATTGATGACGGTAACACCTCCACCTCCACCAATTTCAGTAGCTCCAATAATGATAATATCGAGCAGAAGGAAGCCAAAGATGGCACGCGATCCACGTTAGATGCGTCAGAATTTCCGGAAAAGGCCGATGAACTCCGAAGTAACAGAAAAACTTCCAAGAAAAAGAAGGATAAGGTGAAATTCGACAAGAAGGTGTCATCTCCCGAGTACACCACCACCAACTTGAACAAAATGGACGATAATCTCGCCATTTTGAGCCAGGGAGCTGGCGAAAGCTACGCAAATGAGTCTGACGAAGACGAAGATGATTTTCCCCTCGATTACTTTGAAGAGAACTCCAACGATTATATAACAATAGATCCTTCGAGTGCAAATTACCCATTTTTCGAGGAATATCCCCCCTATTCGACGAATCAAGTGGCTTTAAACGATGGTTTTTTGATTGAACAAACGCTTCCCATCAAAACCCCCTTACCAGTTCCATTTTCGGCCAAGTTTCCCACTTCTTCCAATGCCGATGAGTATTATAACTTTGCTCCATTATCAGCACGGTATCAGACTTTTGCTCGCTCCTTAGGGGACCAAGGCCCATTGTCAGCAACGCAATCATACCCATACTTTCCCTTATCAGCCACACAGCCGTTTTACCCCCCGTTCACGCCCAGTCAATTCACTCACTTCTCGGCGCAAGGTCCATCCTCTACCCCAACACATCCCCAAATTCCATTACAAGGTCAACAGGGCCATAATTCTGGCCAGCCTCAATCTCAGGCTCAAGAAGGTCAAGGAGCAGCTTCTGCGTCCCAAAACATCCAATTACCGCCCCCCGCCCCAGAATACTGGCCCCCACACTATGATCCCTCCAACCAACCATACATGGTAATGCATGAGAACTACGAACCCATTTATCAAGTCATGAACCCCCAAATGCATCCAGTATTTCCACCCTATCCCCCACCACCGCAAATTGCTCCTCCTCCGGCTCAGCACCAACAAAACCATTCGGCGTCGGTCAATATTCCTTCCGTCACCGGGCCTCCTACTACTACTCAAACTATCACAATTCCGTCTACATTGCCCGGCCCTGCGATTGCAACCTCGTCTCCCTACGCAAGTAATTTCGGGGGCTATCCCTTCCTTATGAGTCCCAATTTCCAAGGCCCCTCTCAACGACAACAAGCTGTCAGTGCCTCCATGATGATGAAGAAACATCAATTGTTCAAGCCTGCTCAATTTCCTAATGTAGCCCTGTCTCAAGCCGCACCGTCAAGTTTATCCAACACTGCCGACCCGTTAATTCCAGTCGGCAGAGGCATCACCAAACCCAATTCCAAGAACCAGTCAGATTTGAAAGATGCCTTGAGCAGAGTGCTTAAAACCAAAGAACTATCCGCCAATCCTCCTTTAGATCCTGCCAAAGAGAATAGCTGAATATCACCTGTGTCATATTGTTCCACTAACAACGCATGCATTTTCCTGTATTTTTACTTCATTTCTATAGTTTGTTTTATTTTCCCAATTTTGAATACACATATAATCTGCTCGAGCCCTACAGTAAATCAGCTACTAAACCATGAAAAGCAAATTTGAGGAGATTTGTGTTAACAAATAACACTTCTGAACTTTGTGACACATCTGTTGTCTCCTTCTATTGCCCCATCTAGCAGTCTAGGTAATTGGACTATTTTGGCTATTGAGATTATTTCTCGGTGTTTACAGAATCATCTCTGGCCTATTGAACGACACCCCCCCATACACCCACAGCACTTTCTAGGGTGTCCGTGTTAACAAGAAGCACTACAACACCTCGGAAGGCTCTTTTCGTCCCCTTGGATTGCCTTATCCGGCTTTCCACACATTTAAGCCAAATGCCCGATTCAGGCAGAAAAATATGCCTTATCTGCCAAAATCGGTGTTTAAAATATCACTCTGGCCTACCGATTAACACTCTCTAGAATGTTTGTGTTAACAAAAAACACTTATGAATACTGCTGGTCTCTGAAAATCCCTTCCAACCACCTTTTCTGACAATTTACATAATTACACCAAATGGGGCCCTTTTTGGCATAGAAAATTAAACATCTCCAGTATCCTCGAAATTGTCTTTGAACTGGTGAAGAGCACTTTCGAGGGTGTTTGTGTTAACAAAAAGCACTCCTGGGCACTGTTGAAATCTATTCCTCCCCTTTAATCATCACATCTGACATTCTACGCAATTAGGCCAAATGTGCCCGATTTTGGCGTAGAAATTCGGGCATATTTGAACCACATATTTCACGAAATTTGTCTTAACAAACGAACTTCGAAACACTTTAACTCTTCTGCTATCCCCTCAAATCCCCCCGTCTAACAGTTAACACAGTCAGGCTTAAGATAGCCGTTTCTGGCATAGAAATCCCATCCATATTAGTGTACAGGAGTGTGGGATAAGCCAACCCCACCCAAATGTATTTATCCTATATTACAATTCCTATATTCCGCTATAATATTCAACTAGCTTCCGCTGGGAAGATGTTAATTTCGTAGTAATGTTTCCTATGTCTCGGCAGAACTTGACCAATTTGCCGTATATAAGAATGACAAGTCTTCTTACCTCGAGCTGTTCGTTGTTAATACATTTGAAAATTTCGGTGTCGATTTCTCTGGCCATATCATCGTTAACAGTAGCTGCAGTGACCGTTTTTTCGAGGCACTCAAGGTTGAATAGCAATCTTTCCCACTTGAACTCACTTGATTGGTTCATATTTTTGATCTCGTTCATAATCAAACCCAAAATCAAATTTCCGTTGACATTGAGGGCTTCGGGGGCAAATGTGGTAGGTTTTACCAGATCACTAAAACCTATCATCTCATCAAAAATTTCCTTCAAAGCGTGGTCAAATTCGTTCATAGCACTGTTGTTCTTATAATCACAAATCTCATTCAAAAGGGTGAATATTTTCAGAGACCTGATCTTGACCCTATTGATCAATAATTGCTTCAATATAATCAAACCCTTCAAGACTTTAGACAGATTAAAGCGTCCACTATGCAAATTTTTATTGAAGAACCTCCACAAGCCGTTCTGAAGTTTCACCAAACCTTCTCCGTAGAAATAGTTTGTAAAATCCATGTCAAAATGCAGGCTGCTTTGCAAAACATTTAAAAGCTTATGGTATTCGTCGCTTTGAATCATATTTTCGCCTAAACGTTCACAATATGATTCGAAATTTCTCTTTGTGAATTCATTATCATCGATATTCATATTCACCAATTGGAAATTGAACCAATTCAATTCTGCGTGGTCATATTTAGTGTTTGCTTTCTTCGGCGAACCTCGGTAATCACTCGAATCTTCAAATATATCGAATGGCTTATTCTTGTCCGACATCGATCTCAACGGATCGACTTTATCAACGATTGACTGTAATGGATCACCTATTTCGAACCTCTGGTTATCAGTGATAGTAACGTTCCCAAAGTCTTCGACCAACTCATTTGATTTGTTAGATGATGAGCTACTTGGCTTTGATCTTTGGGCTTGAGTATTGAACACATCAGAGCCAGTCCTTGATTTTGGCATTGGTTCCTTCTTATCTTCTGTATGCGTCTCATGACTAACACTTCCCTGTGTGAAAGTTGAATTTGAGTGATTGCTCGAGTTGTGGTCATCCTTAGCCTGATGGTCAACTTCCATGTTATCCTCTTTGATGTTATTCAACTTGATGGACTTAAATGACTCTCCGCCGTTTACAGGGACCAACATCGTCAAGTCGCTAATACCTTTGATAGGTGAAAACTTCATGTCGGAAGAATTGGCTGGTAAAAGCACTTTCGTCAAGTCAAAAGCGCCAACGAAGTTCAATTCCCTGGTGACAGTGTTGTTAAATTCAGTCAATCCATCGAAATCTACAATTATGCCTATTTCATGCTTGATATTTGGCTCCATCTGATTTAGTTCAGTCGTGAATAATCCTTGATTGATGTTGTACAACTGCACCAACAAATTAGAGTAATTTTCATACAACGGAGTCGCCTTCACTAAGTTGACCAAATTGAACAAACTGGTTACTGTTGAAGAAAAATTTTTATCTGTAATGGGTATCTTGTTCAATCCACAGTGTATAAACTCGAGGATCAGCTGAATCACCGTGCTCTTGTACTTTATCAATTGATTAATCAAAGCAGTATCAACGTCGCTCAAACTGTCTATATGGATGCAATACCCTAACAAAACATTCACTGAGTCAAAAATCTCACTCAATTCAAACAGTTGCATTATCTCCTGAACTATCTTAACGGTTATGGGCTTAATTAAAATGGTAATTATCCGAAAGAAGTCGCCAACCTTGAAAAACTTTAAGACTTTCTCGAAATTTATCTCTTTGAACAATGGTTGAAGCAATTCGATGTTGTTGTAGGAGATTTTTGTTAGCAAGTCCCTGGTTTCGATCTCTTCGTTGGCATGAATTGCATATATCAACAAATTGATACCCTCTTTGATTAAGTTCACGTCATTGGACGAGAGACATTGATAGATGGGGTCTGAACCAGGATCGAACTTTGCGGGGAATTCATCCATCATTGAAGATCGTTGGCTATTTTCCCCGTATGTGACTGGACTTTTTATATTGAATGGTCTCAGGTCATCTTTGATCGTGCCTGGTGTGTCTTCCGTGATATGTTCTGACTGTTGCTTCTCAATCTGCTGAGGATCTGAAAAAACTCTTTGAAAGGGGGTAATTGGCACGGTAGGTTTCCATGACTTGGAGGATTCCGATGGTTCTTCATCAGAAGCCTCGTTGCGAGACCTTTGATGCAGATTATTATCGACGGAGAAGTTTCTGGTATGCGAGAGAGTGGACAACCTGGAGCTTGATCTCTCTTTGGTAGACAAGTCTCTTGCTAAGGGTTCGGAATGAACCCTAAAAGATGGAAGGGTTGCTTGTTTTCTTTGTCTTTCTCTCAATTCTTTGTTTTTGGCAGCAATACTTTCTATTACTGATAGTCGAGACTTTGATGTGTTTGATGTGTTTGGATGATTGGAATGAGCATTGAAATTCGACTTATGACCTTCATTTTTCTTGATATACGGGGTGGTAGACTTCTTATGCGGGGTGAAGGTTAATTTGGGGGACTGAGACCGTTCAATAGCTTTAACAATATTTGGCTCTAGTTTTGACAAAAGAATGCTGCTCTCCGTAGGAAAATACTTGTAAAATGTCCAATAAGCATCCTTCGAGCCTTGTCTTACAGATGGATTTGGATCGGAAAGTAATTTTGCGATGATTTTGCTGCATAATTCGAAATTAGAATGCACAGAATGGGACGATTGGGAATGCGAGAACACAGTGGGACCCAAATTTTCATGAAACCTTATTATCATTATTTGCATCCAAGTAGCACTATAAGTCCGTAATTTGCTGTTTTTATCGCTTGATGCTGAATAAATTTTATTGATAAACCTCGAGGAGAAGGAACAATGGATAAAAATCGAACAGATTGCAACATGGGCATTCAATGAAGCGATATTCTTGGTTGAATTGGTAAGTTTGAGCAACGAGGGCAAAAACGATTCAATCAAGGAGTCAAAAGATTCTTGTAGTTGCATTGCCAACTCCTTGATGAATTGACAACCGTGTGCTGATAGTGTCGTCCTCAATGAAAGTATGGATTTACGAATTCCTTCACTTAATTCACGAACGTAGGCTCTAAATTCATCGAAATAGTCAGTCACAGCATTTCCTCGAAGTAGTTCTCGAAGAATAACCATTGCCTTTTCTCTTGCGACCCAATTGTGCTCGGTTTCCCTGCTAGAAAACGCTGGTAGCAATTTGCTTATAATGCGACGTAGGTCCTCTGATGTGTGTATATCTTTTGTGGCATACAGAGTATCAAACTCGTATTTTGGTAGTTTTGACGTTATGATATCGAGTTCATCGGTTTCACTGGTTTCTTCGTCTCGGCTTGAATCTTTATCATCTACTTGATCCTCTATCGACTCATTGGTTTTAGACTCCACCCTTACTTTAGGTCTATTGATGATATCTACAATGGGATTGGTTGGTTTTACAGGCTGTACCAAACGATTGGCAGCCTTTGGAGGCATTACAGTTGACCTAGCATTTTCTGAGTTGGCCCAGTTTATCGCCATCATTATCTTATCTTTCAAAGAGTACTCGACTGCTTGTTTACTCATTTCTTTAACAAGATCGTTGGTATTGAAACGATTGCTTTCTAGACTGTAGTAAAGGCCCAAGAAGTTGACTATAGCATCGACAACATTATCTTTTTGATTTTTCTCACTAATCACCAATACTTCCACTAGCGCTGGAAGGTACGGACATAAGTTGAACCCCTTTTTCTCGGTGCTGAGATGTTCTAGGAAATCGATGGTCTCCAACACCACTGCAGGATTCCTGTGGGCTAGCGCAATCTCCCGTATTGGCCTTTCCATAACTTTGTTGTCCACCAAGTAGAAAGCTTCCAAGGCGGATTTGGATAGTTTGACGGTGGATGATGATGAATTCAATTTCTCAATCAATATAGGGACAATGAGCGGACTGTACCTTTTGAGATGGCTCACACCATCCTGAAATGCAACTCTCTTCAGCAAGTGACAGATCAGATGAAAACTATCGTTCAGCAAGTCGTCAATGTCAAAGGCAACCATCAATGCATCATAGTACTTAGGGACTTGAGACAAGTCGATGTTGTCTTTTTTGAACCGCGACTTCAACGATAAGATGACCTGCAATTTCTTTTGCACCGGCGTGATACTGGAGGTGATGACATCAAATGCCTCATCGCCCGAAATGGCTTGCGAACCAAGTCTCGATTGCATGAGTAGCTATAGATCTCTAACTATTTTTGTGTAAGCGCGAAAATCAAAACAAAGTGATAGCATGGGCTCACAACCGAATTTTAAGACGTATACCGACGAGATGGAAGATCAGAGGAAGCTGATATGTATGTCTGCGACTCATTAATGATACTGGATCGTTAGAAAGCGATCAAAATTGCATTGCACTGCTTAGGGAATTTACATCGAGCGCTCAGTGTGCAGCATTTGTAAGTTTGACCTGCTACCGTAGTCCCTTGATTTCTCCGATGAGCTTTGTTTGTGTAAGATGAAGTGCCTGAATTTACTCCTCATCAACAATTTAGGATTTTTGAGGATATTTCTTTATTTGACAGGTGTAGCGAATGTTACGACAAATATTGAAGTAGTGAATCTCACAAGAAATGTATTAAAATATACAGGAAGATGTTCATTTCGCCACAGCCCACAAACCAGCAATAGCAACAAACGATACTAGGCCTATGATTTTAGTTTGGTTTGGTGTCAAATTGACCAAGTTTACTTGGTTCTCCTTGGTATAACTATGTAAGTCAATTTTGGAACTCTTTGCATGACTGTTGGTGGTGTTTTCAGTTTGCTGCACTAGATTACCACTTTCATCGTGGTTGGCCACATAAAGAATGTCGTCTTCAACCTCATCAACAATCACCTTTTGCACATTCCCGAAAAAATCCGTCAACTTGACCTTCGAGATATCTCTTTGGAACAAATCGGTTCTAAAACCTGGCGTTGAATGAACATTGTCAAAAGTATACACCTCAAATAGCTTGTCTATAGTGGTATTGGAATTAGGCTCGACTCCTTCCAAGAAGTCCAAGGTGTAGTAGGTAAATCTATCGATGACAGCCACGCCAATCTCCAAATCTGAATGATGAGAGTAGGAGGATTGTTCGATTTCTGACGACCCCACAGCCAATATATTCGGCGAATAGAACCTCTCGTACATGGTGTTGGCTTGACACGTATCAATCATAAAGAAAATCTCGTTGTAACGTTTCATTTCATGCATTTGAGCGAATGCGTCTGCAATATCATAAGATCCGATTTCTTCAGCATCTTGAAATTTCAAAAACTCATTGCCTCCATGGCCGGTCAAATAGATGAAAATATTTGAATTTTCGTCTGTCAATAATCTTTTGCTTCTGGGATGATCCTCGTCCCATCTGTCGGTCAATAATCTTACGAAATTCTCCACTGTCACATCGTAACCTCTGTAATCCACTTCAATCAGATCACCATACAAGTCAATGGCTTGGTTCATATTGTTGAAGACGGTACCGGGGGCAGCGTTTCTAGGATTACATGCAATGTCGTCAGGGAGCATCAAGATTATCTGTGAATCGGGGATCCCCATTCTTTTCACTGTTCTGTAAAGACTTAGGACATTAGCTATGTGTCTATAATTGAACCAAAAACGCGAGGTCGAGACCAACACTGCCCAATTATTGGTATGACCCGACTCAGATATTATCTTCTCGGCATCTTGTGTGTCAACAACTTGTGCAAGAGCTGACAAGAGGATGCTGCTGAAGATTAATAAGCACTTGATTACCTTCATGGTGATTTTCGGGTGCGCGAAAGTTTTAAGTACGAGATCGATGTCAAACCTTGGGGCCCTAGATTGTTGGGTCGGTAGTGGTCGTCTATATTAGTCTACATGTTGCAGGTTCATTCAAATATCACCGAAGGACTGGTTTTTAGCTCGTGGTCTAGTATGTTCTTATTCTTTCCTTCACTGTCCACCAATTTTTTTATCGTTCTATTAGCCTTCTTGTTAGGTCCCAATATTTTCTGGAGCTCCCATTTCAAATGGAGTGATTTGACTGAATACTTGATAGCGAAAATCATACTAGTGGCCCTCAATCGGGAGAAAGTCCTGAGCTTTTGCTGAAATTCAAGCTCTAGTTCCGGGTTATAATCGTAATGTCGTTTGATAACGCTCACCATTTTTTTCAATATGTACTGGTATTGTCTATCAGTCAACTCTTTCTTCTCTATCATGCTCCGCCTGAAACGGCTGGAACCTATATCATTAGCCAAAACTTCGGCCTTTCTGACAACTGAAGTTAGGTTGTAGTCGGTCATGATGACGTTTTGAGCCGTTGTTCTCGAGACTTTGAAACCTGCCATTACCTTGACGTAGGCCGAGGTAAAACTACTGGAAGACAATTTGAAAACAACCGCCTCATTCTCGTGTTCTCTTCGTATTAAGAAAAACCGCTCGTCAACTTGTACACCCCAAAGGTCATATTCAAGCCTAATCCAGGGCAAAAAGCTTTCTGCAAGGGTGTGGTGGATGTTTTTGGATTGTTTGAACTCATCAATATCCTTAGCTTCAAGGGCGATGAATCCATCAACAGTAGTGAAATTTATCACCAAATCTTCCTCATATCTCACTAGCTTTTCATGACTCAACTTCTCCTGAAGTCTTCGGTTTATCTCTTTCTCGATTGATTCTTGCTTCTTATCGTCCAAGTACTTCTCCTTTTCCTCTTCAATCTGCTTATAGCTTTTACCCTCTATGGGAAAATCCAGTGGTAGCGAAAATAATGTGGGGACAGATTGGATTCCAGTACCTCTAGTACCAGCGATATCAGCCACATGACAGACGCTTTTCCCCTCATGTAACCGTAACCCTCGGCCTATCATTTGCACCAACAAAGGGCGTGATTTGGTGGGTCTTACCAAGAAAAGTGAGTCAATATTCGGTATGTCTGTACCTTCCGTAAAAACTTGAACATTGCAAAGAACATCGATCGATCCGTTTTTAAAATCCTCAATTATCTGAAACCTTTGGTGCTTTACAGTATCACCAGTGACATACTGCGCATTTATACCTTCTCTTTGAAATATTCCGCATAAAGTCTTACAATGGTTGATGTCTATACAAAACATCATGGTTGATTTGAATCCGTATTGTTTCCTCAATCGCTTGTAAGCAGAAACCACTACTATATTGGCATTGGATTCATTCACAGCCTGCGACAAACTCGAAATATCATAATCAGTTTTATTACTCGAAACCTTGCTCAAATCAACATCTGCTTGCAAACTGGTGAATTTGACGTCTACCAACTCTTTATTCTCGATCATAGTAAGTAAATTTCGCTCGAAAACGATTTCGTCGAACACCTCTCCAAGAGACTGATTATCACTTCGTTCCATGGTGGCAGTACACCCAATGACGTAGATGTCAGATTTTGGGGTATCTGCACCAAAATATTTCAAGATTTTCACCCAGGATCCGGCTGTAGCGTGGTGGCATTCATCGAGAATGATGGCTTTGAAGTCTCGTGGGTCGTATTTTTGCAATCGGGAAAGTCTTACTAGTGTTTGAACAGAGCCCACGATGACGTCGGCATTAGAGGTCGGCTTCAATGTTCTCATGTCGATTTCCACATTCAATTGTGGGTTTAATCGCTTGATAGTAGCCGATGCTTGTCTGATCAATTCTTCCGTATGAGCTAACACTAGCACCTTATCACCCCTTTCCGGAGCGGTTTTTGGTATCTGCGGTATCAAACTCGAGAACACCACCGTCTTGCCCCCTCCAGTGGCCAAAACGAACGCCGGCCGCCTAACATTTCTGGCAAATGCTGCCAATATAGAGTCTATTGCTCTTTGTTGGTAATCTCGTAACCTGATTGAATTTGCCACTGACGAACATGAGAGCGACCTATACCATACTGCGCATCGCCTTGCTATCATGGCTCGTGTGACCCTCAAATGGGATTGTGGTGGATGTTTCTTCAATGATTGAGATATGTATCGCGAAGAGATTAAAATACATATCACTACTAACTCTTATAAATATCGATTCGAGATCTTTTAAACACGTTGTGGTAGTAGAGGTTCAGCGTTGGGTCTAAAGGCTCCACGTTATCGGAGTCCTCCGTATCCGGAATTTTAGTGTTCATCACCACGTATGTTCCATCCTGTCTACTATCGTCTCTGTAAGGTCTAATAAACGACCCGGGATTTATCACTATCACATTCTTAACCACTTTGGCGAAATATTTGAGTTCGGAAGGGGAAATGAAGATATCCGGTAAAGAATCTCCGAGCTCTGCGAGCCCCATGTAACTAACTTCCAACGACGAGCCCCCGACCTTTGTTTCAGACACTTCTTCGGCCATTAACCCATCATGAGCTTCGGCAGCGAAATTGGCATCTTGGGGGGGTTTTCTGACTACAGATCCAGGGAAACTGGGATAGTACCGTCTTTGGTCGAAAATATGGTTGATGATCCTTTCGAATCGATTGGATAAGATCTTACTAGTATTGTCAATTTTCGATATATCTTTCAAGTCTTTGAACACGTCCAAATTTGAACAACCAAAGACGATTTCGTTGATAGAGAACCCACTGGGATTTGGGAATGTTTTGAAATTTTTGGGTAGACCGAGGAGTTTTCTGTCGAAGGAATCCTGGGGATACGAGCAGTGCACTATGGTAGCATCTTTTAGCGAAGGTATTAAAATTACTTGGATTTTGGGGTTGAGCTTTTTCAAGATGGGGGTTATTGTCTTTTTGAACACTTCGTCTAGAGACACTGGGGGGTCTTTTTCGCCGGGCAACTCGATATCACCGTCAATGACCGATTTGTTGCTTAAGTCCACGAAGGGACCACATAAAACGACCAAGTCGGGCTTTATTTCATTATTGATGCGGTCGATGAAGCTTTCGAATTTTGCATAATTGAGATTGGACAGATTGGAGAAGGGGCCGCAAGCTATGACAAATTTCAAACCCTCAGCTCCATTGAAATTCTGGTTTATTTCCTTCAATTCATCGGCTGGAGTCACTGGGGCTCCCAACTCTGGCAATGCCAATACTTCGTCGACAATAAAAGTTTTCCCGGTTGGGTTTTTACCCTTCAAACACACTATCTGACCTGGGAAAAAGCTAAAGTCCTTCAAATTGGTCAAATCTAGGGGAACTCTTTGACCGATTCCTGATAACCTTGAGGTTTCAAGATACAAAGTAGTAGCATTCAATTCTTGGGATATTAACTTGTCGTACAACGGAGAGTCAGGCACGATTCTACCACAACAGCTTGTTTCAAATTGCGATGATAAACAGGGGTTTCCAAACTGGATATCCTTATGAGCATCTTGATAAATTTGACTCATGTTATCGATCTGCTCATCTAACAAATCTGCGCTTTCAAGTAATTTCATGGACATGGCTCGAAACTTGTATTTTGCAGCATCGAAATTGGTAGCGATCTTGAATTTTGGCTCCTGCTCGAAATCGTTCGTAAACTCGTTAATATGGTCGTTTAAAGTCTCGATAACCGTGTTCGAATCGGGTTTTGTGGGACTGCTGGAAAGTTTATTGATAGGCGACCTCTGGAATGTATTGTTGGCAGTATGGAAGTCGCCGGTTGGAGAGGAGTCGAGTCTCAAATGGGTTCCTGGAGTTTTAAACGGAGTTTCACCAACTTTTCTATATTTATTCGGGGTTTCAATGGGACTGGAGGAGTTAATGGGGAGCAAAGGTTTCCTTTTGATAGTTCCCAAGTCTTTGGATTTCTTCATGGAGGGAGTGGCCTTCGTCTGATTCGACAATTCACGCTGTAAATACTGCTGGAAGCTATCCAAATTGATAGCGTTCAATTCTAGATCCTGCTGCACTTCATTAACATTATACGTTTCCCAACGAACAAAGATGTCATCGGTGGAAAGATTGAAAATGTGCTTTAACGTAGTGATCTTTTCAACGACATCCTGGGTTAAGGAATCCGACGGACCAAATGCTGCTGTGATCTCTTTGGCTTCCATGTCTATAAACGATTTGTTTTAGGTCGCGTACGCGCGTATAGGCTGCAAAATAGGTTTATGCACTAATTACAAGATCTATTAACTATGATACAATTAATTTGATTCTTCTTCCTTTTGATCTGCTTTGGATTCGTCTTGGGGGGCTTTGTTTTCTGACTCAGATTTTTCCTCTGTGGCAGTCTCGTTTTCGATTTCAGTTTCGGGTAAATCTTCTTCTTTGGTATCGGATTTACTGTTTCTACGGAATTTCTTGACATCCTGCTTGTTATTGTTGAAACTGTTCTTTCTTTTGGTAACTTCGTTCACACCAAAACGTTTACCGTTTTCCTTCATTTCTTGAAAGGTCAAAAGGGACATTTTGTTCAAAATATCTTTCTTTTCGATTGTATCTTTGTTTTCGTCGGTGATTAAACCAACTGGGTAGGTGATTTCCATGTTGTTTAAGAAGTGCTCCGAATCTTTGGCAGATTTGAACTCAACGTCAACTACCCCAAAGAATTCCTTGGTTTTTCTGTTTCTTATTCTACGAATCGAGCTGATTTCTTTTTCCTCAGGCAAATGAGGAGCGATTTTGGAACTGAAGTACTCCTCCAAATCTTCTTGTTTCAATTTCTTTGGGAATCCCTCGATATGAACGGTGTTTCTCTTTCTCAGGTTCTTCAACTCATTGAAGTCCTTCACTGGATCGGTTCTGCTTATCATTTCGTTGTTAGCGGACAACTTGACTTTGTCACTGGCTTTCAAAGCTTTGATGACCTTTTCTTCGGGTCTATATTGTCTCATTCTGCCAAAAGTCAAAATAGTCTTTAATTCCACCCAACCGTCATTTGATTCGTAAATTTTCCACAAAAATCTGTCGGTCTGTAAGTTACTGTCAGAAAAGTAGAATTCCACTTGTTTTCTGACTTTATCATCAAAATCTTCTCCTTGGTAGATATTTTCAGTCATTTTATTTGAGATGTTTCTGCTAATTAATGTAAAGCGGTCAAAGATGATGAGAAAAAACTTTCGCCCATCAAGAATAGTGCGCGGCAGAAGAGTCGCACTCAAGACGCTACTACTTTAATATGGTTTCCTTGCCAGCGATTGCCCGACAGAAAGAGCTTTTGGCCAATTACGAGACCATAGCTAAGGTAGTTAGTGCTACTGCTAAGCAGTACGTCAAACATGAGGTTACGCTTGTTGCAGTCTCCAAATTGAAGCCCTCGAGCGACATCTTGTCACTATACAACAATGGGGTCAGACATTTCGGAGAGAACTATGTTCAGGAATTAGTTGCCAAAGCTCGAGAACTCCCCAAGGATATCAAATGGCATTTCATAGGCGCTTTGCAAACCGACAAATGCAAAGTCCTAGCCAAGCAGATCAGTAACCTATATGCGGTAGAAGCGATTGACTCATTGAAAAAGTGCAAAAAGTTGAACAGTTTAAGGAAGGAGGTTGACGGCGAAATCATCAATATTTACTTACAGATCAACACTTCTAACGAACCTCAAAAGTCGGGATTCTCCATCGAATCTGAGCACAGACAGTTGATATATGAATCTGTGGAGTTCTTGTTGAGTGCGGAATGCAGCCACTTGAACTTCCAAGGCTTAATGACCATTGGGTCATTCAGAGAAAGTCTCAAAGACGAAAACGAGGATTTTACCAGATTGGTGAAATTGAAAAACGAGTTAAACGACAAATACAATCTTGATTTGCAAACAAGTATGGGGATGAGTAACGATTTTGAGGATGCGATCAAGAAGGGCAGTTCAAGTGTTAGAGTGGGTACCGCAATCTTTGGCTTAAGGCCACCAAAAAACGCATGATCAATAGACGGATATTTTGACTTACTGTCTACTTATTTCTCTTGAGTAATTTTTTCAAAGATCTTCTCTTTTTAGCTTTATTTATGGGCCCCGAGCTGGTAGAAGGAGTCGAAGCATTATCGATATCTTCCACTTCCTCATCTTCGTCGTCATCGCCATCTTCAACGTTACTTTGGACGATGTCTTCAGCATGGAGGATCCTTGATTTGGCTTCGAAATCTTGTTGGTACCGGTTTTCCACTTCGTTGAAGTCTTTTTTGGGATCGATATGACTATCACGATCTATGGTAGCATACCTGTCGCCAGCTTCTGTTGGAACCTTGATAATCTCGTCAGATATATCCTTTGTTGCTTCCAAGTCCGCTTTTTCGTTAATTGCAGTTGACTTTCCGCTGCTCAGATACTCAATGATAGAAGGTGGATGACCATTGCGAATAGCATCGACTTGGGCAAGCGAGGCTTCAGGAGAAGTGTTTTCCCATTCGCCATCGTTGAGAACAGGAAAGCTTCCTCTGACTTTATTTGAATAATGGTCATGTCTCAACTTGATGTCGTTATCCGAAAAATCATTTTCCCATTCAATGTCTGATTTGAACAATTGGAAGACTCTGCTAAGCACAAACCAGATGATGAAAAAGGAATGTTCAGACACTAGCAAAATGATGATTAAGTGAGAAGTTTTCACGTTTACACTAGCTTTGTCCAAAGCAAATTGACCCATAGTCTTTGGGGGCAAACTTCCATGACGGTAGAAGGTGGTAATAGCGGGGGAGATGATGGAACCCAACCAAGTCAAAATGAATAACGCATAATTCCAAGGGTAGATCGAGTCAACTCTTTCAGGAACTGGTGGTTTGTAGTACTTTCCATTCAACAATTTGAAGTAATCCAATTTCAAAGTCACGGCTAAGAAGATCAAAGTCACCAATGGAGACAACGACCAAACAGGTCCAAATAGAATTAAGTATCCGTAACTGATGACTGTGAATTTGAAATCATCGTTGACGTTATAACTTGGCAAAGCGACGTACTTACGAACGTTCGAGAGCCATTGAGCTTCTTCCTGATTGTCTTTTGCCTCATACTCTTCTTTCAAGAGAACTCCTTTAACCCCAGCGATGATATGAGGCAACACATATTTCAACACTAACTGAATGACATGGTTAGTCACCACAAAGTAGAAGAATTGCAAGTTCAAACGGTCTTGATTAATGTTAAAATCCTCCTGGTTTTTCAAATGGGTCACGTATTTATAATAAAACGAGTCGTTGTTGAAATTTGCTTCGAAGGCATGTTTGATATTACCCAAGTTAGGTTGGATTAAATGGGCAAATGGCAAATAGATAAATGACGTGATAAGCAAAGGCATGTAACTTGTCAAAAAGTTCAAAATGAACTGTTTGATCAAAATGGAGTTGTCCCTAGTGTAGGAATTGTTATGGTTCTCGAAGGTGATCAAAATATTGGACACAGAATTGTACACAATCGAAATGATAGGAACAAACACAGAAATTAAGATGGTGGGTAACAATGCAACGAGGCTCTTTCCAGGGCCATCATAGATTTCAGTGATGAAGATTTCCAACACAAAACACCCTAACTGATAACCCACCAAAATCGCAGCAAACAACAACGCAATTGGGATGAATACTAGCTGCTTTAAGAATTTATATCCTTCATAATTTGAGTTGTGCTTGTATGAAGACTTGGTTTCGAAATATTCGTTGATATCCACCAATTTCAACTTGTGGTCCTGGATTTTGTGGTAATTGGCATTTCCCCAATAATTGATCAAATACTTTTCTCTTTTCTTCCAAAAGGAGATGAAAAGGACCCCCCAGATCAAGTTCACTACACAATAAGTCAACGAATACAAGTGCTTGGACTTGAAATAACTTATCAACCCAAAAACAGATAAAAAGAACAACCAAGTGATCAAAAACTTCACGAACTCAAAATAAATCGCAATATGGATCCCAAAGTTCTCTTTAATGAAGTTCGATGATGGATTGTCCAAATTGGTTAAATGCTTTACAACATCTTGATAAATGGTGGTGAATTTTACTATGGGAGTAATTGGAGTTAAATCTTTGATATTTTTGAAGTGATTGATATTCAAATCATCGATTGTCGAACCAGTCAAATAATCATGGATGATCCTTAGTTTGTCTGCCTGGTTATCAATGGATGAAATAACACCGAACTCATAGTTTCTGATCAAGTCCTTTTCACATAACTCACTGAATTTGTAACTGGCGACTTTCAAAAAGATCAAAATGGACTTATCCTTGTAGTCTCTGATTTGGGTGTAAACTCCTTTGTCATGCAACAATTCGATCAACGAAGGCAACTCGGACGACTTTTTATCGTCGAAAACAACAACATAGTCGGCTTCTAATTGGTTAATCGACATGTCCAGCTTTTTTGTGATCAAGGGCAATTGACTTTGTAAGCTTGTGGTCGACTGATAGCAATAAATCCTATTGAATTTCATCGCGAATCATGGCCCATCACACATCCGTACACCCACACAAAAACTTTTCTAACGCAAACGATGAAATGCAGCCAACCAAATCTGTTTGGGTAATGGTACTTTTTGGAGTTTTGTTTTTGAATTCACTGCCACCTGGTGAACCCGCTTCCCCAGTTCCTCTTACATAATAATATAGGTGAGGGTTGCGACATGTAGCGTCATCTACGACACGGGCCGATAGAACGAAAAAGAAATTTAGGGCGGGAGTATAAAAGCGCGAGAAATCCTTGTGAGACCAAATTTTTAAAGGGTTCTCAGGTAAGAATACTAACCAATTTTAGGGCACGAGACACAAAATCATTCCAGACCAAAGTAAGTCAATGAGAAACAGATTAAATAAATTGGTGTAAATTATGGAAAATTTACCTCCCTTTTCATCATTCTTCACGTTCGAAGTCAATATATGAAATATCTGGTAAATTTTCTGGTTTATCTGTTTACTTATTACTGCTTATTCCTTTGCTTACTCAAGAATCTTCCATTCCTCCAAAACCTCCATCATAAATGCTTGCTATCCATGATATATTCCATTTCAATAATAATCTGAAATAACTGACTAGTCATGCTCATCCACTGAAGTCCTCCATCCTTACGCTAGAGATTCCATTAACTCGTTGGTCGCAATCAGAATGAACATTATTCATGAACCGAATTCATTGATTATCCTTTTAAACTGGTACTCTTAATGGGATCTCTGATTTTCCATTATTTACCGGTTTGTTTAAAGTTTCCTTGCTTTGGTCTAGTATGCTTTTGTGTCTTGTTTCATGTGTTTTATGTTTCATGTGTTTTATGTTTCATGTGTTTTATGTTTCATGTGTTTTATGTTTCATGTGTTTTATGTTTCATGTGTTTTATGTTTCATGTGTAATTTATGTTTGTGTTTCAGCCGTTGTGTTCTGATGAGTAAAGAGTGTTTTAGTGGGAGAGTGCCGGAAGTGACAACACAATGGTACATTACCAGTCTACATAATCTTTACTGACAACTCTAAACACCCTTACTTGCCCACTTTTCATTTCCCCTAGTTTGTAACTAGTTTGCTTGATAACTCCATTGACAGACTCAAATACCTTGAATTTTTCCTTTTTGGAGTCATATTCACTGATAACAGACGAATAAATCTCTTCATCCCCAACAATAATGCTCTTGGAACCTAGTCCCTTGTGAATTTGGAATTTCCCGTTCTTGATACACAAAATGTCGCCCGGTTTGATATCCTCAACTTTAGAAATATTGTGATTGTTCACGTTTTTATAGATATTCACCCCATACGATTTGCTACCAATGTTTGGTAACACCGATTCCAAGTGCTCAAACACCAAATTTACCAAACTGTTGTTATTGGTGTTCCCTAAGCCACCAACAAAACTGGTGATTTCATGGCTGTATTGGTGGTAGTATTTATCCAACAAATCCTTTCTGATGATTGGGGTGGCCTTTTTTTCAATATTGGTGAATTTGATGGTAGATCTAGGATCCTGCAGCTCGTATTCCAACTCGAATAGGATTTGACTCAAGTCGTAGAACAAAACATAATAGTCTTTATATATCTTCGTACGATGGCCCCTTTTGACAATTTGATTACTGTCGACTTCGTAAATCAACTCGCTGCCTATCTTTGCAGTCAAGAATTCAGGGAGCAAGTCTTTCAACCACCAGCTGCTGGTGCTGGAGATGTTGGCAATTTCGGCCTCTACGGCATCAAAATAAAGGTCTGCTTGGGCTTCTCCTCGTCTTATTTCGGTAGAGCTCCTTCTGATGGATCCTAAAGTTGAGCCAGTGTGACTACGGGTCAATCCCGACTCGGTGGTTGCTCTGGTAACACCAGGAATATGGGCCGAAGATACTGGTGGGCCAGGAACAGGGGTTGACGTCAGAAGGGGTGCGGCCACAGGCGGTGCCGACCCCGGAATTGGTGGAATGGGGGTAGACCGAGGGAAAGGGGGAGCTGGCGCTGGTCCGGGGATTGGGGGCGGTAAGTGGGATGGTACAGTTTGTGAACGTTGAGGTGATTTGAACTCAAAGTCATCTTCATCCAGATCACTTGTTTCAACTTCAGGTTCTTGTTCTGAATCCTCAAGATCTTCCGGTGGAGGCGGAGGAGGGGGCCTGGTGGAGGGATGTGGGGGTTCGGGCACAGCAGGAACGCTCGGAACCTGCGGCAAGGTTTCTGGTGGGACCTGGGGCACCGGTGGTACCGGGGGTGGAGCACGACCAGGTGGTTGGACAGGAACTGGGGGAGGAGGGGGGAGTTCGTCGTTTTGGGTAGATGTAGCTATCATTGGTTCCGGAGAAGACTGTTTCCGGTCAGATAAATCTTCGTCTGCCTCATAACCTGTAGGTTCGTTTTCCAATCTGATTGGTTTCAAAGGAATGTCTTCCTGCTTATTTTCAGGCTCCTCGATTCCACTATCGGTCTGGATTTCGGGTTCGACTTTTGACACTTCCAAAGGCTTGATTTCCTTCGGGTCTATTTGATCCTCTTCACCCATAGATGGCTCATCGTCGATACCATCAATGGTTCTATCTCCTGGCTCAGATGCTCCCTCTTCAGCCGATTTCTTACTTATTTGAGTTAAGGCATGGGGATCTGCAAAAGGCATGATAGGGATAGGATCGGAAGGAGTGGAATCTTCATCTTCCGCCACTTCCTCAGGTTCATCTAGATCTTCTTTCTTTGGTTTGGAAGCGGCAGGGGCCCCAAAGGGTGACATGCCCATCATACCAAACATGTTTCTTCCTCCAGAAATCTTGGCCATTCTCTCCACCAATTTACGTCTTCTCAAGTCCTCATCATCCTCACCTTCATCACCCTCATCACCCTCGTCGTCTTTAGACTCCTCGATGGGCTCAGAGTGTTCGTGAGACACCTCGATGGATTTTCTGGAATTACCCGTGGCAACCGACTCTAAGGATTTACCGGTATTTGTTCTATCGAGCGATTTTCTTCTGGACTGGTCTAAGTTGAAAAACTCATCCTCTTCAGCTTCAGCAGGTTCGGCCGCTTCTATAGTAGCAGCCTCTTCGCGTTGTTTCTTCAACCGTTCTCTTTCTTCTGCCGCCTTTTGTTTTCTTGCTTCCTGTCTTTTTGCAGCAGCAGCTTCCCTTTCGGCCTCTTCTTGTTGATGTTGTTGGAGCAACTTGATACGTTCCTGCAAGCTTACTTTGGCTTCTTCTGGTTGATCGTCGTCATCCTTGGCCGGCGTCGACCTGACCACATCACCGCTAGTAGGCGCATCATGGTGGCGACCACCGATCAAGAACGATTCGTCCCTGGGTTTAATTTGAGGCACATAGGAGGATTTGGAACTCGCAACAAACTGTTTCTTTACCGCGTAGGGATCGTCCCGCTTCTGGTGGGGAAAAATCCCCGCAGGCTTTACCGGTGATTTAGGGGTTTCGTTTGAAATATTAGCCGCCTTTGGCAGCTCGTTGATGGGGTTTTGTTCGGATCTGGGCGGTTCTTCGACGATAGGCGGTTGTTCGAGTTTCAGGGGCTCAACGACCTCAGGGGCCGAAGGTTTGACCTCTGGGGCAGGTTTGGACTCTGGGGGCACCGAATGGCTCGGAGGTTGAGGCACCTCTCTTTTGGGAACCAATTGAACGAAATTCTTCGGGAACATTCCCGTTTTTCCCCCACAACTGCCACTGTACCAATCCTCGTCCTCGATCTCAGTCACGGTAATGATTTGCCCCGTGGAGAAGTTCAAGTCCTCATCGTGATCGGACTGGTAGTCGTAAATCGCCTTGACTTTGAATGGAGTCTTGGGTTCCATTTCAATCGTTTATTGTAATTTCCAAATCGGTAGCCGCTGTGAACTTGAGGAAAACTGCGATAACTTCCCCTAATTGAGATTTGAGTGACGATAGCGCGACTTGAGATTTCGCACACGATGAGTAAAGCCAGTTCGTCCACGGTAACGATATCGGACAAGTTACTCGGAACGTTGGGGCCGCGAAAAACTTTCAATTACCACAAGGGAGCCAGCATCACATCGTTGGATTTCGACGACTCGGGCCAGTATTTGATCTCGTCGGGGGTCGATAAATCCATCCAGCTATACGACGTGCATAAAGGAACTCACGTTAAGGATATTCAGTCGCAGAAATACGGGGCACATTTGGCCAAGTTCACCCATAAAGATTTAAATTGTCTTTATGTATCAACACCCGAGCCCAGCGAAGTCGATGTTGACCACGCCATACGGTA
Source organism: Yamadazyma diospyri (assembly GCA_030579195.1). Taxonomy (NCBI): domain Eukaryota; kingdom Fungi; phylum Ascomycota; class Pichiomycetes; order Serinales; family Debaryomycetaceae; genus Yamadazyma; species Yamadazyma diospyri. The sequence goes on along the minus strand of JAKUAE010000027.1, from coordinate 120,068 downwards.
CTTATCGCTAGGCGATAAGAAATATATACGATATTTCAAGGGCCATAGTGATCAGGTAGTTTCCTTGGAGGTTGATCCCGTGCACGATCTGTTTTTGAGTTCGAGTGTGGACGGCACGGTGAAGATGTGGGACTTCAGAACCTCCAGTTTCACGGGAAATATCGATGTGGGCCACAGTAGTCTTGTCGCCTATGATCCGCACGCGGTGGTATTTGTCGTTGCAAAAATTCCTGTTGATCCAGTAAATGACACGCTAGAGGGCCAATTGGAGTTCTATGACACTAAATCGTTCTTGAAGCCGTTCATGAAGACCTCCATCGCCACCAAGGGTTTCCAATGGACCAAAATCGAGTTTTCGAATACGGGAAAACTCGTTCTCATCTCCACCAACGGCAGTGAGCATTATATTGTCGATGCCTTTCTGGGCCAATTGCTCACCATCCTAACCACGGGGTCTAGTACCAATGAAATCAGGTCAAATTACCCCAATTACGGGTCGTCATGCTTCACCACCGACGGAAAATATGTTCTAGTTGGGACGGCCAACTCCACAATACTGGTTTTCGACTTGAATAACTTAAAAACTACCAACGGGTCTCAATCAGTCAAAGAAACAGATAATCCACGAAAACTATTGCCGACAAAGATGGTATCTACGAACCAAGGAATACCGAAGATCGTTGCATTCAATCCTAAATTGTTCACCCTTGCCACCGCTGACAACTCGGTGAGTCTTTGGCAACCTTTGTAGGTCTGTATTATATTTGCATCCATTTGCTCCCGTTTCGCACCGTTTCTGTCGCACCGTTTCTTTCGCATCTCCTTCCCCAGAATTTGCACCGACTTCGCACTCATGTTTAAACAGCTTATATGATAAGACAATTTATTACAGACATTTCGAGGATAAAACAGCCCAAAACACCGTCTCGGCCACCGGTGCCCAAAAAGTGCGACTTCCACAAGAAAGAAAACATCTTCCAGCCCTCAAGGTTCAATTCGCTGGAGGAGTTCTACCAAAACCACCACCCTCGCTACCACAATGACGCTCTTCCTCAATCACCAGCAGACATCAGAGGAATCGACTCGTCGGCTTATAAGTGGTTCTACAAAAGCAAGATGAATTTCAAGATGCCCAACATATACGCAGACCACTACATCGAGGTAACGTTCTATCCAAGTTACCACTTCATCTCGTCAGCTAGAAAATCCAACGTTGCCATGGCCAATTTCAACGCCCCGGCGCTGATTCTTAACCACCCCGACTTGGAGAAGGGTATTACACAATATAAGGGTATCTATAGGAACCACAGCTTCTTTCAGGAGCGGCGCAACCCGTTCGATACTGCTGTGGGCCGATCTAAATTCAGAAAGATGTTCAAGAAATGGCTTGTGGAAGCCCTCAGAGACAAACCTGCTGATCTCTACAAAGGGGTATATTTTGTGAAAGTTAAGCAAATCCCAGTGACCAATAAAGAGATCCAGTCAGTACAAGCAGGGATGACGAAGATGAAAATCTCCCCAAGGTTGAAAGAGATAAGTAGCAGATTCAAAGGCTCCATGGACTTGAAACCGTATAACACCTACAATGAGTGGGTGCTACCCTTGAGTCACGTGAAAACACCATTTAAGTGATCATATATTACACCACCCGGGAGTCGGGGCCAAAAATTCGAAATCAAAATCCCCTTGTTCAAATTTATAACGATATGCATGCAACCAAATAGACGACTTTTCGCTGTTGACCACGAAGAGCTCCTTGTTGCATTCGGGGCAGATTTCTCCCTCCTTGTAACCTTCAATCCGCTCCCATGATAGATTTTTGAGCCGGCTCAACCTCTCGGTGATTGAATCCAGAACGTACTGGTTGAGATTAATCGCATTGTCGTCTGGTTCCTGGTCCACCCATTCAACCAATTGCCTGAATCGTGGGTGGTCAGCAAAAATCTTGCCGTAGATGTCCAATTCAATCTGGTTCTTCAACCTGGTCACTGCATCATTGCCATTATAGAAATAGTCATTTGTAATAGAATATCCCAAGTTTCGCAAATGTATCCTGATCTGGTGCATTTTCCCTGAGATTGGTGTGCACCTGACCAAGCTTTCATCGAACTCTGGGTTATATCGAAGTCTCTCGAACTTGGTAGTTGTGTTCGTTGACAATTCAGTCACGTTGGGAGGCATCAAATACCCCCCGTTTGCATTTACCAAAAACACCGGACACGAAAGCATGAGTTTACCCTCCGGAAATTTTCCTTTCACTCTGGCGAAGTATTCCTTCGTGCTGTGGGTCTTTTGCGATATCAAGTCCATCACTTTGACTGCAGTTGGCTTGTTCTTAGCGAAAATCAATACTCCGGACGTAACTTTATCCAAACGGTGAGTTGTCCATAGCTGGACCCCCAAATCATGCTTGAGGATCTCCAGCACCGAATTGAACCGGAAACTCGACGACGGATGTGTCGGCAACCCAGCAGGCTTGTTTACCACTAGCAAGTCCGAAGATTCGTGGATTATTTCAATTCCTGTACGAGCATCGTTGGTGCTGCCATCGTTGGGCACAGCTGGCTCGTGAATATGCTTGTTATTGAAAACCACATCATGTCTAGCGATCAACCGCTCATGAAGTACCGGTCCTTTGATTTCGGTGGCATTGTTGAATCCATACCGTGCCACCACATAAAGTTGGTTATTGGCGATTTCTCGTCGCACGAGCTCTTCCAGGTGCCCTAGTTCATTTGTAAACACGTCGTTGATGGTGCGGCCTTCCCAACGACTTTTAATATGGGTCTTGTAGAGTTTATAGTACGGGGCGACTTTTCGTAGGCCATTCTCAATAATGTAAGTCATCGCGCGAATGGCGCGGCTAGAAATAATTCCGTTATACATTACTTTTAAGATGGAGGCAACACATTTGCGGCGTTTCTGCCAATGACATTCCCAGGAGGGTCGTATTCGCAAACAACATAGAGCCCCCAGTTCTCGGCTCTACAATCTTTATAAGCACATCCTACACCGGTGCTTCCTTTCCATATCACCTGAGTGAAGTGATCATAAGTATTAGCTGACTGATAGTCGTAGGTTTGGCCTTCTTCATACCAGGCGTCGACGGCAGAAGGACCGTCCTTGTAACCGGCGGCCAAGTTCTCTCCGTACTGGCCATGGGTGTGAGTCAATACTCCGGAACAGTCATAGTTATCGGCGTTATTCTGGGCATATTGATACGCTCCTTCGTTCCAGGACAATGGGGGGGTATTGTGTTGGGCACGGTACTGATTATGGGCATTCAAAATCGCCAGTGCGAAATTTGGGTCTGATCCCCCCACCGAGCCCCCGCTGGCCGAGCTTGGGGCGGATGTGCTGGCTGTGGTAGTGGGTGTAACATAAGCTGCACTAGTAGGAGATGCAGTGGTTGTAGGAGAAGCCGCAACAGCAGATGACCCTTTATTGGGGAAAGTAAATGCTGGTGCATTGGTATTGATTGGAGCTGCAGCCAGTGCAGAAGCCGGGGTCGAATCGCCTAATCCAAAGAATCCGAGCCATTTGTTGAGATTTGACGACAATAAAGAATCTAAATTGAATCCTGATCCGGAATTCGCACTGGTCGTTACAGCAGCAGTAGCCACAGGGGCCGGTTGAGTTGCAACAGTTGGAACGGCCGTGGAGGCGGCTGGCGAACCACCATCGAATAATGCTTCAAGGAAAGTGAAAATCGAGCCATCTTCGTGCAAAACGTTGGTTGCAGTCTGCCACACAGTCTGGATCAAAGGTGCGGGAGCAGCATTGATTGTGGTGGCTATTGATAGTAATACAACCAACGACACTTTCATTCTAAATGGTATCAAGGAATGCACAATGAAGATTGAGGTATTGGGCAATAGAACAATTGAGAGAAATCGCTTTATATATTTACTGTTTACGATATTAATTACTATTCCTAAAAGGGTAATTCTTCGTGAAATCTCAAATCTCAGTACCAGGTGTACGGGTGTGGCGACAGAATTACTTCCTAATGCGGCAGATGTGCAGTGCGTAATAGTGACAGATGCCTAAATAGGAATAGACTTGGAGTGTTGAAAAGCTTGTGCACCCCATTTTTTGCCTTGGAATTCTACAAGTCGTGATCATATGAGAGTCTAGCCAATTTGATCTGAAAGCGGAAATGGTAATGTTGAATAGTATGAAATATCAATTTAGGTCGTGTATGTCTATGTCGAAATAGCCTCGGACAAGTGAAAAATATGGGTTAAAAGCCGGCCTGAAAGATCTCATTGATTGCTGATGCAACAATTGACGCCACCCCTTCGCCAGTGCTTTTGACGATGATCTCAAAGTCCTTCCCCACATCGGTGAAGCTTTTGATGGATATGAGGCAACCATATTTGCCTGTTTGCGTGTGTAAGATCCCGGCTCCAAGAACGAGAATGCCCTCCTCATTTACATGCACAATCGAGAAATTCAATCTTTGAAGTAAACGTACGATATTCGACGAGTTGTATCTGATGCTTGCTGATGTGCTGATAACAGATTCTCCTTCCCCATTCGATATCAACTGATTGATCTGTATCCATCTGGATTTGAATTCCTCCATTTGTAATTCAGTAGGTGACAATGTTTTGACAATGCTCACTGGGATCTTAAGATTTAATTGGTTGAAAGACCCGCCTACGTTGTAGGTGAGCGATAGAATCGCCGCTTCTTTGGCCTCTATAATGTTCCTGATTTTAAAAGTTACCTCCAAGGATGATTTGTCTGTTATGAGTTGGTCTGGCAACACATCAATGTTAACGACAAAGTTTGGGTTTACCAGGCTTGTCATTGGTTTGAGGTCCAAAACCTTGAAATTGGATAAATTATTCTTTGTGGTCTTGTATGCGTTATTAATGATAGTGAACTTGTAGGTTAAAACGGAACTGTCTCTGGTGACACGATAGGTTAATTTGATCAACTGATTTTCGAAAAAGATCCCAGCATCGAAATGTAACATTCTAACGTATCCGTTGTACCAGTTAGGTGACAAATTTACACTATTAGTTTCTTCTTCGAATGGATTGTCAGATCCTTTATTGGATCCACTGGACAACTTCGGAATACTTTTAATGCTTACCCCACCCACAATTTTATCAACGTTTCCAATTCTGGTAAGAAGATGGTTTTCCTTAGATTCAAACGGTGGAAGGGGCTTTATTAGCTGCAAATTGCCCGAGGTGAAGATTTTGAGGTATTCTTGAGCTCTTGTTTGAATTTCCAAGTCCAAAGAATTCAACTCGATTTCAAACAAATCGATGATATTGGGAACAAAGTCTTCATCAGGAAAATTGGCTATCATTTTTACGAAACTTGACAAAATCATCGATCTGGCGATCAAATCGACTTTGAGATAGCAGTCGTATAATATTTGGAATTGAACTGAAGGTGGGTAGTCTGTCTGAACTAAATGGCCAAACTCTCCTATTATGAAGCTTGATAATTTGATCAAATTGTTCAGAATTGAACCCCCAGACTTAGCCAAATTGGCCAATTTGGATATGATTAATTTGGTGGTTGTTTTGTGCAAATTATGATTGTTGACTAGAATCTGGCAAATTCTCTCCCATATTTCGTTATTCAAGATTTCATTGGTTGTGGGGATGGAGATCAATTTGATCATGATGTTGACATACCAATCGGATTCCCTGGCAAATTTTTCACTCAACACAGCAATTTTAATTGATAACTCCAGCTTCAATTGGATATCACATTGAGGATAGTATTCGATTAGTCTTTTGATGATTTCTTGGTAGTTGTTGTCGTTGGTGACAATATATAATAAATCCAATGTTTTTCTTCTGATACTGACATCTCTGTCATTCAACAATTGCAAAAACGTCTGTAGATTACTCATCATAAGAGTAGAATAATTATTGATAAGATTGTGATTGACTGATCTGCCGATCAACTTGATCAAAACATCTAGCGACAAGTACCTGGTATTGGTTTCGTTGGTGGTAAGCAACTCTATCAATGCTTTTATAGCTCCATTAATAGCGTCGTCAGATGCTTGTAAGAAAACAGCCAAAGAAACTGCTTGAAAGAGCACTGAACTTTGGCTGTTACGATTGGGGAGTCCTTGAATTGATCTGGATGCATTTTGGATGGTTTTGGACACGATTGCCCTCAATTTGTTCAAATTTTTATCATCAACGGTCAAATTGTTGTTGGTCAAAAAACAATACTCAAGTAGTTGAAATAATTTAATAACCAACCAAGGAGCCGGTATCTGGTAGTAGTAAAACTTCTCCGGACATTTGTTATCGATGATGATGTCATATAAGTTCTGAGTGATTGAGGGGATGATGCTGGATATGAAGGTTGGTTTCAAAGACACTAAATTCTCTATTAATTTGATCGAATTGAGTAAAATTGAATAATCTTGGTTGTTATCAATCAAATTCAACAACCGTGGAATCCAATTGGGGTTCTTCAACACCATTTCAGGATATATATCGACCAATGTCTTCAATGCAACAATTGCCTTCTTTTTCAAGTTGACGGAGCTCACGGGTGAAATTACCATCGAATAAACATTGTCGACCAATTCCACCCACACCAAAGCGTCTGGAGAGCTGTCCGTGACCTCATATTTCACTACGAAGTTGTTGCTTATGAATTGAACCGCCAAATTGTTGATATCCTCGTTATCGATCTTCAAATCGTTGATCAACTGGGTGGACACCAAACCAAATATTTCATTAATGTAATTGTCGTTATTCCCCTTATTTTGGATCATGACCGAAAGATATATATAGCCTAATTGTTTATCAGCGAACTTGGACGACGATATCAAGTTCAAGCTTTCTTTGGTACCGAAATCAATCAATTGATCGTATCCTAATAAGTATATGTAAATCAATTTGCAGACATATTTCTTGCGTTGATAATTGTTCAAACCGCCACTAAATTTACTTTGGATGTTGTGTATTTCCAAATTGATCCGTTTCCTCTCTTCCTCCTGGTCCTGGGAGTTCCGAATGTCCACAATGAATTGGGTCAAACCTTTCATTGACATATTGAGTCGCGATTACTCGGCCAAATGTTTCGGCAGTGATGAGAAGTGCCGAGGTGGTATTAGAATAGGAGGGTATAGGTCCGGGAGAGAGCACATTTATCCAGTCTTCCTTAAACACGACTGGAAGAATACCAGGTTGGAGCCGAAGGCACGTGCGAATCACGTGTATATATATTTCTCCAGTTTTTCTCTAGTTACCAGCTACTGAAAGGACCAAATGTTGACCAGAACACTGCAAACCATCCGGAAATACACATAATATAATCTTAGGATAAAACCTCTCTATACGCCAAAATCAACCCCAACTACCACCCTCACCATAGTTAATTCGACGCGCAATATAATTGGCTGAAAACCAGTCGCATTCAACGAATCCGAATTCAATAAAAATTCTCAAATACTCAGAACTCAACGATGTCTTCAGTTGGTAAAGCTATCAGTACTAAATTAGATTGGGCTAAGATCATCAGCACCTTAGGGTTAACTGGTCAAACCGCCGGCTCCTTGTCAGCATTCAAAAAAAGACACGACGAAGCCAAAAAAGAATATTTGTCATTAACCGAAAAACCACACGACGTTGATTTCGATTCATACAGAGGGAAATTAGCCAACACCAAAATCATCGACGAAATCCAAGCTGCTGTGCAAAATTTCCAACCAGTTACCTACGACGTCTCCAAAACCTTGAAGACAATTGAGATGTTTGAACAAAAGGCCATTGAAAATGCCAAATTGACTGAAAAATCAGTAATTGATGAAATCAGCCAATTACAACAATCGTTGAAAGACATGGAAAGCGCCAGACCATTCAACGAGTTGACTGTTGACGATGTTGTCAAAGCTAAACCAGATATCGAAGACAAAGTCGTCTACATGGTTAAGAACGGTAAATGGGAAGTTCCAACCTATAAAGAAAAATTCGGTGATTTGACTGTTATGTAGAGATGCTGCAGAACTTCGCCTCAACCATCATTAGTCATATATGTGGGCCTATACAGGTACCCAACTATTTTGAAATTTTAGAATCCTAAAATCATAAATGTATAAAACATTCACATTGAGTTTCGTATAGGATACTTCACCATCTAGCTTATCAAGTGGGATGTGGTTGATATTTCTATATCCTCTATCAAATTTATAGTCCCACGAATAGACCATGATGTTGCATCGGAACCGGGCACTGATCTTAGATAGAATGGTAGTTAGTGATGCAAATTTTGAAAGCCAGCTGTGGGATTTCAATTGCCAGTAAAATCTTGAGATGTCGTCGATTATTAGACAATTCAAGGTGAAAGCGAGTTGACTTTCGAGAAGACCGTTCAAGTATCGTAGCAATTCGTCAAAGTTGTCGATGTAGACTGGGGCACGGGGATCAATGGTGCTGATGGTGAATCCCTGGATATTTTTGAGGAACCAGCTCTTGTCCGAGGGGGAACTGAATACTATATGAAAGCTCTCATTGTGTAGGGTGAGGTTTCTTACGGAGGTCGATTGAATGGGGATGTCGAACAATTCGATCAATGGTTTTTGGATCATGGGTTAGGAGTGGTGCGATGGAAGGAAGCGTCTGATGGAGCGGGTGCGCAGCTAGGGGTTTGAGGGGAGCGTAAATGTTCGACGGGAGCGAAGTGAGGAGTAAAGGTAGCGGAGTCGCAGCAAGTCGCAGCGAAAGGGGAAGAAGACGGGTAGTGTCCGCGCCCACGACACCGCCTGGCGGCTTCGTCACTCAGCGCTGCTCCCCGATTCCCCAGACAACCGGCCGTTCCTGAACACGTGAGCCAGTAAAAACACCGGCAAATATGATGAGTAAGACAAGGGTCCCGTCAGTTCTGCCATGATACCGCCCGAACTAGTGTTCGCGGCCCCCATCCAACGCCAAATATCGCTATTGTCTAATCCTCGACTAACTCACCAAAGATCATAATCCCCCAAATACAGGGACGTTCGCATCAGGCCAAAAATACGTCTCATGATGAACAGGCTACTATCGCCAATAATGAAGAGTTGGCAATTGATGGCCCATATATACCGATGTTGGGCCAATCATCGAAAACTCCCCCACATAGCATTTGATTTGGTGTGCAACTGCATACCGGTGGTAATATGGTTGGTATTATTCAACTCAGTCAATATCATACCGAATAACGTCAAGCCGCCCATAAACGTCCGGTTTGCCATGAGGCTAGATGATTACATGTTCAACGACATGCTAGGATCGTTATCCACCATTTTGCTTCTCAACTGCATCAGCTTCGCCTTGTATTCCAACTTTTATACCGAAACAACAAACGACCATAGAGACAGAGAAACTCCCAAGAAAGGGCTAGATATCAAGTTGGTAGACACCTACGAATCCTTGATATGGAAGTATTTGCCTGTGATCTTGATATCGTGCAGCTGGTTCATCCTTAAAGCGATATTCTGCTTCAAAGACCCTTTGACGAAGTTCAAAAACATCCTAGCGTTGCTTATTTACATAGTGGGCCATTTTCTCATCATGCCGTTGATGATCGATTACCTTTACTTCTTTCAGTGTCCAGGGATCCTCAAGAAGTTTCTATTGATACTAGGGGTCCAAAATACCTTCATAATTTTGGTGCATATCGTTTTTCCCAACGTTCCCCCGATTTACATCCAATATTACGGGGAAAATAAGGCCCCCAGCTACGACCACCCCGGATATAGTGAGCTGTTGACCCGGATCGACGTCAAGTTGAATATTTTATTGAATTACCTCATCATATACGTGAAGTCCATCGAGTTTGGCATCTTGCCTTCATTACATTCCTCCATCTCCATCATATCGGTGTTGTTCATCACATACTTGATAAAGTCGTCCATAGTCAAGCTGGCAGTCATAGGGTACTTGTTTCTTCAGTTTTGGTCCAGCATCTATCTCGACCACCACTGGAAATTGGACATTCTTCTCCTGATAATCTTCTCCAGTGGGTTTTTCCTCTTGGTGAAGCACGACTTGGATCAGATCAAATGCCGGTTTATCAACAACTACAAGATTAACTACAACGGTACCACCATGGGGATGCGGTTATTTAAGGGAACCAAGTTCGAAAGCTGGTTCAATCCTCTTTAGTTAGCATTTTATTTCGACTAGTTTAGCATTAATACAGTTCTGTAAATACAGTGTTCAGATTCAAATCGACCTCTGGTCCTGGCGCGACACCCGACAATGTCGCGGGCCAATGGGGAAACTACTCTTGTGAAACGGCTGATGTGGAGAAGTGGAGAGATTGCTACTTATATGGTTGTCAGCAACTGGGGCCAAAAAGTATATCTTGGAACCGTTAGATCGGTGGATCGGCTCCAGGCAACATAACCGAAAGTTACTCCATCAATGTCTAAGCCTTGTATTAAAAAAGCGTGTAGACGAGATTTGCTCGGTACGGCTTCCAGATGATAAGGGCCCAGACGCTGGGGCGCGGAGGATGGTTGAAAGACGGGCCGAGGTCCATGTTCCCCTGACATCACACCATCCCCCCTCCATGGAGTGATTTCTGGGCTTGCCAAAAATTCCGTCCCCACCAGGCCTCAAATAGGGGCTACAACCGCTCACTAGTGGTATTTCACTCGAAAAAGCCGTCCGCAGTAACAGCAACAAACCTCCCATTATTTATATTTTCTTTTGGTTCGCGATTGACCTCATCTATACAGGCTGATTTTATTTCATCACCACTAATTCCTATTTGACATTTTCATTTTTGATACCACTTTACTGTTGATTGGAATACCCGGGTTTTCGTTCTTTCTCATTGCACTAGCATTCCCCACACAGTATGCTACCTCGGTTCTACAACAAGAGATTGAAGGTATTCTTGCCCATAACAATAGTGATAGTATGTACGCTATTTTCAGTTCATAACATCTTGTTTTCCAAGGTGAACCAGCTTGAACTAGACAGAAATAGCATCAACTTGGTCAAGTTCAGCAAATTCAACCCCAAGCACACCACCTCGGAGATATTGAAGCTCTTGGTGCAGAATGAAAAGGGGGTAAACAACCCGCAATCCCTCATAGGAGACTTGGAGGGAATATGGTTTCATTGGGACGACTGGTTGGATACCTACCCCGGGAACTCGATTTTGCAGAATTACAAACTCGACGACTCCCCCTGTAATTGCTCACAAGACCTTATTTCTTATGGTAGTGTGAACGGTTACTGGTTAGAGAGCTACAACAAAAAGGTGCTTCGCGGGATGACCAATTTGTTCTGTATAAAGGAGATCCCCAAAAAGGTGTACTTTACTACCGACTACAACTACATCGAGATTCCTATCAAGGGCAAGAAGCGCTTGGGCTCGTTGCTTGATTCCGACGATTTGTCCGATTTCGATAAAATCAACATCCCGCAATTATCGGGAAACAGCGAATTGAACGTGTTCCCCATCAAAAAGTTGTCTCAAGATAAGGAGCTCGATGTGAACGACTTTTATTTCGACCCTGATTATGAAATCATGAAGTTAACCAACGACAAGAGCTTGAACGCGTTGGAGGAACAGCAACAGGAATATTTGGATTTCTTGAAATACGCCAACAACATTGTCGACAACTCCGACCGTTACTTCAAGTATCCATGGATCATCACCGACATTGTGCAAGGAAATTCCCATCATTTGGCCTATCCGTTTTTCAAACGATTTATCAGCATCAGAGAACGTCAGAGTATCATCCAGCATTTGGTCAGAGCATGGTTCCAGTTTGCAGAGTCCATCGACATTCCCTCGTGGGTCAACTACGGTTCTTTATTGGGGTGGGCTTACAACGGAGTCAATATGCCCTGGGATACCGACGTCGATGTGCAATTGTCCATCAAAGCCTTGGACTATTTGGCTCAGCATTACAACAACACATTTATCATTGAGAACCCCAAATTGGGCAATTCCAAGTTTTTTTTGGACATCAGTCCCACATACATCAAGCAAGGCAACGGAAGGAACTTCATCGACGCCCGGTTCATCGATATCAATTCCGGGCTTTATATTGATATCAGTGCCTTAAGTCACACCAGCTTCAACCCTCCCAAGGAGTTCGCCACCGACGAATTCGAGTCCCAGACTTTGGTTCACTGTAAAAATTTCAACTGGCATTCATTATCGGAAATCTTACCCATTCGTCATACCTACTTCGAAGGTTCCTCGGTGTACATACCAAATAACATCAGTTCGATTTTATCGAGAAAGTACGGTAAGGCCTCATTCACCACCAAATTGAACTTCCACAATTACAACTACCAGAAGGACATCGATCTTTGGGTGCCTGACGACATTTGTCTCGAAGCCCCTGAGGGCAATAGATTCACCGACAAAAAACAAAATGAATTATCGTATGAGGGCGCCTGTGGTTCCAGAATCCTCCAGGATGAGTACAAGATTAATTATAACCTGATCCAACGCCATAAGCTACTCGATTCTGACATTGACCGTCCGATATTCAAACAATTAGATGAATTAAGTTTGACCAGAAAGGACGCGTGGGATTATTTCAATGACATAAATAAGGGCAACGGTAACGGCAACTGGTTCTACGAGTTTTCATGATTGCATAAATACATTTCTATTCTTCCGACATTCTACCTCTTCTATTGCTGCTTCTATTTCTCTATCCTCTCCATTCTCCACGAATTCTCACCCATAATATTCTCACATGCGCACTGGTCTCTATAAAACAGACTCAATCGCTTCTGATTCTCTAAATCATGGAGTATACGATTCAATTGCCCAGTGGCCCAGCCAGCCACACCACGTTATCTAATTACTCCTCTGTTGAAGGCACACACACTAGAACCATTCTCCTTCTACATGGCTTCCCCGATACCCACCAGGGTTTCGAAGAATTAAGCCAGATCTTGGTACGAAACGACCCTAAAGCCCTCATTTTAGCCCCCTTGATGAGAGGATACGAGCGATCCAGCTACCACAAGTTCAGCGAATACCGCACGGGCGACTTGGCATCCGATATTCACAATTGGGTCCACTACTTGGGTCGTCCCGTGACATTGATCGGCCATGATTGGGGTGCTATAGCTGCGTTTAAGGCTGCAAGTTTGTATCCGGACGACTTCGACCTGATTATTACCCTCGCCATTCCCTATTTGTCAAATTTACACCTCCACGATGTGTTGTACCACGCTCCGGAGCAGTTTTTCTACTCAACCTACTTTTTAACTATGCAATCATCATTCTTGTACAACAAGTTGAAGCAGCTCGGTAGCACCTCCTACTTGAACAAGTTGTGGAGCTTCTGGTCACCCACTTGGGGCTTCACCGCTGAAGATATCGAGCCTGTCCGGGGAACATTGTTGCAAGAACACACCATAGATCATGCCACCGCTTATTATAGGTGTATTTTGAATCCGTTCAATATCCGTCATGCCCGTTGGCACGTCGATTTCAACAAGGTTCCTACCTTCATAATTGGCGGGGGCGAAGACAGGTGCATGTCTGTCAAATTGTATCAATTGGAAGCCAAGAAGTGGGAAAACACTCCGAATACGAAGGTGGAGATCATTCCCGGTGCCGGGCATTTCTTGCACCGGGAAAGCCCCCAGGAAGTGGCAAACTTCATCATCCGGTGGTTAGACAGCCATTAGTGTTGTTAGTCTACATTCAAGGAAATTGGTGCTGTCTCAAGCCAAAATAACCCTCAGGAGCCGTTGCAGGGTCTAGCCAATTAAGACCACCACCATCACCCTCGACCCCCCGATTCAGAACGGTATTTCCCCACCAGTCGATGCGAATTTCGTCGTAACGGACTGTAACAAAGATCAAAAGAGCACTGAAGGCCACACCAGCCGACAATGCACTGGTCAACACGTAATTATACTTTTCCCACCACGGGCCATGATTGTGTTTCAAGTAATACATAAAGTAGTACGATAAGTAAAGCCCTCCTGTATAGTAACTCAAGTTGTAAGGGGCATAGAATAGAAATCCACCGATCATCACTGTGGGATTGAACACCCGAGCGATTTTTGAGGGCCCGTAATGCTTGAATGCCAAGCAGGCTGGCACTAACAACACCCCAATAAGGAAACAGTACTTGAGAATCGGATACACCCCATTGAACACCTTATAAGGACCAATCACTCCGTATTGAACACTAGAGTAGAAAAATGTGTTTGCTCCGGGACAAGTGAGCTTGTTGGCCTGATGATGGTCACAAATATCCTCGATATTGTTGATTTGCCAATTGGCAATCACTAGCGAGACCACCACGCTAAGGAAAGTGGATATGATTTGGCCTTTAAAGATGGCTCGGGGCGGGATTTTGGCGTAATGAGCTAGTTTCTGGTCGGTGATGTAATTAGCTGCTTGGTGATCAATATTTGTCCCGTAGGATTTGAGAGTGATCAAAGCTAATCCGGAATTGGGGATGGCATATCCCACAATCAACTCTACCAACACATTGAGCCCGAAAGAAAAACCCGTCACCGAGGCAATAGCAGTCAACGGGATCAAAAATACGAAATTGATGCCTATGGTGAAGAAAATGCCCCAAATTGGAGTTTCAGAAGGATATAACCAAACTCCTAGAATCCCCAAGGAAGTACTGCACAAAAGAATCGCAGTAAACCACCAATCTGGAACCTCTTGGTATCGTGACATCATCCTACAATGAGGGTCGTCAATGAACTTCCCGTAGATATTGGACGATTTGAATGAAAACGAATCGTACAAGGTTTGTGCAACATTGACGAAACTGGCCTTGACTGAGTTCCATTCGCTTGCAAATTGGTAGAGTATCGCAAACGGATACAATGCAAAATAGGCCCCGTAAACCACCAAATTGGCGGCGGAAAAGTACGGAGGGCCGATTTTCTGGTATTTGGCGTTGTCGAACTGGTTATTATCGTTCAAAATGTCCTGAACCCGGTAGATCTGGCCCTTATTGTTGAATAATTCGTTGGTGTTGATGGGGAGATATCCTGTCCATTTGTTATTGGTGTAGTACAACCCTAGGATCGTGACTAAGGCCAAGATCGAGCCAATGTACTGGTTGACGTAGGTGTAAAACGGAACCGTCAAACAACCCCCACTATCCAAAACATTCCAGTCCAATGTCGGTAGTGGATTGAGGCCTAAACCGATATTGGAGCCAGCGATGTTTGCCAATAACAACAGATTTGGAGAGAACCAAGTGGGCCAATTGAAGGTGGAGAGGGCTTTGAAAAACACCGAGGGAACCCAATTATACAAGAAACTGCCAGCAAACACCACAAAAAAGAAAGAATACTGCGATATTCTCCATCCGTCAATCTCAGTTCCCTTTTTGAACCTGTTGGGGCTGACCAAAGCCCTGTTCAAGGCGATGGTGGGGAGAATGGTGGGCCAGAGTGATTTGACTGGGTAAATACACACTTTTCTCATCACCCCGGCAAATCCAAACCCCAAAAACTGCGTCAGCAACGTTAAAAGAATTTGGTAAGTCAAAGTGACCCATTTGAGGCCGTAAAACTTGTCAAGCTTCATGACAAAAATATTGTAAATGGCATAAGGAGTGCCTGAAGAGCAGCTGTATATGATGGAGCTTAGCATCATCTCTTTGTAGTTCCAGGGACCTGGATTCAAGTTGTATTCTGAGCCAAAAACCCGCATTGTATAGTTTAACGGTACAATTTTTTCCCATAACCTTCCAGAGGGTAAAAGAAGCAATTGAATGGTATGGCCCCCAAGACTGATCGAGGGCATTCTATGCACAAAGAAATTGTTGATCATGGAGCCTATAAAGGTCCAAAACAACCCGATGATGTAGACCCTTAGGGTATCTACTGGTAATTCTATATCATCGTAGGCGTCTGTTAATGCTCGTATTTCGGGATAGGGCGAATGAAAAGCCACCAAACAGGCCTCGACCCGCATCTGGAGGTCCCAGTCAATAATATTCAAGTAAGGTTTGCCGCCGTCTTTTTCGACGGCTGAATCATCCCCCGAATCCCCGCTCGGGATATCAGGGTCGAAAAAGCCGTGTGGTTGGGCCTGGGACGATAGGAGCCGCTCCACGAGCCGATAATCTTCTAAAGGATAGTTCAAGTCCCCTTTGTGCTCCACTAGAATGTCTCTGAGGATATTTAGGGCCTGATCCGTGTCCATGGACTCTATCTTTGATATCATATATTGGGCGTCTGGCGGGATGGTAGGAGAAACCTTCGAGAAGAATTCGTTGGGGTTGATCTTTCCCAACCGAAGAAGAATCAACCGAAGCTGGTCTGGGGTGAACTTCGAGTTATCATCGCTGAAAGTCGAGAGTTCAATGTAATGTGACATATCGCGTTCCCCAATGCGGGAGAAGCCCCCAGTGTGGGATAGCGCGTAGGGGTGCGGCCGTGGGCCCCCGTACCATTTACCGTCACTGTACCACCGGCCGCGGTACCATTTACCCCCGCACCATTTACTGGGGTCCAGAGCGAGACTCAGAAACATCGATTACTAGAAAGCCGCAACTATAAAACCTAATCCTACAGCCCCTCCAGCTCTACAACCCTACAAGGCCGTCTCAAGCACCTTCACCAAGTCCTCCGGTTCCGCACCACTGCTGATACCGCCGTTTTCAATGCCGTTGATGCTGACAGTAGGAGTAATGTGGACTCCCACAGTTCTATGGAACCGAGTGAAGTATTTCACATCCACTGCAAGAGCATTGCCGGAATTGCTGAAATCTGCAGTGACCTGTTTGACCACCAAGTTCTTCAACACCTGCTCTTTGGTATAAGGCAACTTGATGTCGGCGGAAACGACATCGTAGATATCGGAGTAGATTTCGTTTCTCCCCTTATCAGAATTGGCATTATCGTAAAACTTGGTGATGTTGTTGAAAAGCGACTCGGAAACGTCCCAGAAAAGCCCCGAAGTACCGTCAGATTCTCTGATCAATTTGGCGACGGACAAAGAGAATTCGTGCAAGTAAATGGAGTTGGGATGCCAAGGCTGGATCACATTCAAGAACAAAAACTGGAATTTGCCCTGGTGTTTCAGTTCAAGCGCAGGAATCACGGAATTCTTGAACTTCAAGAAGATCTTGGCACTGAAAGGGCAATTGTAGTCGAGGTACAAGTTGACTGTGGTAGGGCTGGTCTTGAAGTGCGTTAATGGGTAGAAAGCATGAGTGGTGGCGTATTTAGGGGAAACCATTGCGGTGGATTTTCGCGATATAATACATTAACACTTATATATCAGCCAGCTGATAAAGGTCGTGGTTGGTGAATTTGCTGTGGAGGTGGTCAGTCGGAATCAGTCAAGAGACTAATCTCCTGCATGTTTCCAGCAGGAGACCTTTCGGCAATTTGGGGCGAATGCCGAGGTTCATGTTGCGCCTGCGGAGTGTTGTGTGGCTTTTCCAGCAGCAAACTGGCTTTTTCGACTGTGGGGCGATTTTGGGACCGCTCTGCGACCGTGGGATTTCCGTGGGAGTCGGAACTCATCACTTCCAGGTCGCTGGGCTGCTGTTCCTCCCCTTCTGATTCGGTACTGCCGAGGTTACTGTACGAGGTGTCATCACTATCGATGAAATCGTCACTAATGTTTGGACCGGTGACCCTGTAAGCTTCGGGGCCGGATATGTCACCTACAGTCATTGTTTGAACGTCGAGGATGGGGTCGAGGGTGTTTATTTGGGGCTGGAGTTTCGACGGATCAAAGAGATCTTGGTTTCTCAAGTCGTTGGGGGTGTGGACAGCGTGATCGATGTGTAGATTGACATCCTGATCGGTGAGGGTGTTAACAAGATTTGGTACAAAACTGGGGCCGCTAATATTCAGCTCTGGTGCTGTGGGGAGTTGTTTCGAATTGATGGCATTAGGCTGAGCCAGTGTGACAGCATCCCCTGGCTGATCCAGTTTTATGACATCCTCAGTCAATTTGATGGCACCTCCGGGTTTCTCTAGCTGTGAAATTTGACCTGGTTCTGCACTCGTGACTAGTTTCTCTGTGCTTTGGTCTACTTTATTCTCAGAAGTCGTTTTGAGACTAGCTTCAGCCAATATTTCTGGACCAGAAGCCTCTTTTGCAGCTGGGCTGGTCACTTTACTCTCCAAAGGACTCGAACCACTTTGGTTAGCCTTCGGGGATGATTTCTGAGATTTTATGATTGTTTTGACACGCGGCCTGACTCCTGTGTTCACCGAGAGCTTCGCTTTCTTCGACCGGCTGAGAATATCGTCTGCAGCTCGTTTACTTTTTGAATCTCTGGTCTCTCTCCACGACAGGACAGTTTTTGGCGATCTCTCATATAAAAACCGCTGTGAAGGGCTGCTGAAAATTATTCTCTTGGATAAATTGCCGTCCAATGACAGATCTTGTATAGGTAAATTGCCGTTTAATGATACCAGTCTTTCTAGTACGTGGTGAGATGCCCGGTCCAATGAGAGTTGTTTCCCTTGAGCCAGCCTGCTTGATAGGATTCCCAATTTTTCATCCTTAGGCTCGGAATTGAGCTTTGGAGACGGAGAAATAGCGGTATCAGCGTTTCCCGATGAAACTTCAGGTACAGCTTTTGAAAACACATCAGGCCAGGTTTCGTCCATCAAATCATCAGAATCAGAGTCATCACTGAAAAGTTCCTTTAGTATAGATTTGACCTCTTGAGGTTGTCCATTTGCTTCTTTCTCTGTTTCCTTTGACACAGCCTCTCCAACTGACAATGCTGCACCAATGTCCTGTATCGAGCCTGCCTTTTCGCTAGTTATTCCATCAACAGTTTCTTTTCCTTCATATTTGGCAGGAAGGTCAGAATAATCACTAATGCCGCCAAAATCTCCAACAGGAGCACTGGGCTCCTGAATAGTCCCTCCAGATCCAATTTGAAGCTGGGGTACAGGAACCTCAGACGTGGCCGAATTAGCCTCTAGAGGAGGAACTGTAGACGAAAAATGTTCGTCAAAGAAAGCAGTTGTTTTTTTAGAAGGATCCCCAAATCGTGAAAGGCCGGGATGGGCAAATTTTTGGACCGTGGAGCTATTTCCGTCGAGAAAACTAGAAATCTCTGAAGTAGCCAGCTTATCAGACTCATGCCAAGGGAATGGGAAAGAAACAGACGTTTTGGGTGGAGTATGAGATTGTGCACCACGAATCCCAGGAGAAGCGAAATTTTCCAAGGGAGCGTCAGATTTCCCAACCAGGAAACCGGGGAAATTGGATCCCTCCAAATTAACATCCGGTTTGCGCAGCATTTCTCCAGACTGTACAGTTTCTGCTTTTCTCTGTTTTCGTCTTTCGTTTCTTTTGGCTTTCTTGGCTCTGCGCAACTCGGCGGTAGTTTTAATGTCAAACTTCGGCACAGCCGTACGAGCGACATATGCGGAGGGTTTGTAGTCTTCGTCACTGTCCGAAGGATTTACTCTGATGAATTTATGTTGTTTGTGGGCAACGCCAGAACTTTTTGTGATGTTCCTCATGAGTTGTAGGTCCTTGTTTCGTCGTGATCCTCGTCTGGTAAATTTTTTAGCTGGTTCTGGGCTAGTGGGGGTTTTCGGGCGCAAGATCTTGCTTTTTTGGTTCGAAGTGTTATCCTCCATGGTGAGGTCGACGAGTTCTGAATCCACGTGTACGGCCAGCTGTTTGGGAAGTTCTTTGGGGGGTTGTGTAGGGAGGATTTCGTTGTGCAGGAGCTCTATGGGCAGAATTTTTTCGAGAGAAGCCTCTTTAGTGCTGGCATTTGACCTCACTTCATCCCCAAAATGTCTCTTTTCGAACCCTTCTGGCATCATGATTGCTTGTTCAAATGTAGGTGCCTTTTCAGAAACTGGCGAAGTGTCGGCGGTGTTGTTTCCCGATAAATTGATCAAAATTTCCATGAGTTTGGATGGATTGGTTTTGGACGAGTCATGCAGGGAGTTTTCGTGAGAACCTTTGAGCTCAGGAAAGTCTGTTTGTGTTTTGGTGCCGTCAATGATCACCGGCTCTACGCCGGCACCCACTGTTCCATCTTCGGTCGCTAAGTGACCTAAATTGTCATTTAAGGAAAGCAGTTCGTTTAACCACAAAAAGCCCGGCGGATCTCGAACCTTTAGTGGAGCTGCAGTTTCCAATGTCATATGAGTGGAGTCGGCGGGGAGCGAATTGACTTTTTCGGGATTTGGAGCCGGTTGAGGTGTCTTCTTGAAGCCCGTCCTAGGGGGCGTCAAAGTGCTGCTCGGGCCGGGTGAAGGTGTTTTCGGTACTGTATCATAGTTTGCTTCACTAGGTTGATCATTTGGTCCTAGCGACAGGTCACTCGCACGTGGTCGACCTACAATACGTGATATAAATCGAAACATGATACATCGAGTGTCTGAGAAATTTGCGACTTTATATTACATCTACATCATCAACTATGAAACGACCGATTTGGCCCGCGGCCGATTGAGGTGGGAAAACGATGTTCGACGATGCTCAGCTCAGACTAGTCGAAGGGGCTATTGAAACCAATTTTCTGCGTTATTGGGCTCCATGGTGTGGTTTCAGTACGGTTTAGTGTGGTTTTAGGATGCAACTCCAGCGCGTTTTCCTCCTTGGTGCGAGCATTCGGTCGACTGGGTTCGCATGACGTCCCACTGGTTGGCGAGCCGTCTAACTGGCTTCGCGAGCCGTGTACCTGGCTTCGCGAGCTTCGGGCCAACTATTTAGCGAGCCGTGTAACGGGCTCCTTCGGTCCAAACGTCTTCGCGAGCCACTGGCTTCAGCCCCTCATGCTAAAATACATAATTTACATTTATCGTACAACACCGATTGGAACCTGTCTTCGTTATTGATCTCAAACGTCTTCAAGCTCAACAAATGGCTGTCATTGAAGATATAATCCTCGGTGTTGTGTTCGGCTTGAAAATCGTCTAAATCGTTCTTCAAGTATATTTTGATCAAATCAGGGTTGAAGTCGGTTGTGGCTTCGTTCAAGTTCAATCTTTTGAATAATTTGGTTTTTAAGTCGTTCAATTTCAATCCCACTGGTAAAAGTAACACGAAAATGTCGTCCTGGTAGTAGAATTTCACTTTGACTTTATTAGCTGGAGGCTTTTCGGGAGCTTCTTGCAGCAACACCTGCAGAGAAGATACGTTCCTCTGGTCGATGTTGTTCAAGAGGTTTCCTGAAGATGAAGAAAGCCTCAAATTGGAGTCCAGGGAAACCGGAGTGCTGGAATGCTTGTCATTGACCTGGTTGTGCAAATTCGAGTACTGCGATAATCGGTCTTGCTGATAGTTCGACTTTCTACTGATGGGTTTCAGCTGTCTTTCTCTTGAGTCGTCGATTTCTCGATCATATCCGTTATTCAACACCTCAAATAATCTCAACACTTCCTCGCATCGAGAAATGTGGGAAGGTAATTGGATCAATTCTCGTATGTATCTGTCCAATTTCTCTCTTCTTAATCTGGAAATGTTATCGTTGACGGTGAAAAGGGGCCCTGGTATCGAGGGAATGGTTCTCTTGGAGTTTTCGATCTTTCCGGCCTCGTAAGGAAACAATTCCAACAAACTGACTTGCAATTGGTAGAAATCATCGTAATATCGATACAAGTATCTCGATTTCCCGTTGCTTAATCGTGCTACAATCAAGTACTGGTACTTATTGGCGTCCAAGTGGTAGGAATCGACGCTAGCTTCCAACACAAAAACCCCCGAGGAGCTCAAGGACGATCGATTGGAGGTGGAATATTCCCCGTTTTCGTCGTAATATTTGTGGCTGCCCACTTGTCCCGGCCCAATTGGCCCCGATATCGCAGAGGTCGAGTTGACAAAGTCGTGATCCACCGGCTCAACCGGTCTCGAGGAAGCCTGGTATCTGGCGGTTTGGGCTTTCCACTGCTCAACCGTGGGGATTTTGAAGGTGTTGATGATTTTGGCCAAATCTTTGCCGTCATTGTGCTGTATAGTGTTGTGGGGGTTGATCAAATCGACAATTTTGACATAGGTGACAGGCACCAACCCAGGGCCACCAGTTCTGTTGATGGGCTTGGCAATAAACCACTCGTACTCGTGATGGGCGCAGATAATCAAGCTTTCTCCGGGGGTTATCGCCAACTCATCTTCTCTCTCTGCCTTGAACTCGTACACTACAATGGCGTACAAGGTGGGACTGCTGTTTCTGTGGGAGGATCCAGTGGAAGTTGACGATACAGAGGCCTTTTTTCCGCTGTAACGGGTGCCGTTCAAGGGGTATGCTGGGATGTTTTCGTTGGTCTTGGGCCGGGTGCGGTCGATTTTCTCGAAATACGCCATGGGAACCATCCCCCGTGCATTGGTCATGGGATTGGTTGCCTCGTACCACCCGTCGTTGTTATTTTCGTCGATGTCGTTCATGACGTGGAAGAAATCGCCTTTCTGGAAACTCAACTCGTCGGGTCCTTGTGGCTGGTAGTCGTACAAGGCTTTGATGACGATTTTGGGGACGTTTAATATGGATTCGGCGGTCGCTGGCCCCGAAGGAACCCTAGATATCTGATGTTTCAACGATTCGTTCGACAGCCTCTTAGATCTCCTGAATGATTTGATCATATTCTGTGATCTTTAATTGGTTTGGGGTACGAGTGGGCTCCGTAATTTGTGTGAAATATAAGCTGGACTTCTTCAATTACCCTTACCGCTGTCACTCGATGCAAACGGCTCCTTGTCCAAATAAGTATCTTAGTTGAAAACTTTTCAGTGCTGTTACCTTTGGGAAATTTTTTCCAGTTCGCAGTCGTGTGGGTTATAATTGTTTCAGGTTTGAAACAGAGGTATTTCTGATTAGATCGGTTTAGAGTTGAGTAGACGTGTTGCGGCGCCTCGGTTGCAGCCGGGGCTTAGAAATATAGAGGTTGAACGTTGCTTGTGTTAAGCTACGGTGGAAATGGGCTGATGTGAATTAAGGTATGAAACCCCTTCGATACGCGGATTCTGAATTTGGAATCAGGGGAGCTGCAGTTGTCAGTTGGACGATCCTATTTTTAGGTCGTTTTATGAGAAGGGGGGCAGATCTGTTAATGACTAGGGCAGTTTTTGTCTATAATGGACACAGCTGTCTATGAGTAGCGTCAATGAGTAGCGTCAATGAATTCGGGCTATCTTTATTTGTACTTTATTTCAGATAATCTGCGGGAGTTGGGCAATTAGTACTGAAAAGTATCCTGATCGCTCACTAAGCCCCGCTCCAGTAAGTGCGTGAGGTACTCGCCCCACAAAGAATCACTAACCAAACACTGGTAGTCTCCAATCATCACCAAGCCATATTTTGCTCTGGTTAATGCCACATTCAATCTTCTGGCATCATTCAAAAACCCGATCTTTTTGTCTGCATTGCTCCTCACACAAGAAAAAAGGATAAAGTTCTTCTCTCGTCCTTGGAATGCGTCAATGGATGCGATCATTATATCGGAAACCGTGTGGATTGTCAACGGCTTGGACTCACTGTAAATATCATCTTTATCATCTTCTACCTTGATTTCCTCCTTGGAAGGATTTATCAACTCGTTGTTCAGCAACTCGTTGGAAATCAAGTCCCTTTGACCTCTGTAGGGGGTGATGATACCAATGTCCTTCTTTTCAATTTTCTTACTGACAATCAAATCGGTCAATACTTCAATAATGTACTTGATTTCTCCAGGATTGTTATAGGTATAACCATTGTCTTCTCTCACTCGTATTCTAACTCTTTCTTCCTTGGCTTCTCCTTTGGTATCCCAGAACAAAACCGGTTTGTTAATCGATGTAATCAGCCTTTGTTCTTCTGTTATACCATCTTTCAATAACCCACCGTAAAACTTGTTACGGGGGAATTCACTGATCATGGGATGCATTCTGTATTGGGTGTCTAACATGTGAGCCTTTTTGTATGTACCATTCAACAAAACTCTCTCAAAAAGAGACATCGATAAGTTTGGTACTTGGGTAAAACTGCTCAACTGATTTTGATCACCCACAAAGACAAACTTATCTACTCCCCGCATCGACAAAGGGATCAAGGTGGTAGGCTCCGAACTTTGGGTGGATTCATCCATAATTACCACTGGGAATTTCTGTATCGACTTTAACTGGTATCCTCCGGCCACCACAGTGGTAGTAAATATCACTCTGGCTTGGGCAAGCAACACGTTCGATAATTCTACTTGCTTGCTTCTAATTTTCTTGTATTGGTTGACACTCACCTCTTTAGCTCTAGGACCTCGTAATTTGACCAAGTCATCTTTCATCCCCTGCGGCATCATGTCATTCATCTTATGATGCAAACAAACCGAACTCAAAGGATGTGATCTGTTGTAGTCCAGCTCTTTTTCATTGGATACAATCCGCAAAATCGACCTTCCATGACTATCGAGTAACTTTTCGGCAATATTGTCGATTGCAATATTCGAGGCAGCGACCACTAAAATAGGATAGGTGTTCAAATTAGTTAATAATTGTAGAATAATCTCATGAATCGTAGATGTCTTACCAGTTCCTGGAGGACCCTGTAAAACGGTAATGGCATTGTTTAACACAGATTGTAATGCCACCTTTTGAGAGGCATTGAACTTGTTGGGATCGGAAAATTTAACGTAGTTATTGAACTCGA
Source organism: Yamadazyma diospyri (assembly GCA_030579195.1). NCBI lineage: Eukaryota > Fungi > Ascomycota > Pichiomycetes > Serinales > Debaryomycetaceae > Yamadazyma > Yamadazyma diospyri. Next base: position 95,509 of record JAKUAE010000027.1, on the reverse strand, counting down.
TCTGCCTGATAGGTTCTTTCCCCAAGAGCATTTTTATGAATTTTGGATTATCAATTCGGGACATGGCTGAAAATACCCGGGAAACGGGAACCGAAGCCGGTAAAAGTTTTAGATTCTTAACATTGACATTGATGGGTAGGGTTTGGTAATTCCAACCGAAATTCTCCACTATAATTTCTAGCAATTCGTCCTTATTACGCCCTCTACCGACTAAATGGGTCTCTACCAATGCAATCCTGCCGTACCAGGCGATCTCATCGTTCAAAATCAAGAACATGGTTTGGTCAACGGAAAAAGGCTCTTTTTTGAACCTTTGTATATGTTTCCTCAAGAATTTGTCCTTGAGCTCTTGGGTGAGTGGGATTTCAACTTTGTATTGCTTGTGCTTTTTGTCCTGCTCTTGATACCACAATAATATCAGCTCCGTGCTGTCTATATACGAGCTATTGGATGATGACATACTCAACTTTTCTTCGAGAAATAGGTTGTAACTCATTTCTTGGAAATATTTAGTCATGGATTCATAGGATAAAGGCGGTTCTTTGGAAGGTATGTAAGGGGTGATTCCAGGGGGTAAAGCTATTTTGCCATCGGAGACAGGTTGATTGTCCTTGGTCACTTGGTCTGGTGAATTCTTCCCCAGTTTATTTTTGCCTTTAGAGTCCTTGTTTTTGGCGGATTGGCCCTTCGAGCTTTGTTTGTCAGATTTAGAATTCTCAACAGTTTTAAGGGAGCTACCATTTTTGGCTTTGTCAGGTTTTGTCTTAGGCTGACTCCTCAGATTCTTGGGCTCTGACTCTTTGGCATTAGGTTTCCCTGGACTTGCGGCTTTGTTTCCTTTTGAAATCTTTGAAGCCTTTTCTCCTTTGCCGTTTACCTTCACAGACTCATTTTTCCTGTCCCCTTCGTTCTTGACAGGTTTTGCCCGTCTATTTCCGTTGATGTTTGCCGTTTCAATATCGATGTTTCGATTTACTGGAGGCCTAGCTTCACCGTTAGATTTGGAAGTAAGCCGTGACATCGCAAACATTTCAGATTGTGTGGGCAACGCCTTAGACGATCTAAACGTTGGGGTGGAGGCTCTTGATTGGTTTGCACTGCTCGGGTTAGAGCTTCGTGGGGAGCTCTTAACAGACACATCTGCAGATTGCCTGCCGCTATTACGCTTTGAGCTCAGTGCGGATTGTTTCCCACTGCTGGCTTTAGGATTCAGCCTAAATTTTTCCTCGTATCCAACAGCTTTAACAGTGGTGCCACTCTTAATTTCTTTGGATTGCGCCAACTTGCTAAAGTAATAATCCCTCCTTTCATCAGCCTCCTTCTGTTGCTGGGGATTTAGGATCTTAGGGGCCCTTTTACCACCTTTAATAGCCCTCTTGCCTTTCATTCTAGATTTCCCCTTACTGTTCGGTTTGAACTCAGTTAGCCCAAAAAGCTCGGATAGAAAAAACTCGTCATCTCGACTGACAAACCTGGAGCCAGGAAATCTCTCTTGAAACCCAGGCTTACAATTATTACAAATGATTAACTTCTCATTATTCTGATTAGTGACTGATAGTCTTTTATCATTGGAACAAATCTTGCACTCCAAGTCTCTAACAGTATAATACTGTTCGATTTTCTTGAAGAATGAACCATTGGATAGAGAATATTGCACTGACGGTTTGTCCTCTTTATTCAAACAGGTTTGGCATAAAAGACTCATATCACTAAGACCGAATCTTAGGATTTGAAGCTGATGAACATTGGTATCGTCGCAATCTTCACACTCAATAATCTCGTCTGAGGGATTATACTTCACCTGCTTGTGTCTGGTGGCCGATAAGTGTTTGGAAATATCGTCTAAACCGCATGTTAGTTGACATGTGCAACAAGTAACAGCTGCCATTGATGAGATTTTCGCGCTGCGATCTCATCTCATTATCGATAGTGGCGAAAGCTCCCAAGCACATAGGCCCAAACGCGCCGCCGCGCGCCTAGTTAGAGCCATAAGTATGTGGTGTGAACAAGATTGGTGTCGACATGTCTGTTGTGCCTCATACTTGTAAATGTTTATTACTTAAAGCGCCCATATGCAGCAGTGCTTCGAGACTATTATATTTTGGCTTCAGGTTGCAAACCATCCTTTCAACCATTCTTAGCCGATATCGCAAGGCATGGCACACTGTGAACTCAACTATCGTGGCATCATTGACGAATGTAATTGGAGGGATGGCCGAGTGGTCTAAGGCGGCAGACTTAAGATCTGTTGGGCGATTGTCCGCGCGAGTTCGAACCTCGCTTCCTTCATTATTTTTGCTATTTTTCTTCTCCACGAACTAGGCAGACAGAGACACAGAGACACGAGACAGCCGCAAGACAAACAAGAAAATACTTATATTATGATTAATGTTGAACTGGCATGGAAGTTGAAGGGGTCACGTATTCAAACTCGTCGGTTCTCCACAAAGTGGTGATGGTTTTTGGTTGGGTCAAAAAGGTGATTCCTGCTTTTCCGTAAAAGTTCAAATCACCCAAGAAGGAACCTTTATTACCAGTGAAAGAAAACATTGGCAAAGGAACGGGGATGGGGACGTTGACTCCTACTTGACCACATGCAATGTTTTTGACGAATTTCTGCGCTTGGTTTCCGGATTTGGTGAACAATGCCACACCATTCCCGTACTTGTTGGAGTTAACTAAGCTTATAGCTTCATCAAAGGTGTCAACGTTGACGATACTCAACACCGGAGCGAAGATTTCCTCATCGTAGCATCTCATACCTGGTTTTACGCCATTAAGAACCGTGGGGAACAAAAAGTTGCCCTTCGCAAACTTCTCTGGCATCGATGGGTTTCTGCCATCCAATAAAAGCTCAGCACCTTGTTTGACACTATCTTCGATGATTTCGTGAGATCTGGTAACGCTTGTGGGGTTGATCAAAGGGCCCAAATCACTAGATTCATCAAAACCACTCCCAACAGTCAACTTTTTGGCGTCTTCGATAATGTCTTGAATCCATTCCTTGGATTTTCCCACGGTAACCAATACAGAAATAGCCATACATCTTTGGCCTGCAGCACCGAAGGCAGCCCCGTTGACGGCGTTGACAAACTGGGCCTTGTCGGCGTCTGGCAAAACAATCAAGTGGTTCTTAGCCCCCAAATTCGACTGCACTCTCTTTCCCAAAGCCGTACCTCTTTCATAGATGTATTTTCCCGCTTTGTCGCCCCCAACAAAAGTGAGGGCTTTTATTCTTGGGTCGTCAATCAAGGTGTTCACGGTGTCGTGTTTACCGTGAACAATATTCAACACCCCTGAGGGCACACCAGCCTCTTTTAACAACTCACAGATGATCATGGCTGCACCAGGAACTCTTTCACTGGGCTTGATGACAGCAGTGTTACCTGTGACGAGGATCAAAGGAATAGACCACAATGGCACCATAGCGGGGAAGTTGAAGGGGCAAATTGAAGCCACCACTCCCAAAGGCTCTCTTACCATTTTAGTTTCCATATCGGTGGCAACTTCCAAGGTAGAACCCATCATATCGTTGGTGACGTTACAGGAGGCTTCCGCAACCTGTAAACCTCTCAAAACGTCCCCTTTGGCGTCAGCAAATGTCTTTCCTTGCTCGAGAACAATCATAGCTGCCAACCTATCCCAGTTAGATTTCAATAATTCCACAAATTTGAAAGCAATGCCCTGCCTTCTGATGATGGAGACATTTTTCCAGGTATCAAAAGCCTTGTTGGCCGATGCAATGGCGTGTTCCAACTCCTCAGGAGTGGATTGAGGGACCTGACTTATGACTTTATTGGTGGCTGGATCGTGGATCTCGTACCAGGTATCACTTTTGGACTTGAAAAACTCGTTATCGACGAAACTTGGCGTCACGTACTTCTCCACCTGGTGAGACTTGGGGTAGTCGGTGGTGGTGGTATTTAACGACAAGAATCTAGCGATTCTAACTCCTCTGACAAGCCCTTTGGCCGAGGATATTGATCTGGGTATCATTTTTGGCAGTGGGGGTGTTTTTCGGGCACTTATATAATATTTTTGGGGTCTCAACTATTTAGGAGCTTGGTTCCCGCTCCACATTTGGTGCGAATCCTGTGATCGCAAAGATAACCGGATAGCCAGAGGGGTAATTTGAGTGGAGAAGCCGGGATATGGAAGATAGTATTCTGAATGGTGATGTGAGTTTGTGTAATGTTTTTGGGGTTCGGGTTTGGGGGTTGGTTTAATAAATTGGGAGATTTTGTGTAATATACGGTAGTGTTTATGCAATATTGAGAAGGGATGCTAAGTCCGATAAAATGACGGGCCGGAGGGTGAGGGCCGGGACTGAGAAATTTAGTGAGGTAGACCAGGGTGAGCGCGGTGCGCGCGGTGATCACGGTGAGCGCAGCGCGAGTAGACGGTGCTGCAGGCGGGAAGGCTCAAGAGTTTTTTAACGCTGGCGGAGCGAAAAACTAAATATCGGTGCAGTTGTTAGTAATGAAATATGTTGTTTCATTGCCTCCCGGTCTCTCGGACTCCCATTTAATTCCTCGATCATGCTTCTTATTACATGAATAATCCCTCAGATTATTCAAACCATTACAATCCCTCGGTTTATTTAAACCATTACAATCCTCTCATCTTATTCCCACCCATTCCTCCACACTTCTTATCGCACGTGAGGGATTCTAATTCCGCGATCCCTCGACAACCAAAATTATCATGTCGTTTGGAAGTAAAGCAGCACAAAGATTAGCCAACAAGATCATCTTGATCACTGGAGCCTCGTCTGGAATCGGGGAAGCCACCGCCAAGGAATTCGCTCAAGCCACCAACGGAGAGGTCAAGTTGATTTTGGCCGCCAGAAGAGTCGACAAGTTGACTGCGTTGAAAAATGACTTGATCAGCCAGTTTCCTTCCATTAAAGTCCACTCCTCAGCTTTGGACGTCAGTTTAAACAGCTCAATTAAAGACTTTGTGTCTGGATTACCTCAGGATTTCGCTGACATCGACGTTTTGGTCAACAATGCCGGGAAGGCCTTGGGAAGAAGCAAGGTTGGAGAGATCAGCAGTGACGAGATCGAGGGCATGATTCAGACTAACGTGGTAGGTTTGATCACCTTGACCAACAGCATCTTGCCGATATTCAAGAAGAAAAACTCCGGTGACATTGTCAACATTGGCTCAATTGCTGGTCGGGATGCCTATGCCGGAGGATCGGTGTACTGTGCGTCGAAGGCTGCGGTGAAGTTTTTCTCCAACGCATTGAGAAAGGAGCTCATCAACACCAAAATCAGAGTGCTCGAAGTGGATCCCGGGCAGGTGGAAACCGAGTTTAGCATTGTTAGATTTAAAGGTGACAAGTCTGCGGCCGATAAGGTCTACGAAGATATGGACCCCTTGACTGCTGAGGATATCGCAGAGGTGATTGTGTTTGGGGTGTCTAGAAAGCCCAGAACTGTCATTGCCGAAACTTTGGTGTTCCCCACCCACCAAGCGGGCTCGGGAATCATCCATAAGGGCCCATTAGACGGGAAATAGAGTGTTTATTCGTATATCATTTCTTAATCATCGCCTTTAATCGTTCTCGTTTGGACCTCTTCTTAATACTTTTGCTGCTGCTGGAGTCCACGCTGCCGCTATCGTTGAAAGCATTAATTTTCTTGTCGATCTCGTGCAAAAACTTCTTTTTCTCCTTCTCCAATTCCGGGTCAGGAGCGGTTTGGGTATCGATTTTCTCGGTTGCTTCGTTCATGGGCGACACCGACTTCAGACAAAGTTCGGTGACCTGTTTGTTGACGTTTTCTACAATGTGGCGTTTGGCATCGTCGTAGTCCTTTGTGGAATCAAGCGAGCTGTTCTTTGAATGTTTGATTTCCTCTACCTTGTTGATAAAGTTTTGCGTCACCTGCTTGCCAACGTCTTTAATCAAGGCGGTGTTGTTGGGTTCAACGGGTTGTGGGGAAGAATTCTGGGTGCTCTCTTTCCCATCTGCACTAGTAGGCAGCTCCACTTCTCTTATCCCCGTCAATTGTTTCTGTTTTTCATAAAGAGTGCCGTACTTCCATATGATGAATTGCACAAAACTCTCGAAGGCAGTCTTGTCGAATCGAAACAAGTTGGCCAGATCGACATTCAATGGTGAGTCCGGCTCCGGGTCATCAATTAGCATCAATATCGCTCCCACTAAATGCTCCAAGTTCCAGGCGGGAGACCAATTTTCTGATTTCAAGATGTCTAAGCAGATTTCCCCCGTGTCGAAATTTATGTTCGGATGCGATATGGGTGTATTACGACTGAATTTTAGTTCCGGTGGCTGTATAGGGTATTGTGGCGATACCTTTATATCCAAATTCCATTGACCATGATGGTAGTATTGAGAGTCTGCTTTCCCGGGCTTGCAAATGGTAGCCTCCCATACAAGTATGTTATCTGGGTCTTTGGGTTTCAATGATAGTATCTGGGGGTTGCTTTTGCCCGCAGGTATCTTGGAGAGTTGGGCAAGCTCCTTGAATAATCTCTTTTCTGCCATGACGTGAATGTGAAAGTTTCGCACCCCAGATTCTCGGACCTTTTGAAGATGGCTGACGGAGTAAAGGAGGGGAGAGATATTGTCAATGTGCCAAATTACAAAAGGGCCATCGTAGCTCAACAGCATCATCAACGGGACTAAGGACTGGTTGGCCTGAGTTCACGTGACTGGTCACGTGCCAACTCACCACCATCACCAAATCCTGTGACGCTAAGCCACCTGGGATATCACCCACGATACCAAAAAGTGGTTGGCATCACCTTTTGGGTCGCAGTATTCCCCCGATTACAAACCGGTCCATTTTAATTGGCCGGCTCACGCGCTCAGAAAAGGCCGGTTCAGGTGTGAGTCAAGTGAAAAATCTGATCTATTGAGCATCACCATGTTTAAGCAGTATGTCAGACCATTTAGCCAGAGTGCTAGACGGATGGAGAAGAAGTTGAACAAATACTCCTCCATCGTGACAGAAGACAAAACTCAAGGGGCCTCTCAAGCTATGTTGTACGCTACAGGCTTTAATGATGACGATTTCCACAAAGCCCAGATCGGGGTCGGTTCCGTTTGGTGGTCTGGTAACCCATGTAATATGCATTTAATGGACTTGAATGACAAATGTAGTGAATCGGTCAACAAGGCCGGATTGAAGGCCATGCAATTCAATTCGATTGGGGTTTCCGACGGTATAACTAACGGGACTGAAGGGATGAAGTTCTCGTTGCAGTCCCGAGAAATCATCGCAGATTCCTTCGAAACCATGATGTTGGCCCAGATGTACGATGGGGGCGTTGCCATTCCATCCTGTGACAAAAACATGCCGGGAACATTGATGGCAATGGGTAGACACAATAGACCTTCGATTATGGTTTACGGCGGTACGATTTTACCGGGTAACACCTCATGTGGGGCTGATAACCCAAATATGCCCAAAAGAGTCGATATTGTTTCTGCATTCCAGAGTTTGGGCCAATTTTTATCCAAACAAATCAATGAGGAGGAAAGAGTCGATATTGTCAAAAACTCATGTCCTGGTCCTGGGGCCTGTGGTGGTATGTATACTGCCAACACCATGGCGTCTGCTGCCGAGGTTTTGGGTATGTCTTTGCCCTATTCATCGTCTGCGCCCGCTGTTTCTGCTGAAAAGGCCAGGGAATGTGAAAACATCGGCCAAGCTATAAAGAACTTATTGGAATTGGACTTGAAGCCAAGAGATATCATGACCAGACAAGCGTTTGAGAATGCCATCAGGTATATCATTGCCACCGGTGGTTCCACCAATGCGGTGTTGCACATCATCGCCATTGCCTCGTCGGTGGACATCACAATCACGATCGACGACTTTCAAAAAATCAGTGATACCACTCCGTTGATCACTGATTTCAGACCCAGTGGGAAATACGTCATGGCCGATTTGCACGAGTTTGGTGGTACCCCAGCCATCATGAAATTGTTGTTGCAAGAAGGGATGATCGATGGTGACCAATTAACTGTCACCGGTAAAACTATCAAGGAAAACTTGGCTGATTTACCAGGTTTGCCTGATGGCCAAGATATTGTGAGACCATTAAACAACCCCTTGAAACCAAGTGGCCACTTACAGATTTTGAAGGGTACTTTGGCTCCCGGAGGTGCCGTGGCCAAGATTACCGGTAAAGAAGGAACATATTTCAAAGGAAAGGCTAAAGTGTTCGACAAGGAGGATAATTTCGTGGCTGCGATCGAAAATGGAGAGATTCAAAAGGGCCAGAAGACTGTTTGTGTCATCAGATACGAAGGACCCAAAGGAGGACCTGGAATGCCAGAAATGTTGAAACCATCCAGTTTGTTGATGGGATACGGGTTGGGCCAAGACGCGGCATTAATTACCGACGGTAGATTCAGTGGCGGTTCCCACGGGTTCTTGATCGGCCATGTGGTGCCCGAAGCTGCTGTTGGGGGTCCCATTGGTTTAGTTGAGGACGGAGATGAAATTGTCATCGACGCTGAGAACAATATTATAGATTTACTTGTTCCGGAAGAGGTTTTAGCCGAAAGGAGAGCTAAATGGGTGGCCCCCGAACCAAGATACAAGAGGGGTACCATGAAAAAATACCATAAATTGGTCACCGATGCCTCTCAAGGTTGCGTCACCGATTTATAGTAAAAAAATGCAAAAAAATCATAAAAGGATATTTATTCATGGTCATTTGAACGACTTCATTTCAACTCGAGGAATATTCCGAAGGAGTCCCTAAGGGTTAATAAATAATTCACTTAATTTTTCAATCAACCATAGCTTGTCGGCCCTCAAAGCTGGATATTGATAGTTAGGGTCAGTGACGAAAAACGGTAGTCGAAATTCACAGAGAAGTTTGACCGTTTCTTCCTCGAACTGCCTAATTTGGTTCCAGATTTGGAGGTCTAGTTGGCTTTTGTCTTGCGTCTGTTGCCGGGCCAGCTTCATTGTGTCCTGGTACGTTTGGTGCTTGACCATCATCTCTCGTATTCTCTTTTTCTTGTCTTCATCGTTATAAATATGCTCCATGACATATCGTTCGGCCAAATATCGGTTGGTTATTACCAGCGGATCGATACCCACATTATCAATGGTGCCATCAGTGATGGAGTTATTTAATAATTTGTACAACTGTTGCAACACTTGGTGTTTCTTGTGCAAGAGCTCTTTCAACTGCTTCTGGTTGACGGCTTTGGAAATCTTTGCCACATTTTTGTAGTTGAGATTCTTCAAGGACCTAGACTTTGATATGAGTTGGTACTGCCGTATTTCCTCCTCCACCGCTTTCGGGACATCCATTTACCGTTGATATGATGAAAATAATCACAAAGGATCCAGAAGTGGTGATCCCGACAGCGCGCACTGTTTGGTTTCAGTTGACCTATGGCTTCACAAATTCATTTCTTGGATATCAAGGGGAAGTCGCTCTTGTCGAGAGATTACAAGGGGGACATAGCATCCAATGCTATTGAGGACTTCCCCCTTTTACTTTTGGACATGGAAAACGACGAAGACGAGTCGACTTATAAACCGTTCATCAATCACAAAGGTATCAACTATATTTTCATTCAACACAAAAACTTGTACTTGTGTGGGTTGACCAACAAAAACGAGAACATCATGGCTATCATTATATTTTTATCTAAATTGGTTGAAGTGTTGGTGCAGTATTTCAAGCATTTGGAGGAGGAGTCGATCAGAGACAATTTTGTTATTATCTATGAGCTATTGGATGAAATGATGGACTTTGGAATACCCCAAACCACCGATACCAAAATTTTAAAGGAGTACATCACTCAAAATTATTACAAATTGATCAAAAACACTCCGTCAAGGATTGTGCAGCCTCCTAATGCCGTCACCAACCTGGTGAGTTGGAGGAAGGAAGGAATCTTTTACAAAAAGAACGAGGCATTTTTGGATGTCATTGAGAGTATAAACATGTTGATCAACGCCAGCGGACAAGTTCTTAACAGCGAGATTTTGGGAGATGTCAAAATCAAATCTCATTTGAGTGGAATGCCTGATTTGAGATTAGGGTTGAACGATAAAGGGATCTTCAATAACGAAGAGAGCAATTCCAAAGGCATAGAGATGGAGGATATAAAGTTCCACCAATGTGTTAGGTTATCCAAATTCGAAAACGAAAGAATCATCACCTTCATACCCCCCGATGGCGAATTCACTTTAATGTCCTATAGATTGTCATCGACCCAATTTTTGATGAAACCGTTGATAGCCGTCAATTGCAAGACCAAAGTGCACAAGCACTCCAGAATTGAGATCTTGTGCTCCACCAAGACCCAAATCAAGAAAAAGTCCACTGCAAACAACGTTGAAATAATAATTCCCATCCCGGACGATGCTGATACCCCCAAATTCTACCCTGAGTATGGTACGGTTAAATGGGTTCCGGAGAAATCATGCATAATCTGGAAATTGAAAACATTTCCTGGTGGCAAACAGTTTCATATGAAAGCTGAGTTAGGTTTACCAGCAGTGGACAATAACGATGAATTCATCTTGAAGAAGCCCATCAAGGTCAATTTCCAGATTCCTTACTTCACCACATCAGGGATCCAAGTGAGATATTTGAGAATCAACGAACCAAAGTTACAGTACCAGTCCTATCCTTGGGTGAGGTACATCACTCAGTCCGGGGAAGACTATACCGTTAGAACTAAATAGAGAATAAATATTTCTTTGGCACGTGAGATGCTCGTGACCCGCGGCAGCAATCAATAAATAAACATCCTTTGTCGCCGACATTTTACCGACGTGGCTAAATCCGGGACGTTGCAGCCCCCGGGCTCTTATGGCAGTGGAGGGGCGACTATTGGCTTAGGGGCGATTATTGGACTACGAAATTTTAAGCTGATGGTTTTAGGATCACCCATTTGTGGGGCGGCCGCGCTACGCCCTTCCGACTTGGCAGCCCAAGAATTAGCGCCCCAAAATAGCCAACTGCGCGTTTCCGGCTATGAGGTTCGCAACCATAGTCTTGGTACAATTTCTTAGCTATATAGCCTGGAATCATCCTGGAATCATCCACATCGAGATGATACTAGTAGTTCTAGTGGCTTTTTCTCTCATTAGCTGCTCTACCAGCGACTACACTCAACCACCACTCTCTTCCCCCAGCTACATCCTCCTAGTTCGCCGCGGCAAAACGGTCTGGCCAATATGTCGTCAGGGACTCTGGTCCGTTTGAGAAAACTATATTCTTTGTTTACCATTTGTTTCTTGGTATTTTGGAACAGCTATATATACCACCAACTATCGTCTGAATAAACAAAAACTTACTTTCGTTAATATGAGATACTTGTGGGCAGTTTTATATCTTGTTCAGTTGGCGGTATCTATCGCTCCCATTGAAGTCCGGGGTAACGCCTTCTTCGTTGCTGACACCAACGAACGGTTCTACATCAGAGGGTTGGATTATCAGCCCGGCGGATCCAGTAACTTGACTGATCCCATTGCCGAACCCGAGATTTGTGAGAGAGACATTGAGTATTTCAAGGATTTGGGGATTAATACCGTGAGGATCTATTCCATTGATAACACCAAGGATCACAAAGAATGTATGGACAAATTGGCCGACGCGGGGATCTATGTGATTTTCGACGTCAACTCTCCCTATGCGTCGATCACCCGAGGCAACGACAGCGAATGCAGCTATAACACGATGTATTTGAACGAGGTGTTCGCCTCGGTGTTGAAAGTGGCTCAATATAACAACACTTTGGGGTTCTTTGCCGCAAACGAAGTCATCAACGACGACGAAAGTACCGCCGCCGCCACCTACGTCAAGGCGGTGGTGCGGGATATGAAGCATTTCATCAAAAATAGGGGGTTGAGACAGATCCCCGTGGGATACAGTGCGGCTGATGTAGAGGAAAACAGATTGGAAACTGCTCAATACTTCAATTGTGGAGACGACGAGTTGGCCCGTGTGGATATGTTTGGATTCAATGATTATTCGTGGTGTGGCAGATCTAGTTTCTCCTTGAGCGGCTACGATAAGAAGGTCGAGGCGTACTCCAACTACTCCATTCCGTTATTTTTATCTGAATACGGGTGCAACAGAGTTACTCCCAGACCGTTCACTGAAATTGAATCAATTTACTCCACTGACATGACCCACGTGTTCAGCGGGGGTTTAGTTTACGAATACAGTCAAGAAAGCAACAATTACGGCTTGGTGAAAATCAACGGCGATTCGGTTGAAACCAACCAGGATTTCGATAATTTGAAAGCCGAATTTGAAAAAGTTTCCAACCCCAGCGGAGACGGTGATTACCAGGATGATTTGGACCACAGTGAGTGTCCTGCCAAAAGTGACCACTGGGCTGCTTCCAACGATCTTCCTGATACTCCAAAAGGAGCGTTGAAGTATATTATCGCTGACGCGGAACCAAAGGGGAATGGGTTCGATGCCTCCACCCAATGGGCCTGTGTTGCTAAGGGTAACGACGTTGATGATTCCGGTGACCACAGTTCAACAGGTTCGATGCCAACTGGATCCTCATCGTCAAGCTCCGCTTCTTCAAAATCCTCCTCCAAGGCATCTTCTTCGGCCTCCTCATCGAAGGACTCGAGCGCAAGTGAAACAAGGACCGGGTTCTTGTCGTTTGTTGGTTTAGTTTTGGCTTTGATTGCTTATTAGAGTACCTCCTATTACAGAGATCAAGAATTTAGTATATATTATGCTAATGGTTAACTCTTTTGTTTGATACCATACATCATTTCTTCCTTGTTGATCAAATGGCCGATCTGATCGATTTCTTCCAACAACTTATCCACGTCGTAGCACCAGTCGTTCAACAAACTATTGAAGTCGTTCTTGGTTCCCAATTTCTCGAATTTCACTATACCTTTGGGCCTGTTTATCTTGGCACTGATCATTCCCGAGTTGACCAATTCACTGATATATTTCTCAGTTTCGTCGTTGTTCAACTGTAACAAATACGACAAACGATCCAACTTTATGAAGTTGTAATACTTGTTGATGATTCTCAAATTGTGTTCAATGATTCTCTTCTGTAAGTTTTTAAAATTCTCCTGTTTTTGGAAAATTGGTGATTGTTTGAATTCATCGGAATACAACTTTTCGATGTTTGACCAATGAATCAATTCATGAGTGGTGAAGATCTCCAACAATTTGAAAATCTTGTCGTCGACGTTTTTACTAAATACTGGATTAGATTGGATTTTTTGGATCAAGTCCAGTTGTAAATTATCGAATGGCGATAATATGATATAGTAGATTGTCGAAACAAGAAACTGGTTGAACTCCTGGGATTCTTTGACCAAATCCACCTCAATGAGCTTCAAATAGTTGGTAACGATGGAGATATAATCACTATCGAACTCGTTGATCTGAATCAAATATTTCAAGTAAGTAACCTTGTATTCATCAGCTTTTTCGAAATTTTTCAATGTTTTGATCAAGATCTTCCTACTCAAGATCTTGGCTTGGTTAAAATCATGTTTCAACAATGTCAATTCAATCTGCTTCAAAATGTACTCGATTTTGGTGGGAAATTCCATCATGGAATAGGTTTCAACTTGTAAATCACACAAGATTTCAACCGCTTTATCCAAGTCATCAAACCTCTTCAAATAGATTTCACTCAACATTTTTGATACCACTGCCCTCTCCACTTCTATGAAGATCTTCTTGTCACCCACAGTTCGGATAGTTTCGATGATATTGATTTTCAAGTCTAAGTGCTTCTTATCCTGTTCATTCAATTCATCCAAGTGGCCGATGATTCCCTGAATGAAATCTTGGATACTACTCTTCATTTGACCGTGCTTCTTGGCCAATATAGGGACCAACTCATTCAAGTATTCCCAATCATGTTCAACCAAAGTCTCAGTAATTTGGTGCAACACTCTTTTACTAGATATCAAGTCCGACGACTGTCTGGTTTGTTTTTCTAAGCTCAAGTACCGGTCAATGGCCTCTTTGTAAGGTAACTTGGCGATTTTGGGGAGCTCGTCATCCAATATGGATGACAAATCTTTCTCTGCTTTGATAGGATCCTCTCTGGACATGGTCTTGGTTATGGATTCGCGCAGTTGCCACTGTTGAGGTGAAAGACTCATCACGTGTATGTGCGCGTGATGTATGAGGTCACGTGAACAGAATCAGAGATGGGCTGTCGGAGAGGTGTTAGTGAGAAATGAGGGGGTCACAACGGTCGCCCATTGACCTGTGGTTGCTAGAGGTGAAACCTATTCTTTGCGCGCCCAGGGACCTCAAATTAGGCGCGTGAGTGCTGTTTAAAGGGAATTGATGGTGGTACTGTCTTCGATAGTTGGAGGCCACCTGCCCATCCGTCATTCATCACGAAGGCCCTCTCAAATACTCTCTATCGACACTTTTTCTGCTCTGCCGAAATCTATTTCCACTACACCAAACTTCCCATTACCCAACGACACTTACGTCAATAATTTTGCATCCAAAGGTTGAGCACTCAAAAATGCCGGCCAATATTTGTTGAAAGATCCGCCCCCGAATTAAATCCTATCAAGACCCGGACTACCTCCCTCGCCCCGTACCTGATCACACATTCGCACACCCACTTGATCCTATCACCCTTATCCTGCTATCTTACAATATTTTTCCCGTTATTACCCAATGAAAAAAATGTTGGGAACTGCATATAAAAAAAGTTGATATTTAACGATTTGGTGCTGCGACTTTATAAACTACCACACATCTCGGGATATAAAAACAGAATTGATTGATTGTGATTCATATTGATAGTTATTCCTTGGTCATTAGGAACTCAGTATCGAAGTATGTAATAGCTGTTCTTCATTAGGGGATCGAGTCGCCGTGGCCCTTGTAGCATTGAATCGTGAATAAGATGAGATGTTAAGCGCCAGCGACGATTGTTGGGCATAACGGGCGGGATTTGTAACACCAGTTCATCATAGTCAATGTGGGAGGTGAATGCTTGAGTTGGTGATCAATGGCTTCGTTGTGGAAGATTTTGACCCAAATCACCACCAAACCGCCTTGGACACAGTGGTGCCATTGGACGCGGTAGTGTGGAGGAAATTCTCAAAACTGAGAAAGGCCTTTTAATGAAGAGTGCTGTAAGCACCTTTACTAACATATCTAGATTTGTAAATAAGTTTAATTCTTTGAACACTACCAAGACATCCTATCACCAGTTTCATATACGGTGCTATTCCAGACAACGTCGAACCATTCAACATCCTTTTTCACCCCATAATTTTAATCCTAATACCAGTTATATTCACACAATGTCAAACACCGATTTCATAAATTTGCACAAATCGTTACCCACCCACTTCAAAGGGTTGAACTCGGTGGAGACCGCCGAACCTAGCAAAGTCACCGATTTCGTGCAAGATAACCAAGGTCATACCGTCATCTCCAAGGTTTTGATTGCAAATAACGGGATTGCTGCGGTGAAAGAGATCAGGTCCGTCAGAAAATGGGCCTACGAGACTTTTGGCGACGAAAGAGCCATCCAGTTCACAGTAATGGCCACTCCCGAAGATTTGGCTGCCAATGCTGAATATATAAGAATGGCCGACCAATACGTTGAGGTGCCTGGTGGTACCAACAATAATAACTATGCTAACGTCGAATTGATTGTTGAGATTGCCGAAAGAACCAACGTTCATGCTGTTTGGGCCGGTTGGGGTCATGCTTCTGAAAATCCAGACTTACCCGAAAGATTGGCTGCATCTCCAAAGAAAATCGTATTTATCGGTCCTCCTGGTAATGCCATGAGGTCCTTGGGAGATAAAATCAGTAGTACCATCGTTGCTCAGCACGCTAAGGTCCCTTGTATCCCTTGGTCGGGAACAGGCGTTGACGAGGTCAAAATCGACGAAAAAACCAACTTGGTTTCGGTTTCCGATGACGTATACGCCAAGGGTTGCTGTAAAAATGCTGAAGATGGGTTAGTTAAGGCCAAAGAAATCGGTTTTCCCGTTATGATCAAAGCTTCTGAAGGTGGTGGTGGTAAAGGTATCAGAAAAGTCGACAACGAAAAAGACTTTATTGCTTTATATAAACAAGCCGCCAATGAAATTCCCGGTTCTCCCATATTCATTATGAAATTGGCTGGTGATGCCAGACACTTGGAAGTGCAGTTATTGGCCGATCAATACGGTACTAACATCTCTTTATTTGGTAGAGATTGTTCAGTCCAAAGAAGACATCAAAAAATCATCGAAGAAGCTCCTGTGACCATCGCCAGAGACAACACCTTCCACCAAATGGAAAACGCTGCTGTTAGATTGGGTAAGTTGGTCGGCTACGTCAGTGCGGGTACCGTTGAGTACTTGTATAGTCATCTGGACGACAAGTTCTATTTCTTGGAATTAAATCCTAGATTACAAGTGGAACATCCTACCACCGAAATGGTTACCGGGGTCAATTTGCCTGCTGCTCAATTACAAATCGCCATGGGTATCCCCATGCACAGAATCAGGGATATCAGAACTTTATATGGTGTTGATCCTCACACTGCCACCGAAATTGATTTCGAATTCAAAAGTGAGAGCAGTTTGACTACTCAACGTAGACCTAAACCCAAGGGTCATACTACCGCTTGTAGAATTACGTCAGAAGATCCTGGGGAAGGTTTCAAACCCTCTGGTGGTAATTTGCACGAGTTGAATTTCCGTTCTTCGTCCAACGTTTGGGGTTATTTCTCCGTTGGTAACCAATCCTCCATCCATTCGTTTTCTGACTCCCAATTCGGTCATATCTTCGCCTTCGGTGAAAACAGACAGGCTTCCAGAAAGCACATGGTAGTGGCATTAAAAGAATTGAGTATCAGAGGTGACTTCAGAACCACCGTAGAGTACTTGATTAAATTATTGGAAACCCCTGATTTCGAAGATAACACCATCACCACTGGGTGGTTAGATGAATTAATCACCAAGAAATTGACTGCAGAAAGACCCGATCCTGTGGTGGCTGTTATTTGTGGTGCCGTGGCTAAAGCTCATATCCAGAGCGAAGAAGAAAGTTCTGAATACATTCAATCTTTGGAAAAGGGTCAAGTTCCAAACAAGAATTTGTTAAAGACCATTTTTCCCGTGGACTTCATATACGAAGGTTACAGATACAAATTCACAGCCACTAAAAGCTCCAACGAGACTTATACTATATTCTTGAATGGTACTAGGGTTGTTGCTGGAGTGAGATCTTTGAGTGACGGAGGGTTATTGATCACCATCGGTGGTAAATCTCACTCAGTTTATTGGAAAGAAGAAGCCAGTGCTACTAGATTATCTGTAGATGGTAAAACCTGTTTGTTGGAGATCGAAAATGATCCAACTCAGTTAAGAACCCCATCTCCAGGGAAATTAGTCAAATATTTGGTGGACTCCGGTGATCATGTTATCAGTGGACAAGCTTATGCTGAGGTCGAGGTTATGAAGATGTGTATGCCTTTGATAGCACAAGAAAATGGTATTGTTCAATTAATCAAACAACCAGGATCTACCGTTAATGCCGGGGATATTTTGGCCATTTTGTCGTTGGATGATCCATCCAAAGTCAAACACGCTTTACCTTTCGAAGGAACTTTGCCTGAATTAGGTGACCCCGTTGTTCACGGTACTAAGCCAGTTCACAAATTTCAAATCTACTCCAACATCTTGAAAAACATCTTGAATGGATTTGATAACCAGGTTATCATGAACTCCACTTTGAAGAATGTCATTGAAGTATTGAAAGACAGAGAATTGCCATTTTCCGAATGGAATTTACAAATCAGTGCTTTACACTCGAGATTACCACCTAAATTGGATGATTCTTTATCTCAATTGATCGAAAGAACACAATCCAGAAAAGGTGATTTCCCTAGTAGACAAATATTGAAACTTTTCCAGAAATTCAACAGTGATCCAGAATTCAAGGATTCTAACTTGGGCGAAATTTTAGCCCCATTAATAGAGATCGCTGAAAGATACGCCAACGGTTTGGTTGAACATGAATACAACTTTTTCTCGTCATTGATAAATGAGTACTACGAAGTGGAAAAACTTTTCAGTGGCTCCAATATTAGAGAGGATGAGATCGTTTTGAGATTGAGAGATGAAAATAAGTCAGACTTGCATAAGGTCATTAGTATCATCTTGTCACACTCAAGAGTCAGTGCTAAAAACATCTTGATTTTGGCCATTTTGAACGAATATCAGCCTTTGTTGCAACAATCCTCCAATATTGCCAACGAAATCAGAGAATCTTTGAAGAATATTGTCCAATTGGATACTAAAGGAACTAACAAGGTCACATTGAAAGCTAGAGAAATCTTAATACAGTGCTCCTTACCTTCTATTCAAGAGAGATCTGACCAATTGGAGCACATTTTGAGATCTGCTGTGTTACAAACTTCCTACGGTGAAATTTATGCCAAGCATCGTGAACCGAAATTGGATATTATTCAAGAAGTAGTGGACTCGAAACATAACGTTTTCGATGTCTTACCTCAATTCTTGATCAATTCCGACGAGTGGGTTGCTATGGCCGCCGCCGAGGTCTATGTGAGACGTGCTTATAGAGCCTACTCTTTGGGTCCAATATTCTACCATTTCAATGAAAAATTCCCCATCATCCATTGGAACTTCAAGTTGCCTGATGCTGCCTCCTCCCATTTCAATGCCATTCAGAGTGTCAAAAATTCTGACTCCAAGGATGAATCCATGAATAGAACTGCATCCATTTCTGATTTATCATTTGTGGTGGATCAAAAGCACCAAGATCAAGTCAGGCATGGTATTTTAGTTCCTTGTGTTCATTTGGATGATGCTGAAGATATGATTACCGCTGGGTTGGATATTTTACAAAGCCCCGGTGTTACAATCAGTGTGGGTGATGCGATCAAGGATAAACAGAGCTACACCAACGTTGTTAACGTTGTGGTTAACAATGTAGATGGTTATGTATCCGACGATGAAATTGTGGAAAAAGTACAAGAAACCATCCAAGAATTGAAAGATGATCTTGTTAACTGTTCCATCCGTCGTATTACCTTTGTCTTTGCCCATGATATCGGTTCTTATCCTAAGTACTATACTTTCACTGCTCCTGATTATGAGGAAAATAAGGTTATTCGTCATATCGAACCAGCTTTGGCTTTCCAATTGGAGTTAGCTAGATTAGAGAACTTTGACATCAAACCGATCTTCACCGATAACAGAAACCTTCATGTCTATGAAGCCGTGGGTAAGAATGCTCCTTCTGATAAAAGATATTTCACCAGAGGTATTGTCAGAACTGGTGTTATAAGAGACGATATCAGCATCACCGAATACTTGATTTCCGAGTCAAATAGATTGATGTCAGATATTTTAGATGCTTTGGAAATTATTGATACCTCCAATTCCGATTTGAACCATATTTTCATCAACTTCTCAACTGTGTTCAATCTTTTGCCTGAAGAAGTTGAGGCTGCCTTTGGCTCCTTTTTGGAGAGATTTGGTAGAAGGTTGTGGAGATTGAGAGTTACTGGTGCCGAAATCAGAATCGCTTGTACTGATCCTACCACCGGCAACTCTTTTCCATTGAGAGCTATTATCAACAATGTCTCTGGTTATGTTGTTAAATCTGAACTTTACATGGAAGTGAAGAATGCTAAAGGCGAATGGGTTTTCAAATCAATTGGCCAACCAGGTTCCATGCATTTGAGACCAATCTCCACCCCATACCCTGTGAAAGAATCTTTGCAACCAAAACGTTACAAAGCTCACAACATGGGAACCACTTACGTGTATGATTTCCCTGAATTGTTTCGTCAAGCTACTATTGCTCAGTGGAAGAATTACAACAAATCCAAGATTCCAAAAGATATCTTCACCAGTTCCGAGTTAATCGAAGACGACACTGGTGAATTGACAGCCGTCGATAGAGATCCAGGCGCCAACAAGATTGGAATGGTTGGATTCAAAGTTATTGCTAAAACGCCTGAATATCCCCGTGGTAGACAATTCATCATTATTGCCAACGATATCACTCACAAAATTGGTTCATTTGGTCCTGAAGAGGATGAGTTTTTCAACAAATGTACCGAGTTAGCCAGAAAATTGGGTATCCCAAGGATCTACTTGTCAGCCAATTCTGGAGCTAGAATCGGGGTGGCAGAAGAATTGTTACCTTTGTTCAAGGTTTCTTGGAATGATGAAGCAGATCCAAGTAAGGGATTCCAATATTTATATTTATCCAAAGAGGATAAAGAGGCTTTGGATGAAGTGGGTAAATCTTCTTCGGTAGTATGTGAAAAATCTGTCATCAATGGTGAATCTCGATACATCATCAAGTCAATTGTTGGTATGGAAGATGGTTTGGGTGTAGAATGTTTAAGAGGATCTGGTTTAATTGCTGGGGCAACATCAAGAGCCTACAAGGATATTTTCACCATTACTTTGGTAACATGTAGATCGGTCGGTATTGGTGCTTATTTGGTGAGATTGGGTCAAAGAGCCATTCAAATCGAAGGGCAACCAATCATTTTGACTGGTGCTCCAGCCATCAATAAATTATTGGGTAGAGAAGTCTATTCTTCTAATTTACAATTGGGTGGTACCCAAATCATGTACAATAACGGGGTATCTCACTTGACTGCTTCCGATGATTATGCTGGGGTTTTGAAGATCATGGACTGGATGAGCTATATTCCTGCCAAACGTGGTTTACCAGTGCCAATTCTCGAAAACGAAGATAAATGGGATAGAGATGTTGACTATTATCCTCCAAAGTCTGAACCTTATGATGTCAGATGGATGATCGAAGGTAAGGAATTAGAAAACGGCGATTTCGAGTCTGGTTTATTTGACAAAGAATCGTTTCAAGAAACCTTATCGGGGTGGGCTAAAGGTGTGGTAGTCGGTAGAGCTCGTCTTGGCGGTATCCCAATCGGGGTTATTGGTGTCGAAACAAGAACTGTCGACAATCTTTTACCTGCCGATCCCGCCAATCCAGATTCTACTGAATTTAAGATTCAAGAAGCTGGTCAAGTTTGGTATCCAAACTCCGCTTTCAAGACCGCCCAAGCTATTAATGACTTTAATAATGGTGAGAACTTACCATTGATGATCTTGGCTAATTGGAGAGGTTTCTCTGGGGGTCAACGTGATATGTACAACGAAGTTTTGAAATATGGGTCATTTATCGTTGACGCCTTGGTAGATTTTAAACAACCTATTTTCACCTACATTCCACCAACCGGTGAGTTGAGAGGTGGTTCTTGGGTTGTGGTTGATCCTACTATCAACGAGGATATGATGGAAATGTATGCCGATGTTGATTCCAGAGCTGGGGTTTTAGAACCCGAAGGTATGGTTGGAATCAAATACAGAAGAGATAAATTGTTAGCCACCATGGAGAGATTAGATGAGAAATATGCCCAATTGAAGGCCAAATTGAAGGACACCAACATTTCCGCCGAAGAGCATAGCAAAGTTTCCTCAGACTTGGTCAAACGTGAGAAATTATTATTGCCGATTTATCAACAAGTTTCAGTACAATTCGCTGATTTACACGATAGATCAGGTAGAATGTTAGCCAAGGGAGTTATCAGAAAGGAATTACAATGGAAAGATGCCAGAAGATTTTTCTTCTGGAGATTAAGACGTAGATTGAATGAAGAGTACGTTTTGAGATTGATCCAAGAACAATTACCACATTCCAACAAATTGGAAAGAGTATCCAGGTTGAAATCTTGGATGCCAACTACCAACTATGATGTTGATGAAGAAGTCAGCTCATGGATTGAAAACAATCACGACAAGTTGAAGCAAAGAATTGAAGACTTGAAGTCGGAAAACACTTTCAATAACTTGAGAAAATTATTGAAGGACGATCCAAATGCTTTAGCTGTCATTCAAGATTTCATAGGCTCACTCTCTGATGAAGAGAAAACTAAAGCCTTGAAATCGCTCAAATAGTCTTCAAAGATCTACGTATGCCTGTTAACGTTTATATATATTATTTTGATTTTGCGTAACTTTCCATCTTTCGTGATCTCGCTCGAATTTTGCAGCATTTTTTTGCACCCATTTCACAAATCTCCGAGTATTCATGCTTGCCCACTTCCTATATTTGTTATTACTATCTACGACAGTACTTGCTGAAGAATACTTCGTTACTTTAAAGGATGGGGAAACATTTGCCGATTTCTATGCCAACGATATCAAGTATCCTCAAGAATTACGGGTCAATGGTTTGATATCCAAAACGTTTTCCATTGGAAGGTTTAAGGGCTTTGTTGGTGACTTTTCGGAGCGCATCTTGGGAAGGCTCAAGAAATGTCCTTATATCTCTGATATTTCGCCCAACATCGAGGTTTATTCGTTGGATATAGTGGAAGAAAAATATCCCCCACGGCATTTGGGTAGAGTATCTCAAAGAAAGAAGCTAAAGAGAAAATACAAATTTGTTTATGACAGTTCGTCTGCCGGGCAGGACGTAAGTGCGTTTGTTATTGATTCAGGAGTTGAAGTCAATCATCCAGATTTTGGTGGGCGGGCAATGAGCGGAAAGGACTTGACTGGTGAAGGCTATGGTGACAATAACGGTCACGGAACCCATGTAGCTGGTTTGATAGGATCAGAAACCTATGGAGTTTCCAAATATGTGAATATAATCGAAGTCAAAGCTTTGTCTCAGGTCGGAAAAGGCAGTTTAAGCCTGATTGTAGCTGCTTTAGAATACTGCGTAGATTACATGAAAAGAACAGGACGATGGGGGGTAGCCAACATGTCGTTAGGAGCTCCAAAAAGCATTGTGTTGAACCGGGCGATCGATTCTGCGGTCGAAGACGGTTTGGTGGTGGTGGTGGCTGCGGGAAATTCTGGTATTGATGCCTGTTTGACTAGCCCGGGCAGTGCTGATAATGCCATCACCGTTAGTAGTATTGACGATAAGACAGATAATATGGCGTTTTTCGCGAATTTCGGACGCTGCGTAGATATCCTAGCACCCGGAGTATCCATTGCCAGCTTAGACTTCAAGAACCATCACACTCCAAAATTCTTGACTGGAACGTCAATGTCTAGCCCAATTGTCACTGGAATTGTAGCGAACCTTTTGAGTGCAGGGGTACGTCCAATGGATATCAAAAGTAAACTACTCGCATTAGCGACTGAGGATAAGGTGAAGAGAAGATCGCTATTTTTCAAAGGCCGCACCCCCAACTTGATCGCTTACCTTGGCGTTGATAGCGTTGATGATGATTTCGACTCAGATAACGATCAAAGTGATGCAGATGCATCAGACTAATTTGCATTGAGTGTCTGAATGTTTCAGAACGTAGGTTTTCTAATAAAGTGACCATTTGAAACTATGAGCCGTATTTTCTGCATCTCTATCTTTATATTTAATTGAGAGTCTGCCCAGAGATTGGATGATGTGTAAAAATCACAGAAACTGATCAATGAAGAAACATCTGGAAATACAGTTTAGACCTTAAATCTATATTAGACTAGAGTGTTTCGAATGTGGCCCTATATGTTGGAAAAGATCATTTGTTTTATCATTGGTCTGGGAACAAATTTGCGGCTTATGCGAAAAGTTGATTCTGGACTATTTGTTGGCTAGGCATCCCTATAAGGCAGGGTGAGAGCTGATTTCGGCCATATAGCTCTACCCCAAACTTTCGATGGATAGAGCGAGATCAGAGGACGCGTAAACAGCAGTGAAACCAGCCGTACAAACAATCACCTGGTTTCACTGTATTATCTCGAAGCTTCACACCCAGCAGTTTCATTGAATGTTTTGAAATACATTTCATGACACTCTTTCAATACAGATCTCTTTAATATAAACCCTCCTCCAAAGACCTCTCTTTTCAGTAGAGACCTCTGGAACAAATTCGGTTTGTACACGCGTTATCTATAACCTGTTCTCAATTTGTGTTCACGGCGCTACACAATGTCAAGGGAGTTCTTTTCAGCTAACCCTTTCCACAAAGACCTCAGAGCTGACAACAACTCCTCGGCAATTAGTATGGCTTACCACTAACCTAACCTTTCCACAAAAGAGTGGGATTACTAACGCCAATGATTTAGCTGGTCGTAGTGAACACGTACCCGGTCAGGAGTTTACGGCGCCTTTGCCATTGAGTGGGTTTAAGACGCCCAAGATCAACCTGGAACAACTTGCTGCCATGAAAGGATTAGGAATATCTCGTTTAGGCCCTGATGGCCGGAAGTCCCCGCAACCAAAGCTTTCTGAGTTGGCGGTAGAGTCTCCAACCACGGGGTGCGATCCGTACCCGGCCTGGGGCCCGAGCCACATGGTACCGATACTAATCCAGGAAATTGAGGACATATTCATCCAGTTGACCGATGTTTTTGGTTTTCAATATGACAACACGAAGAATATGTTTGATCACTTCCTAAGGATGCTTGATTCCAGAGCCTCCAGACTAGGTCCCCAGAGGGCTTTGAAAAGCGTTCATGCCGATTATGTCGGCGGAGTCAATGCCAACTTCCGTAGATGGTATTTTGCGGCCCAATTGGATATCGATGACTCTGTAGGGTTCGCCAACTTGAAGTCAAACGGGAAACCCAAAGACAAATCTGTTACAATGAAGTCCCTGGCCCAGTCCGAGGAGCAATGGTGCTCAAATATGAACGAAGCTTCCCCTAGTGACTGCGTTATTCAAGTTGGGTTATATCTTCTTATCTGGGGCGAAGCTAACAATATTCGGTTCATGCCTGAATGTTTGGCTTTTATCTTCAAATGTTGTAACGATTTTTATTACACTATTGATGATGATACGCCGGCCAAAAATGCTACTGAAAGCTTCCTAGACCACGCAATTGCCCCCCTTTATAGATTCTATGTCGACCAATGTTATCGCTTGGAAGGTGGTAAATACGTCCGTAGAGATAAAGACCACAAGGACATCATTGGATATGATGATATGAACCAGTTGTTCTGGTACAGAAAAGGTTTGCAAAGAATAGTACTTGAAGACAAGACCAGATTAGTCGATATACCTTCAGAACAACGTTATCTCCATTTGAATAGAGTTGTGTGGAAAGGCGTATTTTTCAAGACCTTCAAAGAAACCCGTAGCTGGTCACATGTGTTGTGTAACTTCAACAGAATCTGGATCATCCACGTATCGACGTTTTGGTATTATACTAGTTTCAACGCCCCGTCGCTTTACACTTACCGTTATAATCCTCGCTTAGATAATCAGCCAACTACCCAAGCTCGACTCACCATCATGTCGATAGCTGGAGGCATTGCTTGTTTGATTTGTCTCACGTCAACAATTTTTGAATGGTCCTTTATCCCAAGGAAGTATGCTGGAGCAGAACCTCTCTTTCGGAGATTTTACATGCTACTATTATTACTATCCATCAATATTGGTCCTACAGTATACTATTTGTTCTTTACCCCATTAAATTATCAATCCCATCTAGGAATATTGATCGCAGCTTCCCAATTTGTTGTTTCATTGATCACTGTTTTATACCTATCATTTGTACCATTGGGTAAATCGTTCAAGCCACAAATTTCGGAAAGTAGAAGATTTTTGCCCAATGATTTGTTTGCTCTGAACTTCCACAAGCTAAGAAGTACACAACAAGCAGCTTCGACGGGCCTTTGGCTATCAGTCTTTCTATTCAAATTTGTTGAATCATATTTCTATCTTACCTTATCAGTCAGAGATCCAATAAGAGAGTTAGGTAGCATGAGAATGACCAGATGTGCTGGTGATGTCTGGTTCGGTAATACCTTATGCCGTCACCACACTGCTATTGTATTGGTTTTAATTTTGATTACCGATCTTGTGTTGTATTTTTTGGATACTTATCTTTGGTACATTGTGTGTAATACAACCTTTTCAATATTGAGATCCTTTTATATTGGCGTTTCGATCTGGACTCCCTGGAGAAACATATTTTCAAGATTGCCCAAAAGGATGTTTGCTAAACTCATTTGTGCCCCAATCGAAGGTTCAATCAATTCCAAATATTTGGTTTCACAAGTATGGAATTCTATCATAATTTCCATGTATCGGGAGCACCTCTTGTCCATCGAACATGTCCAGAAATTGATATACAAGCAAATTACAGTCCCGAACGCCTCAGGATTGAAAGATAGCATCTTAAAAGAACCTCCTTTCTTTGTTTCACAGGAAGACATGACTATGAAATCAACATTATTCAATGAAAAGTCAGAGGCCCAACGAAGAATCACTTTCTTCGCTCAGTCACTCTCTACCCCAATGAGGGAAATAGGACCGATTGCCTCGATGCCTTCATTTACGGTGTTGGTTCCCCATTTCAAAGAAAAGATTACCTTGTCGTTGAGAGAAATTATTCGGGAAGAGGACCAGTACTCAAATGTTACATTATTGGAGTATTTAAAGACACTACACCCTCTCGAATGGTCTTGCTTTGTCAAAGATACCATCTTGTTGGCTGAAGAATATAACAGTGATAGTTCGCCCAACGATTATGTGGGTCTTAAAAGTGAAAAAGATGCAAAATTTCCCTATTATTCTGTTGGATACAAGGTGGCCACACCTGAATATGTTCTAAGGACAAGAATTTGGGCTTCCCTAAGAACCCAAACACTTTACCGTACTGTCTCTGGTTTCATGAATTACTCCCGAGCCATAAAACTATTGTTCGATGTCGAGAATCCCCCTGAAGAATTTGACAGCGAACAAGATAAATTGGAAGCAGCTTCATTTATGGCCTTGAGGAAATTTAGGCTCATTGTTACTATGCAAAGATTGAAGTATTTCACTGCTGAAGAGAGAGAGAACACCGAATTCTTATTAAGAGCCTATCCTGAGTTACAAATAGCCTACCTCGATGAAATCGTTAACTCTGATACGGATGAAGTCGTATATTATTCGGCATTGATCGATGGCACATGTCCCATACTGGAAGACGGGGAAAGAATACCAAAATTCAAAATTCGGTTGTCTGGGAATCCAATATTAGGAGACGGAAAGTCCGATAATCAAAATCATGCTATCATTTTCTCCAGAGGCGAGTACATTCAGTTGGTGGATGCTAACCAGGATAATTATTTGGAAGAATGTTTAAAAATCAGAAGTGTTCTAGTAGAATTCGAGGAAACGTCTCCGCCATTAAATCCATACTCCTCCCATTTGAAAACTCAAGATTATGCCAACCCCGTTGCAATTATTGGCACTAGAGAATATATCTTTTCGGAGAATATTGGGATCTTGGGCGATGTTGCGGCTGGCAAAGAGCAAACCTTCGGCACTTTGTTTGCTAGAACATTAGCTCATGTTGGGGGAAAATTACACTATGGCCACCCAGATTTCTTGAATGCAATTTTCATGACTACAAGAGGTGGTGTTTCTAAAGCTCAAAAAGGATTACACTTAAACGAGGATATCTATGCTGGTATGAACGTGCTATGCAGAGGGGGAAGGATAAAGCATTGTGAGTACATGCAATGCGGTAAAGGGAGAGACTTGGGTTTCGGATCAATCATCAATTTTACTACTAAAATTGGGGCAGGGATGGGGGAGCAAATGCTCTCTAGGGAACAATTCTACCTTAGCTCCAAGTTGCCACTTGACAGATTTCTATCCTACTATTACGCTCATCCAGGTTTTCATTTGAATAATGCCTTCATCATTTTATCGATCAAATTGTTTTTGATTGTAGGCGTCAATATAGCGGCTTTGACGAATGAGAGCACCATATGTGAATATGACCGACATCGGCCAATCACAGATCCTCGTACTCCAACCGGTTGTTATAATTTGATTCCAGTGGTTCATTGGCTAGAGAGGTCCATTTTATCGATTTTTGTAGTGTTTGCCATTGCATTCTTACCGCTTTTTGTTCAAGAGTTGATGGAGAGGGGATTCTACACGTCTGCCGCTAGGTTGGGCAAGCAATTTGCTTCATTTTCCCCGCTATTCGAAGTGTTTGTCTGTCGAGTTTATGCCGAGTCTTTGGTAAGTGATATGTTCATGGGAGGAGCGAGGTATGTTGCTACTGGTAGAGGCTTTGCAACCGTTAGGGTTCCCTTCACGAATCTATACTCCAAATTTGCAACCGCCAGCCTTTACTTTGGAGCGCTGTCAGGACTATTGATCTTGTATACCTCGATCGCTATGTGGAGGCTTCCGTTACTTTATTTTTGGATCACGATTGTTGGATTGTTGGTCTGTCCTTTTTTATACAACCCAAATCAATTAAGCTTCAATGACTTTTTCGTAGATTATAAGCAATATTTGAGATGGTTGTTCAGTGGGAATAGCCGTACAAGGCCAAGTTCTTGGATCGGATATGTAAGGTTGAGTCGGAGTAGGCTCACGGGGGTGAAAAAACCTACAACGATCGAATTTGATGAGTTGAAACCCTTAAGCAATGTGCAACCGTCAAAAGTTAATATAATAGTCTCACGATCAATATTTGAAACCATTGAGATGGGGCTATTGCTGGTGGCATATTTGTTTGCTAACTCCTTAAACGATACTAGGAACGCAGTCCCCACCTTGGGTCTAATGAGGATCTTGATAGTCACTTTTGGACCAATAGTAGTTAATATGGTGATACTAGTATTGTTTGGCACGATTTCGATATTATTAGGACCATTTTTCTCTTTGTTCTGTGGAAAATTCCCGAGTGTCATTGCTGCTGCAGTTCATTCATTGGCCATTGTCAATCATGTTGTGTTCTTCGAGATTCTATGGTTCTTACAGCAGTGGGATTTCTCACGTACTATCATAGGGCTAGCGTTATCAGCTTCCATACAAAAATGGTTGTTAAGAACGATGACCACGATTGTGATCTCGAAAGAATTTAGACATGATAGAGCAAACAAGGCATGGTGGTCAGGGAAATGGTTTGGGGCAGGGCTCGGATGGAGGGTTCTTACTCAACCACTCAGAGAGTTTATCTGTAAAATAGCGGAAATGAGTTATTTTGCTGCTGATGTTTTGATAGGCCATTCTATCTTATTTATTCAATTCCCATTTTTGTTTTTACCATTTATTGACAAGTGGCATACTATGATGTTATTCTGGTTATCTCCAGGCAACCAGCCTCGTCCTCGGTTGATGAGCAAACGGCAAAGGCGTAGGGTAAGGCTAGTAGTGCAATCTTATTTCCTCATTTTTATTACGATAATAATAATTTTTGGAGCTTTGTTGACCACACCATTCATAGTCACTCATTTGTTGAATCTTGAATTGGAGGAGTTCATGCCTGAAGTGATTGAGGATTTGATTCAACCCCATCCCCTTTATTCGCTGAAAAAGGGGCTCATAAGAGGTTTAGTGAAGAATGTCTAAGGAGTATAAAATTATATCATGCTAGTATTTGCTTGTACTGGTCAATGAGACCAGTCTTTGTTTCTACGTTATGTAGGAATTTACGCAAGTCGTCGCCATCAATGAAGGTTTTAGCAATGTCGAATCTTTTCAATGTCGAGAGCAGCTTTAGGTTCGCTAGTATAAGATCATCCCATCCAGGAATGGAATCAAGGGTGGAAACATGAGCTGCTGCCTCAATATAGAATGATAAGAACTCGTGTTCGATACCGTAGGAGAAGTCATCAAGCAATGAAGATACGGGAAGGTTTATGATGTAATTGTAAGCTTGATCACGGTTAGCTCCAGGGATCGATTTCAAAGCTGTCAACGGCGAGGTGGCTGATCGTTGCACAAAAGGGGTATCGGATTCTGGTAGCGATTGTGCAGTGTCAGCATGAGTTTGAGGTTGAGGGACAGAAACTGGAGTTTTAGACCCGAATATCTCGCTGATCTCTTTGTTGACCACGTCTGGGTTCTCCATGCCCTTGACTCTCTCCTGAATGCCAGATGCCGCTCTCTTGTTCAATAATTTGTCGAATTCATGTGGTAATTGAGATACTTTCTGGACTGGGATGGGGACTCGAGGATCTTCAGTGGTTTTTAACTGCGTTCGCAAGATTTGTAACTCTGACTTGGCTGCTTGGTTCTCAGGATCGAGTTCGAGAGTCTTTTCGAAATATTGTATGGATAATTTGATCGATTTCATTCCTTTGAACACGGTAGCTTTACGGAAAAGCAACTTTATCCTGGTCTTTTCGTCACAGTTCATGGATAAGCCTGAATCACAGTCCTGAAGGGCTTTATCCCAATTCTGAAGCTTGATTTGGCTCATGGCTCGATTTGAGAACAACACGGGATTCAGCTCATCCTCAAGTATGGCCTTGGTGTACAATTGCACGGCGTCGTGGTATTTCTTGTGAGAGAAAGCAGTATTCCCTAGATTCTTGAGTTCCTCAGAACGCATCGGTGTGAAAAATAGTGCGACTGCTGCTTTGGGTGTTTATGACAAAGGAAGAACTACAAGATGAAATTAGTGCTATCGATGCAATTTACCCCGAAACCACTCAGAAGCTAGCTCCACAGCTTTATAAGATCTCTGTTCCCAATCACAAGGATATCGAGATTCAAATCACCTTCCCTGAAATCTATCCCGATGAGATTCCCTCCATCGTACAAGTTAACACTCACGATATCTTAAGATACAATGATGTGAGGTATTTGGAGCGGATTTTTGGTGCCAAACTACAGGAAATATATCGACCCGGAGAAGTTTGCATATTCGAATACTTATCGGAACTCGAATCGATATTGGAAGAATACCAGGCGCGAGAGGTGCCGGTAAGTAATCTACACATCCATGAACCGAAGGTCGACACCAAACCCCCAATAAAAGCTCCAACATCCCCAGAAACGCCGAAAACAAACCCACTCGAGGGATGGGCTCAATCAGATCCTGTAGTAGATAGAGGATCGACGTTTGTGGGGTTTGCCAGAAGGGTAGCATCATTGCAGGAAGCTCAGGAGTACCTAGATCTGTTGGTGTGCGACAAAAAGATCTCTAAGGCCGCACACAACATGAGTGCATGGAGAATAAAGGGGCCAGGGGACGTGCAATACCAGGATTGCGACGATGACGGAGAAGCGGCCGCAGGAGGAAGATTACTTCATTTATTAACGGTATGTACTTGATTGTAGTCCTTGAGGAATGTACTAACGATCTAGATGATGAATGTTTGGAATGTGATTGTCGTAGTTAGCAGATGGTTCGGGGGGACAAAATTAGGGTCGGACAGATTCAAACACATCAACACTGCAGGAAGGAATGCTATAATCAAAGGAAACCTCAATGCAGACGAGGTTGCTAATAATACAGGGAAGAAAAAGGGGAAACGGGGTTAATTTTTCTTTCGCTTCTTACTTTTTGGCTTTTTCTCTGCCACAACCTGCTCCTGGTCCCTCTTTTTGGAGGGGAACATGTTGTTGAGGAATTCTGCGGGGTCGGAAGGAGCAAACTCGTTTTCAGCATCCTGCTCGGCTCGTTTCGGTTTTGGTAAAGCTTTTGATTTCTAGAAGTTAGTAGTTGAAAAAATCACGGGACAAGACGTTTACGTACCTTTTCGAACTTCAACGACTCTTCGATCTCTTCAGTTTTCGTTTCTGGCGAGGCCTCAGCACCCCAGGTCCTTTTGGCGATATGCGGTATATTGTCGTCGGAACCGGACTCTTCCTCGAATGTGCTGATGGCTGCGAATCCCACCGTATTAACGTCGGTGGATTTGTTCGTTATTATCCGTTTGGAGTCCTTCAGTGATAACGACCACTCCGACGGATCGGTGTGCGGTTTGGTGACATTGGGGGTATTGTTTGTGTTTTGGTCATCACCTGACCGCATGAATTTCATGCTCTTCACTCTGTCGGATAAGCTGCTCATTTTTGTGTTGGTTTGAACGGACTTGTATCGACAATGCAGTGTTCAGTGAGCTTAAACACTGAGAAATATCCGGGTAATATTTCGTTTGGCGATGCGAATTTTTCAACCTCATCAATCTCATCTCCAAATCAATCGCCTATGAAATCTGATTTCCAATTTTCCAATCTCTTGGGAACGGTATATCGCCAGGGAAACCTCCAGTTCAGCGAAGATGGCACCCAGCTTCTCAGCCCTGTGGGGAACAGGGTCAGCGTTTTCGACTTGATCAATAATAAGTCATATACTTTGAACTACGAACACAGAAAAGATATCGTTAGAATTGCATTGAACAGACAAGGAACCCTTTTATTGAGTATAGACGAAGACGGTAGAGCCATATTGGTGAACTTTGTTGCCAGAACAGTGTTGCATCATTTCAACTTCAAGGATAAGGTCCAGGATTTGAAGTTCAGTCCCTGTGGTAAGTACTTTGGTATAGCATGTAGCAGGTTTATTCAGATCTGGAAAACCCCTGATTTCACCGAAGACAGGCAATTTGCTCCATTTGTGCGCCACAGAATATATTCCGGCCATTACGGCGATGTGATATCCATAGCATGGTCAAATGACTCCAGGTTTTTCATCTCAACTTCCAAAGACATGACATCCAAATTATTCTCGATATATTCCGAAGAAAGTGATGTGGCCATGACCTTGAGTGGTCACAGAGACTACGTGGTAAATGCCTTTTTCAATAGTACCCAAGAAATCATTTATACTTTGAGTAAAGATGGAGCGTTGTTTAGATGGGAATATACTGAAAAACCAGGGACCGAGAATGATAGTGATAGCGAAGACGATAGCGAAAACAACAGGGAAGAAGTCACAAAGAAACTAAAGTCAATGAGTTGGAGGATAACCGCCAAAAATTTCCTCTACGCCGACGGGAAAGTCAAATGTTCGGCGTTCCATGCCAAATCGAACTTACTCGTCATTGGATTAAGTAACGGTGAATTCAGGATTTACGAGTTGCCAGACTTCACATTGGTGCAGCAATTGAGCATGGGCCAAAATTCAATCAACACTGTAAATATTAACGACACCGGAGAATGGTTAGCGTTCGGGTCGGGCACATTGGGCCAATTGTTGGTGTATGAATGGCAGAGTGAGTCTTATATTTTGAGACAACAGGGGCATTTCGATTCCATAAATCACATCTGCTACTCTCCGGACGGCTCCAGGATCGTAACTGGTTCAGACGATGGTAAAATCAAGGTGTGGGATAACAGATCGGGATTCTGCTTGATGACGTTCGATCAACACAAATCGGCCATTACTGGTTTACAATACAGTAAAAAAGGCCAGGTGTTGTTTTCGTCGTCATTGGACGGTACAGTCAGAGCTTTTGACTTGATAAGATATAGGAACTTCAGAACGTTCACTGCCACTGAAAGAATCCAATTCACCAGTTTGGCGGTGGATCCTAGTGGAGAAATTGTCTGTGCTGGATCTCAGGACAAATTCGATATATTCATCTGGTCGGTCCAAACCGGTCAATTATTGGACAGCATTGCCGGACACGAAGGCCCCATCTCCTGTTTATCATTTGGAGTGGAGAATTCGATTTTGGCGTCTGCTTCTTGGGACAATACCATAAGAATATGGAATATTTTCAGCCGAACCCAAACCGTGGAGCCAATCGAAGTTCAAAGCGACGTTTTGAGTCTTACAATGAGACCAGACTCCAAGCAGCTTGCCATTAGCACCTTGGATGGGTACATCACCATTTTCGATGTTGAAAAAGCAGAACAATTGCATGCGATCGATGGAAAGAGGGATATCATCGGCGGGAGGTACTTGCAGGATCGGTTTGAAAGTAAAAACTCCGCACGATCCAAGTATTTCACCACCATTGACTACTCATTCGACGGTAATTTCATCATTGCCGGGGGCAACAACAATTCTGTTTGTCTTTATGACATTGAAACCGAGGTTTTGTTGAAAAAACTCAAGGTTTCTCAGAATATGAAGCTCGACGGGACTTTGGAGAAGTTGAACAGTAGTAACTTGAAAGACGGGGGATCGATAGAATTGGTGGACCGCGATGGGGAAAACAGTGATTTGGAAGACAGGTTGGACTTATCGTTACCGGGGACCTCCAAAGGAGACGCCAGTCTAAGAAGCACCCGACCCACAATCAAAGTGTCATCGATAAAGTTCAATCCCACCGTTTCGGCATTTGCAGCCGGGTCCACCGAAGGATTATTGGTGTACTCAGTCGACAATGAGGTGACGTTTGATCCCTTCGAATTGGACATCGACATCACTCCCCAGACCATCATCGACACTTTGCACGAAAAGGACTACTTGAAAGCCCTCATCATGAGTTTCAGGTTAAACGAGTTGAAACTCATCAATACCGTTTACGAGTCGGTGCCTTTGAAGGATATCGGCTTGATTTGTAAGGATCTACCCGCGGTGTACTTGGAAAGGTTTTTGCGATTCATCGGTGAGAAATCCTTGGAGTCTATTCACTTGGAGTTCAATTTGCTCTGGGTCAAAAACCTCCTAGTTGCTCACGGGCAATATATCATGAATAACAAGCACACCTTCAACCATTCCATCAAGTTGATCAACAGGTTTTTGAGCAAGTCGGCTAAGGAAATAGTCAAAGTGACCAAAACCAACGATTCGTTGTCGGAATTCTTACAGGTGGCCGTGGGCAATAAACCCGTGGACGCCCAGGGCGATTTTGAGGGATTTCACGACGAAGGCGACGACGAAGACGATGAAGAAGACATGGAGGAAAGCGAAGGTGAATGGCTCGGGCCCAATCTCAAGACCAATAACGACAACTTCGCCCTTTCCGACGTGGAAATGGATGATTAATGCATAGAGCGGCTGATTCTGCCAAAAACTCTGTTTCTGTTTTCCCCAGCTGCCCCAAACTTTCTGCAGTCGTGCTTAAATTTAGATTCGTATCAGCGGAAGCAAGGGTCGTGCGCGGATACTAATATGCTGGTAGACAAAGTGGGGCAATGTCCCCCACCAGCCGCCACCAGCCCAAAACGACCCACCAGCTCATATGACTCAAGACTGCAGAAATAGTATGGCTGCCGTGCTACCACATCCTCTCAAAAACACTTACCGGGGCCAAAACCGCCAGTTCCCCAGATTCTCCACATCCGACGCCCGAGCGAGTGGACTGACGACCAATGCCGATCCCCCTATATAAGCCGAAGTGGCACTCCTGGTGTTTTTTTTCTGGACACAGACATTTTTCTTTCACCAGCAGTCATCCCCTTAGGATATTTTTAGGCCCAAAGTAGAAGTTTAGGGGTTTGGAGAGTTATCGCAACATTACCCCCGCTTTTATCCTTTTTGAGATTTCATCTTCCACAAATAGTTTGTGGTTTTTTGTTTGTGGTTTTAGTCAGTGGTTTTGCCTTCAGTAGTGAGTAGAGATGACCAGAGACATAGCTAATCATTTGTTGTTCGAAGTGGCAACCGAGGTTGCCCATAAAGTGGGAGGAATCTACTCTGTGTTGAAATCCAAGGCGCCCATTACAGTTGCTGAATATAGAGAGAGGTACACCTTGTTGGGCCCGTTGAACTACCACTCGGCCCAGATCGAGGTGGAAGAGTTGCCGGTCAAGGATACCAAGATCCTGGCGGCGTTGCAGAGCATGAGTGACCGAGGAGTTCGTTGGCTCTATGGGAGATGGTTAATCGAGGGGGCTCCCAGAGTGTTATTGTTCGACATAAATTCTGCTGCCGGCAACTTGAATGAGTGGAAGGCCGATTTATGGAATATAGCTGGCATCCCCACCCCGGACCACGACCAAGAGTCCAATGACGCCATTTTGTTGGGATATTTGGTGGCGTGGTTTTTGGGGGAGTTGGTTTATCACGACAGAGAACGGGCGGTAATTTGCCATTGTCACGAGTGGTTGGCTGGTATTGCGTTGCCGCTTTGCAGGACTAGAAGATTGGACGTTTGTACCATTTTCACCACCCACGCCACGTTGTTGGGACGGTACTTGTGTGCGGGGTCCACCGACTTTTATAACAACTTGGCCAATTTTGATGTCGACGCCGAGGCAGGAAAGCGGGGGATCTACCATAGATACTGTATTGAAAGATCGGCTGCTCATAGTGCCGATGTTTTCACCACCGTTAGTCATATCACTGCATTCGAAGCTGAACATTTATTGAAAAGAAAGCCCAATGGTGTTTTGCCCAATGGTTTGAATGTGGTGAAATTCCAAGCAGTTCATGAATTCCAAAACTTGCATGCTATGAAAAAGGCAAAAATCAACGAGTTCGTCAAGGGCCACTTTTATGGAAACTACGACTTTGACTTGGATAACACTCTTTATTTCTTTATTGCAGGTAGATACGAATTCAGGAATAAAGGGTGTGATTTTTTCATTGAAAGTTTGGCTAGATTGAACCATAGATTGAAAGAAGCCGGTTCTAAAGTTACCGTGGTTGCATTCATCATCATGCCTTGTAAAACTCAATCTTACACCGTTGAGACTTTGAAGGGTCAAGCAGTTATCAAGCAATTGGAGAACACTATTGAAGAAGTTCAGAAAAAGGTTGGAGAGAGACTTTTTGAACATTGTGCTAGATTTCCAAATACTCACAACACTCATAACACCGGTGGCAGTGAAGTTCCTTCAATTGATGAGTTAATCAAGCCTGCCGACAGGGTTTTGTTGAAGAGAAGAATCTTTGCTTTGAAAAGAGACGGATTGCCACCAATTGTCACCCACAACGTTATTGATGATCATAATGATCCTGTTTTGAATCAAATTAGAAGAGTCCAATTATTCAACAAACCGGAGGATAGAGTTAAAATCATTTTCCATCCTGAATTTTTGAACGCCAACAATCCTATTTTGTCCTTGGACTACGATGAATTTGTTAGAGGTTGTCATTTGGGTGTTTTTCCTTCATATTACGAACCTTGGGGCTACACTCCAGCAGAGTGTACTGTTATGGGGGTGCCTTCCATCACTACCAATTTATCTGGTTTTGGATGTTATATGGAGGACTTGATTGAAAATACCAGCGATTATGGTATTTACATCGTTGACAGAAGAATGAAGTCCGTTAACGAATCGATTGATCAATTGACTGATCAAATGTTCGACTTTACTCAGAAAAATAGAAGACAAAGAATCAACCAAAGAAACAGAACCGAAAGGTTGAGTGACTTGTTAGACTGGAAGAGAATGGGTTTGGAGTATTTGAAGGCTCGCACCTTATCGTTGAAGAGAGCTTACCCTGATAAGTTCAAGAACGGTGCGGACCCCTTCTCTCTGAATGACTCCAACTTGAAGTTGACAAGACCGTTATCAGTGCCTGGCAGTCCAAGAAGTAAACTTGGCATTATGACCCCTGGAGATTTGGGCTCCTTACAAGATGCCCAACAAGGTTTGAATGAAGACTATATTGGATTCAAATTGGCTGAACATAGTCAGTCAATCAATGGCGATGACGAAGACGATAACTATCCCTTGACTTTGAGAGGAACTTCGGCTCCACCACCGGGCGACGATGAAGAGTAGACCAGTTTAGATATTTGTTTCTCTTGCCTTGGATTATAAGTAGTTGTTACGGACCCAATAGGGTTGGCCGCTCATTAGTAATATATTCATCAACATTTCTTTGACATTTCATTGGGCTTTGAAATTTCTTTATTGTTCGGAAACAAGTACATTTTGTAGGGATTCGATGGAGGGCTCGAAAAGTAGTATATCAGGTCATTTATAGGGGAACAGCGGACTTTTAATAGTCAGCAAGACCTCTATATCCAACTGGCCCTGCAAAGCTCAGGAAGATTCTCAAGATAAATGTCTCGGTCAGTGCGAAATTTTCATCAACATTATCAACGATGGTATGTCAACAGATTGCGCCCACAGGGTGTTGTATGAGCCCATTACTAACAACCGCAGTTACCCTTATATATATTAGCGTCGGCTAAAAACCAACCAATATTAGTTGAGTTGAAAAACGGCGAAACCTTGAACGGATTATTGACCAATTGTGATTCATGGATGAACTTAACCTTGAGTGAAGTGGTTCAAACTTCTCCCAATGGTGACGATTTTCTCAAAATACCGGAATTATATGTCAGAGGTAACCATATCAAATACTTGAGATTGCCTGAACAGGTATGTATCACATTTCTGCTGAAATATAGCATCCACCTCCAAATAAGGGTGATACTAACAATTATAGACTATGGACCAAGCAAAGGAACAAAATTTCATAAACATGGAACAGAGAAACAAAAACCAAAGGAGAAGAGGCGACAACAGAGGTTATAGTAACAGTGGCAATTTCAGAGGAAGACGTAACGACAACTATAATAATCAAAACCGGGGAAACTTCAATAATCGTCGTTTCAACAATACTAACAACAACAGTCAAAACAGTTAGATCAAGGCATCTTTTACGGTTTAATGATAACAAATAGATTCTGTATACTAATATACTTTTTTTTTTGGTTTGTGACTTAGGCTGAGGACTTTGCACTTTTCCGTTTCAACACAAATTGGGGTCATTGCTATATTACTTCTAATCATTGGCTATTTATGAACTGCAGAAGGCCAACTGTACAATCTGCTGAACCATATTTGGGACATAGGCACTGTTACCAACCTCATGGAATTCCTCCTATACGGGTGGCATCAGTGGGGAGTGCTAAAATCGGGTGTAACAGGAAATCTGGTCGACCTTACGGCTTCGCACGGTGCCAATACTGTAAATACCTACCGGTATTTTCATCCCCGTTGAAGGAAGTCACCGACTTTCAATCGGAGGACGACAGTTATAGTTGGGAATTCGATAGTGATACGGACGCAGATGGCAGTTTTGACAGTGAATCAGACCCAACTGAACTTACATGCAAATTCAATCTCCAGAAATTTCCAAATGACCGGATTGTGGGGTATAGTGAAACTTACGGAGATAGCACCAGCCTCAATTACACCGGAGTGACGGTGGGTCTTCGATTAGAAGGTTTAATCACCGAATTGAGCGCTTTTGACCTCTCGAACGAAAACTGTCTGCCGAAAAAACCCGGGTTCGATGTTTTCAAAAGGTTTGCAGACAAATTTAAGTTCAAGAGAACCTAGGTGTGGATCTATAGACAACAGACCCACACATACTAACCTTGCACCTCCTTGCTTATAGACCAGCTTTTCAAGTCTTCTCTGTAGTTTAATTCATTAACCAACCCGTTGATGCATCGTATGTTTTCATCGTCTTCGTCAGGCAAGGTTTCAAGCTCCGCAATGAGTCTGTCCTTCCACTGGTTGAAAGTGCCGTCGAAAATGCTCTCCACACACACTTCCGGGGTAAAGGCGAGCAATGTGTGCAAATTGGGGTCCCATGTACTTTCCAAGATCTTCCTGTAGAGGTCATTCACTATAGGATCGACCATGATGATGGGGTCCTTTTTATTGCCGGTGAATTGGCTAGTCGTGTCGACTTTCAACGACGCAGGCTTCTTCTCGTCGAATTTATTGAATTTGACCGACGGCAGGTTCACATTCAGACCAGAAACTTGTCGCTCGGCATTGATGTTGGTATGTGACGAGGTTTTACTATCCTTCAGGGTTTGCTCCGATCCTATGACGTCATTCAAACCCCCAAATATGTTTTTACGTTCAAATTGGGGGACATTATATTTGGTGTTGGTGTTGCCATTCGATTTGGAGGTCTTGGACTGGTCCAACTTCGTATCGTGATGAGTCGCACTGTCGTTTATCGTCAATTGGGTGTGAAAATCAAAGTTGGACGGCAATTCGCTTAGGAAGATTGTCAAGCTTAAGATCGAGTTTACTTTAGAATCTTTCAATAAATACTTGGACGTTATTGGCTCGTCAAAGTTCAAGTATTCCGATAGATTAATTTCCAACTTTCCTAGCTCTAGCTTGTGGTGATTGTGACCCGAGCCCTCGTTGTCGCTGACATAGAAAATCCTCATCACAAGGTATTTGTCACTTATCAAGTTTTCTCTTCTCCTGAAACCGAATTTCAAGTTGCACGCCACCTTGTAGTTGAAAGAACACTTGAAATTGTGGATTTTCTTGTTGGAAGTGATGATGGAAACGTTTCCCGAGGAAACCGATGTGGAGGACGAATTGAGGGACAACGACGACGACGAATCGTCTTCATGGGGCCTGAATGGTAGGCTGAACGGCAAAGACTTTACTCGCTTACTATCCTTGACCTGCAACTCTATGTAGCAATTGCCGCTGACTTGAGGGATATTGGAGAGCTCGTTGATACCCAACTCAAGTTTGAATTTGGGTTTCTTGCTCTGGAACATCGGGATATTTAAGGCTGCTATGAGTTATACACGTATCTGTAGTGTTGTTCAATCTTTGTGCTATTCTTGCTAATTCGGTGGCCGATTTCGTGTAACTCCTATCGCAGGCTGGTTTCAAGACTTCCGAAAGGTTCGCGCAGTCTGACAGGTTCGCACACCTGTATACAATTATCATCAGTTCTAGACGAGAACTACTGCCAGGGTAAACCGCGAGAACTTTGGTACCAGGAGGTAATTGACAGAAACAACATCAGCAGGATTTCTTTGACACTGACAGAAACGTTAGTATTTTGTGGTGTTTGGCATCGAGTATATAAAATAATTAGCACCACCTCATCAAATCCTTACCCCTGATATACAGAATAATAATATCAGAAGTATAACAACTGTGCAAACAGTGAAAAACGATCACATCGTTGAATTGAGATTGAAGGAACTTAAATCCTCAATTTTAACTACACCAGCAGCGATTGGGGTAACTACACAACGATGTCCGTTGAACTAGGGTTCGAGCCCCTCACCGACAACTTCCAGTCCTTGGAGCTATCCCTCCCCATTGATCCCTCGCAGTTTGATTATATCCAAAAGTTCCTAGAGATATTGTTGAATGTGGAAGATGGCACCAGAATTGTGCACAGTGACGACGTCAACGGATTGTTTTATGACTCTAAACTCACCAAAGAGATATTACCAGGTATTTATGTACCCAACGACATCTGGTTGAGGAGCAACATCACCATCAAAGACATCAAGATCAAAACGACGATGTTGACCGAAATCAATGCCATGGTGGAAAAGGAAATAGCAGACGACAGTAATTTGGACGAAACGGTTTTGTTGTACTACCAGAAGCTTCTACTGGCTTATAAGTTTTACGAGGTACTGGCAAGAGTTTCATTTGCTAACAGCCTAGAGGGGCTGCTCAGAGAAGGCATCGAAGAGGAAACTGGTGACGGTGAGGAGAAAAAATCACTAAACCGAACGGTATCGAACCAATCGTCTACCACGTCACTCAAGACGCACCAGTCGTTTTTTTCCCACAATTATACCAATGGGGGGTCCCACGCGGCACAAGCGAATGCCCACAACTATAGCAGCCTCAATTCTGGCGGAAAGAATGCCTCGAGGGAGAATTTGTTGACCCGCAGAAGGCTTTCGTCGTTTATGGGAAGGCACGGCAGCCAAACGGGCCACAACGCCGGCAATGGACCCACAGAGGCACCTCCAGCCAACGCAAACGCTTCTAATAGTCATCCAGTGCATTTCAACACCACAGTCTTCAATTTGGATCACGAAGAAGACGAGGAGGAAGAACACAAAAAACTGTTCAATTCCATTCTTTCAAAGTCTCGAATCTATTCCAGGATGAAGAAAAACCGTGAGCTGTCGAGTTCGATGAATTCCAACATATCCAGCAACCGGAATAGTATGTCAACAACAGTTACCACCAATTCAGCCGGTTCAAAGGTGAAGCGGAATAGTGGGCCCACTCCCAATATAGAAGTTGATTTGAGACACCAATCAATACCATCGGCTCCTGTTTTTACCACCTACTCGCAGAATCAAAAACAAGAGTTCCAGAAGTACAAGTTTGAGTATTACACACAAGTCAGACGGTTATTGACATGGGTTTCCCGAATAATCAATAGTCTAACCCAAAAATCTCGAAACGCCAAGATCTTCAAACTCATAGACTTCATCAAGCATTACGTGTTCAAGTTCATTGTGTTGGATGCTTCGGAAATGGTCAATAATTACGGAGAAATCGAGGCTTACCGTTTGTATAGTAGATTGCGATGAGCATTGCCCATTGACCTGTACAATAAATTACCTGTAGTCAATATATTTAATACATAACCCTGTATTCTGTAAAATATATCTGAAAACCCTATAGTCTATTCAATACAAAACCCTGTTACTTGCACGTACTCAACATTTGCAGTATCACGCTCAATAGCTGTTCGTTTTCGCATGCGGCTGCCACTCGTTCCTTATCGTTCAATTGCTTGTTGACCTGGTTTTCACTCTGGTGTGTACCCTCCTTGAGGAAAATCCTGATACGGAATCTGGGGGGTAAACATCTCTCCAATCTGACACGAATTCCCAATCCGATTAAAGTAGCTAACGAGCAATGAGTGATAGTGGGGGTGATTTTGATGAGTACTTCGGACAATTCGCTTTCTCCGCCATTTTTCACCTGGATGTCGCGCAAATTCACAATGGCTAGTTGGGCCAAGGTCAAAGGATGCTCTGGGTCCGACATGGTGGCCAACAAGTCGAAGATTTCTTGTGCGTCAATATCTTCGTTATCCTCGTCTTCATCGGTGGAGTCGCTTAATTCGGCATCACTGGTCAAAGAAAGCGAGTTGACGTCCAAAAAAGAGCTGCTAGTACTCAAGCCCAAGTGAAACTTCTTGGTATCCAATCTGGTGGGTAAGTCCGAGACGTCAAGCACTGTGGGGTTGGCGTTGATGACTTCTTCACTCATGATGACTTATCAAAGGTGCGAATAATCTGCGAACATAAACAGTGCGAACATTATCAGTGCGATTGGTGCCACCAATTGGTGCGAACTATTGGTGCCC
This sequence comes from Yamadazyma diospyri, assembly GCA_030579195.1. Classification (NCBI taxonomy): domain Eukaryota; kingdom Fungi; phylum Ascomycota; class Pichiomycetes; order Serinales; family Debaryomycetaceae; genus Yamadazyma; species Yamadazyma diospyri. The sequence continues at coordinate 52,832 of JAKUAE010000027.1, read as the reverse complement.
GCAATCGGTGCGAATCAGTGCGAATAGTTGGTGCAACGAGACGACATGGAGTATTACGATCGGGCATATTTGCTGATAATGGCGCCATTGATCCTTGTGCAGGGCACCGAGAGCCACTACGACATTCTCGCTAAACACCTAAAAGCCTGTGATGTTTCCGATCGAGTGTGGGACAACTCCATCCTAAGAAATAGGCTAAGTACCAACAAATATCTTGTGCGAGCAGTAACTCATGATTACGATATAGTAAAGGAGTTGGACAAGGATCCCGAACACCACTCGATACATTCCCCTTTCAACCCGGAGTCCGAACTTTTTCCCAACGGTATCCTCTCGGCGCATTGGTTTGAAAAGTACCAGAAGCATAAGCCGTTTGCAATACTAAGTGTGATCGAACTCCCTTCTGACCCGTTGGACGATGAGGCGGTGGCGTCTAAGATTAACGATTTGAAGAACGGATATTTCTCGTTTGGAATAAAGCTAGTTGTTATAATGGTTTCGGGAAATAACGACACTAGTGGCGATGAAGATAGGATAAATCGCTTGAGGCAATTGACGAGTTTGGCCAGATCAACCGGGTTGGTTTACTTGCATTTGGGAGACGCTGTGGATAGAGAATCCGAATTGCTAGTGACAAGCCTACTCCAGAACTTGAAGGCTGCAGCAGTGGAGTTCTACACCGGAATCGAAACCAAAATTAAACGGCGGAATAAGAAGTACTATTCCGTGGCTTCATCAGCAAACATCGACACCACGGTGGAGTTGACGCCTAAAACGCTAGAGACGAGAAACTTGATCAAACAAGGAGTCATCGATGAGTATTTACACCCTCATTCCCTCGAAACAAGCGTGAAATTCTTCGAAACCGCTTATTCCAATCTTATCGACATATTGAGAGACAATTATTTTGAGTTCACCAAGGACAAGATTTCCGACCACGACATTAAATTGTATCGCCAATTGCGAAATTTGACTGATGTCGTGGCTTTCCACATCGTCAGGTGCTATCTTTCCATCGAGGAACCAATTGTTGCCATTAAGAAACATCAGGCTCACGTTTTGAACGTCCAGGCAGCTGTGAATGGAAAAATCGACCTTGGCCAGTGGTGCGCAATTCAGTATTGTTGGTTGAGCGAACTTTTGGCCCTCGTTCCGAGTGTGGGGGGAAAAATCAAACTGGGGATCAATTTTTTTGGGGGGATCAAATACAGCGACTTTGAGATATGGACCGACCCCAATTTGATTCTTTTAAAGGCCGTTGGTGGCCTAAGGCCCATAAAACCTCACCAGTTGAACTTCTTGAGCGATCTAACAGGCAGCAGCTTGGATTCAAGAAGATTGCAGCTACTAATCAAAGCTTCAGAACTTGAAGACGAGCAAAGCATTATGAGGTATGTGAATTTCCAACTAGCAGAACAGTACTATCAGATGAGCCAATTTGACAATTGCATAGAGATATACCAAAAGTGTCTTTTCGATACCTGGGACAACATCAACAACGTGGTGTACGCAAGATTGATTCACGTATACCAAAAAATCGGCAGACACGATGATGCTTTGGTTCTTGTGCTACAACTAGCTAATTTTCCCCCTCTTTCTGTGCCGGTACAATTGAAATTGGAGCTGAAAACCATCGATTTACCTTCTAAAGCGTCATATTCCCTATTTGACGTTGACTACTTGTTTGTTGACGAAAACACGATTAATGGAAAACTGATGCAAACCTCGGTCTACGACAAGTTGATCGGCCAAATCTCATTCAAACCCAAGTTGAACATCGTATCTTTGAAGAAATATCTCGGTGACAAACCTATTAACCTAACAATCAGAAGCATCGTTGTGAATTTCAACGCCGACAAAGGCTTGAAGGGCCGCAAACTACAATTCCACCACGACGAGTCAAAATTGTTGGAAAAAGTGTCGTACGAAGCCGGAAATTTCAAAGCCATCAACGACGATGAAACGATATTTGAAGTTCTAGAGTTCAGCCAGATAGTGGAGAAATCCGGATCCTACAGTATTGGAAATTTGGAAATCGAATCGACCTTAACCATAGGGGATTTGGTAGTGCACAACAAGGAAACCTGGTGTGATACTATCGCAGAACCTTATAAGTGGTACATTCAAAAGGTTGACGAGCAATGGGCCAAAATCCCCATCAAATTACCCACAGTATTCTCACATGCGGTAAAAGTGTTGCCCATTAAGCCCAATATAGTCATTACCATGACCAACCCAACGGATTTCATGATATTAGGGGAAAGAATCACCCTTTCCTTCCGCATTCAGTTCAAAAACAACAGGAAATTGAACTATCATAAGGTTTCATTAAACTCCCGAGTCAAAATCTTGGACGAGGACTCCTTGATCAACACAAAGATCAATTGGGAGAACTTAAAGGATGACGAGTCGCTCGTATTGGACAATATCGACAGCGGTGAAGTGATTGAGACTAATTTGAGCATTTCCATCTTCAGCAGCTCCCTCCAGTCGTTAGAGATGATAAAGAGTTCCGATACCCAGTACAAAGTAATGATAGACTTGAAAATGATGGTTCAAGAAGATGAAGACGACCAGTCCACCGTCGTTTACGATTCTGCCAATTACATCATTCCTGTCATCAAAGAGCCGTTTCAGTGTAAATTTGCCATCAGCCCACGATACAGAGACGGAGCACATGACTTGCCCAACCCATTCATCTTGCACGACAAACAGTCAAGCATGCCAATTGTTACAAGAGCCTGGCAAGGCAAATTGTCGCTTTCGGGGCAATTAACGGTGAACAAAGTGGATTTTTCCATCAATTCCAAATCTCCTGATATTCTAGTGGATGTGTTGGACGAGAGCACCGCTAGAACCCAGATCTTTACCACCAGAAGCAAGAATGGCATTTCTCAAAGAAACGTTACAATGGTGATCACCGCAGATATCGAGTGGCAGAGGCCGGGAAGTGACATCAAAAACATGTTTCAAACCCCTGAATGGGAAATAATTCTTCCATTGGCGGATCCTCGTGTTCTACTTTCCTTGCAGCAGTCAGGAGATCAAATACTATTCAGGTATATGATCGAAAATCCTACTCCGAGAATCTTTCAATTTCAGACTAAGCTTGTGGACGGAAACGAACGGTTTGTGTGGAGTTTCGAGGATCCCCACAATATTACCCCACTCAACTTGAACAGGTTTCCGGTATTGCCGTTCAACACTTTTGTACTCGAGTACATTGGGAGATACAACAGTGTTGAAGAGTTCATCCAATTGCCGCAATTGAGTGTGTTTGATTTGCAGTATAAGGTGACATTGCCAACACTCCCGGTGAGCGATAATATTGTGATAAGGGACAATGTATTGTTTTATAGGGGAAGTGCCGAGAGGGTGAGGTCAGAAACCGAAGATTGAGCCCAGAACTGAAAGATTGAGGTCAGAAACCAGAGATTGAGGTCAGAAACCGGAGAATGAGGTCAGAAACAGAAGAATGAGATCAGATCCGAAGAATGAGATCAAACCAAATTCGAAACGGAATGAAATAGACAGAAACCGAAATAGAATGAGATCAAAGACAATACATATAACCTAATGGCCTATTTCTAATCGACCCAATCGTTCCTAATCGACCCAATTGACTCAATTGACCCAAATTGTTGCCTAATTGACACCTAATAACTCGACATCAAATAACAACGTGGCATTTGGAGGAATCAAGCCGGGAAACCCTCTGGATCCGTAGGCTTCGTGGCCTGGAATGGTCAATTTAGCTCTTGAACCAACAGACAATTTTGGAATACCAGTATCCCAACCAGCAATCACTTGACCTACACCAATAGTACATTGGAATGGGGAGTTTCTGTCTCTTGAACTATCGAATTTTTTGCCGGATTCTAAAGTACCGGTGTAGTGAATGGTGACTAAATCTCCGGCTTTTGGGAAGGTTTTACCGTCACCTTCTTGAATGATTTCAATTTGAGTAGTGGCTGGAGCAGACATTCTGAAACTTGTAGTAAATGATCTTTTGTAGAAGAACTGTGATTGATTAAGTAATGGTCTTAATTTAATCATACACTGAAAAATTTTCTCGAGGAGTGGCGAGCGTGAGGGGAGGTTGCGTGGGGAGGGCGAGGAGGAGCGTAGTTGGGGCGGGAAAGCCCCTATAAAATGCGCACCGTTTGCCCAGACTGTAGAGAGACGGTAACAAATACACCAATGGACCCAGGTTGAGAGGTCGCGATGTCACTGGAGCATATAATGATAAAATGGGTCTTTATATGAGTCTCCTCAAGTCTGTGGCTCGCCGGGCTATAGAACTAACGATAGATATCGCCTGAGCCGTCCCTAACTCTCGGCGCCGTTGATCTCCTGACGCGCTCTCTCGGGGCCTACGCCGCGCACTCTCCTTTGGGGCCTACGCCGCGCACTCTCCTTTGGGGCCTACGCCGCGTACTCTCCTTGGGGCCTACGCCGCGCTTCGCCGCGCCGTCTGGCAGTCCCCTCGCGCACTCTCCTCGCGCCCACTGCTGGCTGTTTTTCATTCCGGTATATTCGCCTATTTCCCCGGCTAACTTCATTTTCAACAACCTAACTTGCCTTATTTCACACCAGAGGTTTCTCCATCTTACTTGCAACACCATAAAAAATCTCCAAAATCCATACCGTCCCGTGTCCGATCATTTGAGATTTTGAGTAGTGAGAAAAAACACCCACACAAGAATTGAAGGGGGCTCTAATTTTAGATTCAATCTGATATTTGCCTTAGACGTTTTCATTGTCACCGAGTAGACTAGTGGTCCCAAGGGTAATTCAAGTCCTATGTCAACCAGCCAGATCAACATAAGAGAGGTTTCTCCCAAAAACACCCCGCCTGTAAATATCAACAAATCACCCTTGAACTCCAACTGCAACTCAAACTCGTCCTTGGACAGAATGGATTCAGGAGACAACACTGCGGGAAATACTGCGCCTGAAGAGTCGGTTGAAGATTCGCGCCCCTTTGAGGGTGATGGTGGTGATGGTGGGAAGAGTGGGGATGGTAACAGTGGTGATGGTAAGAGTGGTGATGGTGGTACAACAGATCAAAACACAGATCAAAACCCCGGTGAAATCACCAGTAATGGCCCTAGCGGCGCAAATTCCAACCAGGCCGAGGAAAGACCGTTCGGCCTCGCCTTTCTATCGTCTTTCAACCCCATCAGAGCCGCCCAGTCTCCCACGAGAAACTTCATGTCCAACAGCCCCACCATCGGCAACTTCAACACCGTCGACGACGAAAACGACGTCACCATGCAACCAGATACTCCCATCGACGAACATCCTGGCGATATAGATCAAACAATGGTGAGAGAGGACCCCGAGGCTGACAGACATTCCCCACAACCAGAAGACGCCACCACCCCGCCCGCGGAGGCTATTGACGACACCGAAAAAGACAAAGACGACGGCCGCGACAAAGACGGGTTCTATTCCATCAGATTGACTCCTTTGATCGACCACTCGTCGTCCAATTCGGGGTTGTACTTCGCACCTGTGATCAGAAAGGCCAAATCACAGCATTCCATATCCATTGGCCGTTATACGGAGAAAAACAAAAGCGCCGCCCACGCCCCGCAGGGATCAAATGCTCCCATAGTGTTCAAATCGAAGGTGGTGTCCCGAACCCACGCCATGTTCCAATGCAATGAAGACGGACAATGGTTTATCAAGGACTGCAAGTCTTCGTCCGGGACGTTCTTGAACCATATCAGATTGAGCCCCGCCTCGCAAGAAAGCTCGTTGATGCCGTTGATCGACGGTGATATCATTCAGCTCGGGATGGACTATAGAGGCGGCACCGAGGAGGTTTACCGATGTGTTAAAATGAGATGCGAGTTCAACAAGAGTTGGCAGAGGAAGGTCAATCAGTTTAATTTGGAGATCCACAAGAAATTCAAAAACCTATCGATAAATAAGAAGGAGAACATCATCAGTGAAATCGTCAATGACGAGCTTAGTGAATGTGCCATTTGCTTATTGAAACTCGAACCGTGCCAGGCCCTTTTCATCAGCCCTTGTTCCCATTCCTGGCACTATAAGTGTATTCGGCCGATTATAATAAAGAGCTATCCGCAGTTCTATTGTCCGAACTGTAGGTCGATGTGTGATTTAGAAACCGATATAGAAGATGATTAGGGAGGGAATGTGGATGAAGTGGATGAAAAAAATGGTAATGGAGTAGATGTATGTGAGTGTGTCGATAATGTATGTGTTGGTGTTTTTGACTACATCGGCAACACCGGAATCAAATAAACTTCGAGATAAGAGGAGGCTCAGAACCAACGAAAGCACATTGCGACGTATTTAGTCAACCGAACTACAACAACCGAACTACAACAATCGATTGCTTAACTCCAACTGCAAAATCCAACAATAGCGATATATAAGCGAAAGGGGAAAGAAGAAAGGAAACGGTAAACGAAGGAAAAGAAGAAAGGAAACGAAAGGAGTAAAGCAGAAAATGAAAGGAGGAATAAAGAAAGGGGGTCCTGTATAGGAAGTAGCGGCCGTACAAGGTGGGCGAAGGTTGGCACGACCCGCGCGGCGTTTTTGGGCGATTAATCCCTGCGACGGCCTAGAGCCAAAAGTCTATTTATTGTCTTCTTCAGCCCCGTCATTGTTAAACGCATCTCCGGACATCAAAAAGGGGACACACATAAAGGGTTCACAAGGGTGGATTTATGTTAATCAACGATCACAAATTGGCGGTTTTGAACACAAATGTTCAGCCTACAATCTCTTCTCACTCTCGGTGTTTTTGCGGCCTCACGCCGGCCCACTCCGGCCACCCTCACTTCTCACTCCTTCTCACTCAGAAGTGATACATCTGAAATTGCCAGCTGTCCTCAGGCATTTACCACCAAACCTACAGCCACTGGCGTTCTGTTTATACTAGAAGCAATACCCGGATTTCAGCCCCTGATTGCGTTAAATTTCGTGAGTTTTAGGCTGTCCACTACGATAAAAATAGCCCTGGCAGATATAAATAACATGTTACGACTGAGCCTGAAACTTTCCAGGAAGCCTCCTCCGCCCATCATCGAAGAGCTGCTAGTCGAACCATTGATTGACGACTTGAGTAAGTTTGATCTCGACCAATATCTTTCCAACAGTGACATCACCGACAAGTATCGACAAATCAACCCCAACTTGCAATCTATCAGCGACGACAGTGACTTTGATATGTACAGTTCCTTGGACCCCTCGGTGAAAAGCATTCCCCCCAGCCCGGCAATCTCGCAAGGATCTTTCAAAACTGATGCCACCAGCTATAAAAGCCCCAATCTCGATGTTCCTACCGGTAATGGTTTCGGCATCACCAGCCCAGAAGTGAGTCCCGTGATGGCCGTGGACGGGCGGTTTTCCACCACGGCGCCTTTGGAGCCTATAAAAGTTGAAATACCGGCTACCAGGACCTTCAGAGACCGTTTCAAGCGATTATCGTTGAACAACATCCAAGGCAGCAAGAAATTCACTCCCGGCCACAAGAAATACCCCTCAGAGAACTTTGGAATGAAAAGGTTGTCCTCTTATCTTCCAGACCGGTCTAGTGGCCGAACAAGGTCCAATTCTGTGCAGTCGACCAACTCCCGGGGAAACGACGAATCTGCGGCCAACACACCATACTGGAAATATCACATTTTGAAGTTTGGCAAAGATTTATACCTCACGTCGAACCCCAGCTCGAAGCACATGTACTGCAGAAACGGGCCGGGATATTACGTCGAAATCACTTCTCCGTCGAATGCCGAGGATGGGTTTACCATGACGTTTAGAGATTCAGAAAACCAATCAGATAAAGCGATTTCGCCAATCATGATAATTCACAAGAAATCCCTGAGAGAGGGGGGTTATTTGACCATTTCCTTGACTAGGACGAACCAGTTGAGGGGAAAAGTGATAGAGGGGGACCTGGAAGAGAATAAAATGACACAGGGAACAGTGACAGAAAGAGATATCACAAAAGAAAAACAGACAGATGGAATATTCACAGAAAATAAAAACCTCGTATTCAACGGATTGTCGATTCCCCAAACCATTCCCGAGGAGTTCATTCCTTATGATAAAATCACCAACGGGAAATTCTTGGAAAGACATGAAGCCAACTTCCAAAGCTACGAGTTGAGAGATTTCAATAATACCAAGTGGAATGTCGGCTCGATTCCACGATTAAGAGTCAGCAAATTCGGCAAAATCAAGCACAATCTCGACAATAAATCGATGAAATCATCGAGTTCCTCGAATTCCCTACATTCGATGTACTCCACGTCCTCAACGCTGTCAACATCGACTATGTCTGATGAACCATACAAGTTGCTAGGAGATAGAAACATCTACTTCCATCAAAACTACCTCGAGGCTACTACTCCCTTGCCTTTTAAAGTAAATTCCAATGACCCGGAAGATGTGTATCTACAAACCAACGAAAACCCATTTCCGCCCGTTTTGGGGTTGTTCAGACCGCAAGAGAAGAAATTTTCGAAGAAAATCACCAATTCGATCAACAAGAGAATAAACAAGCCCTTGGACAAGGATTTGATTATGGATTTGAAAAATTTCAACAAGTTCAGAAATAATTTGGTGGAAAACGATTTATCGGGAGGCAACATCAAAAACTACTTCATCGCAGGCGACGGTTTATATTACCACAAGAATCCATTGGACGATTTGCCGGACGATAACAAATTGGGGTGGTTAACGATCTATGAGGACAAGTTGTTGCAAGATAAAGGGATGTTTGACTTGATTTTGGGGGTCATGACCGCTGTGGGATACGAGAATCACTTACAGAACACGAAGCAATGAATTTACTGCAGAACACCAAGCAATGAATTTACGGTGCAGAACACCAAGTAATGATTTTCACGGTATAGGAATACATAAAGGACACCTAGCAATATATAAAGGTCAGGTGACATGCAATTTAACTCTTTTGGGACATGACGCGAAATAAGCGAAGGGGGCCGGCTTAAGAAAATTTTGTTTTGTGAGGCCTTTGGGTGAACAGCAGTGTTTCGGCAGAACTCTCAGGAGTGTTTTCGGCAGTACTCTTACAGTTGTTCCAGTTATTGTGCTCTGAGATCAGAGACATACAAAGAGAGCTGCAGACCGCCAAAGAGACTCAAGAATCCTTGACTCAATGCCTGTTAGCGCTAATTCCTTCGCTGAAATGCGCTTTACCGATTAGGAAAAACCCAAGGGCCAACCCTTACAGGAGACAACGCATCTTCTCAAGGAATTAACGCCGATCGTTCACTGATCTCACTCAGGCTTGTGGAAAGCCGCCGGCTAAAGGCTCTGTCCCGTTGGTGAGATCTAGCCCTTTAGTGAGCCAGAGCCCTTTTGGTGGTCAACACAGTCTAATACCATCAGAACTCGAGATATGCCCTCATTTCCGTGAAATTTCCTATTCCGTTGTAAATCAAAGGGATATGTCTGCATTAGGAAAAATCAAAACTTCTCACACCCACAATCCATTGTCAAACAGATTCACAGACCATTGTTGAACAATTCACTACTCCTAAAAGCGACAAAACCGGGTAAAATTAACAGTAGGGTATTGCAGTACAATGGGATGAATTGCGAAGCCATTGTCACCGGGGCGATCGTAAAGCTCTTCCATCAACCCTTAAACTGAGTCTGAAAATTATAAAACGCAGAGTCCCGCTGTTTTACCTGAAAATTCAACCTGGTCACTTCCGTTAATCATCTGGGATCTACAATGTTCAGTAAACTTAAGTGCAGTCTCGAGAAGGCTCAGAGGTTCAATCATTTTTACTTTATTCCGTTATTCGGATTAATCTGTTGGTACGTGTGGTGCTTCACCTTGGTGGGGTTGTGGGTGGCCGATGGCAGTAGGACGTATCCCGAATACGACGAAAATGCCACTCCGTTGCCTTTGCAGAGAATCGGCGTCATCTTGGCCCCGGGATTCTTCCTTTCGTTCGTGGTAATCCACTCGGTGGTGTTTTGCACCTCGATGTATTTGGAATACTACCACCGGAAAATCGGGAAGTTGATCAAGTTTATAAAACCCGATTTGCAGAAGAGATTGGCTTGGGCATCGATATCGGTAGGAGTGGTGGCCCAGCTCTTCTTCATTGCTCAGTCGGTGTGCGGATACGTGTTCATCAGCACTATGAAAAGACAAGTCAACCATTATGCCGAGTTGTTGGCCACTTTTGCCATTTTGGTGATGATATCGTTGGCGTTGAACTTCACCAACTACTATATCATGGGCCAGTATTATAGAAAGTACGTCAACGGAGAAAGATGGAACAAGTTCACCATATCGTTCATTCTCAAGATCAGTTGGTTGGTGGTGACGATTCTTTTGGCCGTCACCTGTTGTGCGTTTTACGTGAAACACAGGAAAGACATCGCCGATATAATTGAATGGTGCTTCCATTTCTGGTATGGTCTTTTATTGGCGTTCTGGACTTACGATTTGTATCCCTTGACGGAATTGAAGGCATTAAAGCAGAAATCCGAAGGGAAGATCATCAAAAAGAAGTTTTCTTTCTGGGGAAAGAAAGAGGAGGAAGTCCACACCACCATAGCGAACGCCAACTTGACTCCTTCGGGGTCGTCGTCTTTTGAGTTTGAGTCCCCTGGATTTGACTATACGGTTTATAACGGGAGTCCCAAGTACTGAGGTTTTCAACTACTAGGGTTTCTAGTAATTTGTCAGTCCTGAGTCTGTAATATTATCTAGTGCTGGCAACTTTGTGTAATATATAATTTTCGCAGCCATGAGTTCTCCGCTTCGACCCCACTTTGACCCCTTTTGGCCCTCTTTTGAGGTCTAAAGAGGAGTAATAGGGATGTCGGAGTTTGGCTACGGGTAGGAGGGGTAGGCAACGGATTGAGCTTCTACGAGGCTCGGTACGGCTCGGCTAAGTTTGACGGACTTTAGGATGTCGACACGACGTTGTCGACACTACCACGGTCGTCCTGGCAACCATCTTCCCAAAAGTTTCATCAGCATCGCCAAAACCTTATTTGAACCTTCTGGCCCAATTTTATCCCTCTGAACCTCAAGCCTTTCGGACATCCACCGTTTTCTCCATTCCCCAAATTTCACCGCGATTCGGTTCTCCTCATCAATTGTTGATTGTTTCAGATCACTCTAATTCCATGTCCGACCACGAAGCAGACTTCTCGGTGAACCCCTATGCCGACGACTTCTTTCCCAACTCCAGGCAGATCTGGAGAATTGCCTCGAACTTGAAGATATTGATCGATAAGGTGATACCCATTCAGTTTGATGAGACTGACATAACCCAGCCCAATTCGGCCATTTTGAACGAGCAGGTGATCGAATTGGTGTACGCGGCGGCTGGAGGAAAGGGCGACGGAAAATTGGGGTCTTCGTCCCATAAATACCAGGCGTCGCTCATATTCTGTCTATTAAAAGTGTGCGGATGGTATTGGCAGCAATCGGAATTTGAGTTGTACGACACGGGGTTGTTCAGCTTGCGGGCAGTCGCGGCGCAGCAGTTGGCGGCGTTGATTATAGATCGCACCACCAACGACGAGTACTTGTTTTTGGCGATGTTGTGCCATCGGTACTCCATCTGTCTCAGCGATGTGGATTCGGCGCCGTTGAATGTCATGGAATTGGCCGTAGACATGCATTGCACCACCGTCATCGGTTCCTCGGGTTACCAGCGCTGTATCAAGTGGTTGTGGCGAGGCTGGATCGTCCAGAGCGAAAAAGACCCCTATTCTTACGAATTGTACCACGGAGCAGCCTCCCACAAGATATCGACCCATTTCACCCCGTCTCGGGTGAAAACGCCGTTATACCAAAACATCTTGGAGATTTTCCTCAGTTTGATCTACCTCATGTTGTTTACCATCGTGTTGAACACCCACAACCTCCCTTCAGAGGGCTTGGACATGTTTGAGGTGTTGTTTTATCTCTTTACCCTCGGATTAGTGTGCGACGAGTTGGTCAAATTGTACCACATTGGGTACAACTACTTCGGGTTTTGGAACGCCTTCAACGATGTGATGTACAGCTTGATCTCGGTGGCGGTGGGATTCAGAATCGCCAGTTTGGTGCACGCAAATCCAGCCAAAGAGATCTACGACGAGATTTCCTTCCGTATGTTGTCGTTAGCGTCGCCGTTCATGTGGTCTAGGCTCTTGCTATACTTGGATGCACAGAAATTTGTGGGAGCGATGATTGTGGTGATCAAGACGATGATGCAAGAGTCGATATTGTTCTTTGTGATGCTCTTTTTCATTATTGTGGGATTTTTACAAGGATTTTTGGGATTGGACGCCGCCGACGGTAAGAGCGAGGAGACAAAAGAGATATTTCTCTTCTTGATCAAGAGCATCATCGGGGCCTCCAGTTTCGATGACGTGGAGATGTTGGTGCATCCGTACGCCTCGATTTTGTTTTGGTTCTACTCGTTTGTTCTCAGCGTGATTTTGATGAATATCTTGATTGCTTTGTACTCCACTGCCTACGCCAACATTGTGGATAATGCTACTGACGAGTACTTTGCTTTGGTGGCTCAGAAAACCTTGCGGTACATCAGAGCCCCCGATACAGACTTGTTCATTCCACCGTTCAATTTGATTGAATTTCTCTTGAACCCCATCTACAGGGTTTTGCCGTATAAATACCTGAAAACCATCAACTACTTTATTTTGTTGGTGGGTTATTCTCCGTTGTTGTTGTACATTTCCATCGACGAGCTCTCCAACGCCCGGAGAATTCATTACAACAGATACAAAGGGTTGCCGGACGATGCCAACGAGATTGATACCGAATGGGACTTGACTGACGGGTATGTGGATGCCAACGGAACCACCTGGGACTCCATTCAGGAAAGTAACAGCCAAGTTAGTCAGGCTTTGCAGAATCAAAGACTAGCAGAGCAAGAAGACCCCGAATTCAAGATCAACTTGATTGATTTCAACAGCAGAATCGAGGCCACGGTGCAGCCGGTGTACGACGCCCACAAGGCCGGTGTACGGTGGGAATTGATGGGGCTTTACACCAAAATCGACCATTTGGCCGATTTGGTGGCCACAGTGGTGAAGGAGAATAAGAGGTTGAAAGCGGAGACAAAGGAGTTGAAGAAAGAGGTCGAGGGCGAATTGAGCCTCAAGAAGGAAATTAAAGCCCAGGGGGGAATCTCGGTGCCAAAGGCTGTCACTGAGGCGACTCAAACTCCTCAAACTGTCGCTGATGCTGCAAATGATTCTGCCGACGCCCCAGCGCCAGTCGCGCCAGTCTCTGAACCAGCCCCGGTCGCACTGGCCCCACAGCACCCACCATCTACAACCACCCCCCCACACCCCCAAGCCTCCTCCTCCAACCACAAATAGTCCGCAAATCATTACTACCGTCCCTAGCTTCCCGCATACATCTTCTCCTCCCCTGGCTCTTCTTCTAAACCCTCCCCAATACACATTCTTACCCCGTTTGCAGCCGGTCGTGGCCCTACCGTCCAGTCTCAAAAAAAATTTTACCGCATTTTATCAATTGCACAAAAGATCACTTAACATATAAAACGAACAGGGTAAACATTTAACCTGCCTGAACAACTTGAACTCGGCTCAATCAAAGTGACAGCACACAAGCAAATCAACTCTTGTACTGCACCTGTCGATAAACAACACCACCCCGGTACGATCTACTCCCAGTTGAAATGACCGAGACCACTCCAGTGACAAGTGCGTTCAAGAACGGCGAAAACATCCAGTTCGACTACAACGCACAACAGGCCGCCATAAAATCTGACGCCAACGGCAGCGCGAGCAGCGGCAAGAAGAAAAAGAAGAAGAAAAATAAGAACAAGCCGAAAGACGACCTCCAGGCGACTTTAAACCGTCCCCAGGACGACTATCCAACCTCCAGAGTCATCAAACAAGGCCCTGACGGCAGTGTGATAGTGGAAAGTATGGAGGAGCCGGAAGGCGGCCTTGAAACCCCAAACGACAACAACCCCGTGACGGATATATGGTTCCACGATTCCACCGCGGAAGAAAGACAGGCATTATCGAATTTCTGGGGGGCCTTGCCGACGAAACAGCGGTCGCAGTTGGCGAAAATCGAAAAAACCGACTTGTTATCGATATTGCGCATGGAAAGGACCCATCCCAAGCCTAACCAACCCCCTACCACCTCCCATCGAGACTTGAACCAGGTCAGCAGTCTGAACTGTTCTTGTAGCCATTGTGGGCGCAAGCGAGATATGATAGTGCATGAGATCGAAAGAATGTATGACGACTACCAGGACGACATTTATCATTTCATAACCCAGGCTGTGGACCTTCAAGACTTGCTGGCGTTGCCCAACTACCTTTTCCACGACCTCAAATTGCCCCATAACTCCGCAGAAACCAACCACAACCCCCCAGCCGTTGTCAGACCCATTTCCCCGCCCGTTTCCGCCTCGATTCCACCTCCCCCACAAGTAAATCCCCCAATACCAGCCCCGACATTGCCTCGACTTTCTCAGATTTCGCAACAGGTTGTAAGCCAGGCTCAAACAGGCAACCAGCAGCTTAATACCTCGCTATTGCAAAAGGTGCAACAATATGTAAAACAACAGGGTTTCAATCAACAGGCGGACGACCACAAGAATAACGCCGAGGACTCACAACAACAAAACCCCGTCAGCGGAGGCGTCGAACATGCCATCAATGCTCTTCTTGACGGGGAAGGGCTACGCGACGATTCAGGAGATAAAGCATTCAACCAAAAGTTCAGCGATGCCTTGTATTCGCTCACGTTGGACAGATACAACTCCGTCACGGACGAAGCAAATGCTCTCAGCAAGTCAGGTGAGGTGAGGGACTTCTTTAACGCCATGCAGAACGCAGACGCTTCCGAACTCAAGAAATCCATCGAGTTCATCGAACACATGGCCAAAAGGTTCGATATCAACCTCCATGACCCCAAGGATGTCTCGTTGGCAGCAGCCGTATACGATACCTTTAACCCTCAAGATAGGATTGCCGATAGCTTGATGAATTTTACTGGTGATATCATGCAGGCGAATGGTCAGCAGTTCATTGGTATGATGGAAACTTTGTCGCAAAGTCGAAATTCAAGAGAAGCTCTTTTGGATGCTACACAGAAAGACATTCAGCCCCCCGTGATACATACACACCCGAATATTCTGGAAGAAACTACTGACGAAAGGGATCGTCCAGTCGAAGACAAGAAGTCGGAAGACGACGATGATGCAGTCCAATCCGAAGATTTCAACAACCACAACGATCCCTACCACAACCATTACCAAAACCACTATCATGACTCGGAAAACGATGACGATGACTACGAGAACGAAGCATATGAGGATGAAGATGAGTTTGATTATGAGGACAACATAGAAGACGAATTGAGCAACGACGAAGATGAGATCAGTGAAGAGGAAAAATTGCAGGAATTACGTCATTTATTCTTAATGCAGTTCATAAGGGTGTTCCGTCAAAGATTGAAGAATGCTTATAAGGAGAAATTGTCCCAAGATAGAACCCAGAAGTTGATAGAAGAGTTAGAAGCCGAAGAAACCGCCAAAAAGCAGAAAGAAGTGAAGAAATTGAAACAAAAGGAGAAATTGAAGGAGAAAAAGAAAGCTCAGCAGCTCGCCCGCGAGGAGGAGAAGAAGAGAAAGGCAGAAGAAGAAAAAGCCAAGAAGGAAGAACAAAGGCTCAAGACGGAACGGTTGCAAGCGGAACAAAGGAAGCGTAACGAGGAGTATCAACGGAAAAAGGAGGAGGAGAAATTGAAATTGATCGAGGAACAACAGAGGAAAATCGAGCTCAAAAAGGCAGCCCTTAGAAAGCAGCAGGAAGAGGAGGCGCTCAAAAAAGAGAAACGAGAAGAAGAGAAGTTGAAGGCTGGTTTGGAAGCAGAACGGAAGAAGAAAGAAGAAATTAAGAAAACAGAGGAACTCAACAAGAAAGAGGAAGAAAACAAAAGGAGAGAAGAAGAAAAGTTAGCCAAACAAGCACAAGAAACCCAAAGACTAGAAGAAGCAAGAATAGCCCAGCAGGCCGAGGAGTTAGAGAGGATAAGACTTGAACAGGAGCGCAGAGCTGTTGAATCCGCGGAGAATGAATTGCGAAAACAAGAGGCTGCTAAGTTGAAGGAAGATAGTTTGAGTTACTCCACACCTGCGGCTATTCCCGCTCCGGTGGTGAATCCGATGTTCAATGGAGTCAACGGATCCACTAACATGAATTCTTCGTTAGAAAATGGGCAATGGCCCAGTTCTCCGTTCACGCAACCCGCACAGCCTCAACAGGGATTCCGGCCTTTCAATAATGTTCAGAATTTGAATTCCTTTCCTTTCAATGATCCATTTAACAAGAGCTCTTCAAACGGACCTCCTGGATTGGCTTCATTTAACTCTTCCAGTAATATTGCATTGAGCAATGGCATTAATGGAATGGCAAATGGAGGACCAAATGGCGGAGCAACGAACGGTAGTATCTTGAGCAATGGTTTAAACAGCAACTTGAACAATGGTTTGAGTAATGGTATAAATAGTGGTGTGAATGGTTTGACTAATGGTGTGAATAACGGGTTGAGCAACAACTTGAACAACAACTTGAACAATTTGAACAATGGGTTCAGTAATAATCTCAACAACATTCCCAACAACCACAACATTCCCCCCGGTTTGAGTCCTTCGTTGCCCAGACTATCCAATGGAGCCTTGAACACCTGGTCGAGCGATAATTCGCCAAACTTAATGAACATGAAGTCCGGATTTTCAAGCTTTTCTGGTGCCACCAATTTCAATGGTAATAGCAACAATTATGCTTCAATGATTTGGAACGACAACCAGCAACCCGGTCGTACCACTCCTGAACAAACCAATGCATCTTTGAGTGGATTACCGAGCCAAATTTCCATCACCCCTCCAACTCCTCAAGTGCCTCAAGATCAAGTTGTTCTCAATGCTGTATACAAAACCTACCATTCCTTAGTTAATTCCAACCAAATATGGAACGGATATGCCAAAGTAGTGACGTTATATCAAAACATCGTCAACATGTTGCCGCAGTACCAATTGGATTACGGGAAATTCATCTCCATTATTTCCAATCAGGTCGCCATCAATAACTATAAGTTTGAATTCCTTTATGACAATTACCAAGTGAGCCATATCAAGATGAGTTCATCTGAAGCGTCTCCTTTGTTGTCGAACACAATGAGATATAATGCTGGGTTCAACTCCATCAATTTGAACGGTGACATGATTAATTTTAGTCATCAGTTATGAGTGAATGTATATCAAAAGAACTAACTAGGAAAGAACTAATGAGGAAAGAACTAATTAGGGAGCTTGACAAGAGAACCCTGACCTGTAGATCTTGAACCGTCAATCTGAAACATCTCCTCTCACCTGAAACACTGAAATCTTCGACCTTCAACCTAACACAAAACCTGAAACAATCTCCGCGACATGTCGTGAATGGCGATGTCGACTTACGCGTTGGAAAAATCTATTTTTCACCAATGCCAAACATCGACTTCGAAAAGATCTACTTAAACCAGTCCAAGACCAGCGGCCGGATGCGGATCGCCGACTCTGGTTTGGGATGGAAGATGGCACAGTCGCAATCCAATCCCGCAACAGCCTCCCAACCATACTTATTGCCCTCAGAGGAGATCTTATCATTCCTGTGGTCCAGAGGTTCGAGGGGCTACGAATTAAGAGTCCAGACCAAAAATCAGGGGGTGGTGATATTAGACGGGTTTGATGTTGAGAATTTCAACGAATTGAAGCAGGAATTGCAGAGAAATTTCCAACTCTCGCTCGAGCACAAGGAACATTCGTTGCGGGGGTGGAACTGGGGCAAGACCGATTTGGCCCGAAATGAGTTGATATTCCAGGTCAACAACAAACCCAGTTTTGAAATTCCCTATTCGGAGATCTCCAACTCCAATTTGACGGGGAAAAACGAGGTTTCCGTGGAATTGAACTTGGAAAACTCCAACAGCAAGGCTGGAGACGAGTTGGTGGAAATGAGATTTTACGTTCCTGGCGTCATCGAAAACGAAACCACGAAAAAGGTCAAGGACGAGGAAGGAAAGGAGGTGGAGGAGGAGGAAATCGAGGAAATCAGCGCTGCATCAGTGTTCTACGACCAGTTGAAGGATAAAGCCAGTATTGGTCAAGTGGCTGGAGAAGCCATTGTTTCGTTCAGCGACGTGTTATTCTTGACTCCAAGAGGAAGGTACGACATCGACATGTATCCTACGTCATTGAGGCTTCGAGGCAAAACCTACGACTACAAAATCCAGTACAAACAGATCGAAAGAATTTTCTCGTTACCGAAACCTGACGACTCTCACCAGTTGATCATCATACAGATAGATCCCCCTTTGAGACAGGGACAGACCAGATATCCGTTCTTGGTCATGCAATTCCAAAGAGAGGAGGAGATCGAAGTTGAGTTGAACTTAACTGACGAGGATTATAAGTCCAAGTACGAGAACAGGTTGAAAAAGACTTACGACACCGAGACACATTTGGTGATGTCGCACTGTTTCAAAGGGTTGACTGAGAGAAGATTGATAGTGCCAGGGTCGTTTCAGTCGAGTATCTTACAGCCGGGAATCTCCTGTAACTTAAAGGCCTCCGAGGGTTATTTGTATCCCTTAGACAGGTGTTTCCTTTTTGTGACCAAACCCACGGTCTATATTCCCTTCAGCGAAATCAACACCATAACGATGTCGCGAACCGGCACCGGGGTTTCGGCTTCCCGCACGTTTGATTTGGAAATCAGTCTCAAAAACCTGAATATCGCCCATGTGTTTGGTTCGATTTCGAGAGACGAGCAGTCCACCATCGAAAACTACTGTAAATCCAAGGGCTTGAAGGTGAAAAACGAGGAGAAAATCGCCAAGCAGATGTTGGCCAAAGCCATCAACGACCAAGCCGATGACGACGAAGATGATGCAGACGTTGACATGGGAAGTGCAGGGGAAGATAGTGAGGAAGACGACGATTTCAAATCAGGCGATGATTCAGATGTCGCAGAGGAATTCGATTCCAATGCTAGTGCAAGCGACTCCGACAGTGACGCCGAGGGTGAAGAGCCTGCGAAGAAAAAGGTGAAGAGTTGAGCTGATTGGAGAGTCTATTGTATAGTAATGAAATTTCAGATAGTTCCTTTTTTTTGGCCTTCCTGTGGAGTTTTTCCGTTGGCCTATTCTGTTGGTCTAGTTGGCCCGTTCTATTGGCCTATTCTGTTGGCCTATTCTGTTATCCTATTCTGTTGGTCTATTCTGTTGGCCTATCACTATAGTGTTCAGCCACTAGTCAGCCAACAAATCTATTGGAGCTCTAAAAGTGCCAAACTCGTCTAGAAATCTCTGTAGTAATGTGGATGTAGCAACTTAGATCCGTAGCACTTAGATCCGTAGTGATCTAGATCTGTGCAACGATCCACAACCTCATTGTAAATCTCCTCTTCGCAGTCAATTACTTTTCCTAAAAGGGTAATTGCGGCAAGCACCATTTAAAACTTGAATAAAATCCTAAAAACTATGCCAAAATCCTGAAACGACCCTTCAGCCAGCACTCCCAGTCAATGACCAACCGCTTTTGGGGTATTGTTCCATAGAATAGTAATTATAGTTCCATTGATTAAAGGTTAATCCCTTAAAGAGTTTAGCCAGGTTTTTATCTTTATATAAGATGGAGTTGCCAAAATTCTGGGATACTGAAAGCGTTCTAGACGATTATTTGATTTACACTGAGGATTTGGATACTGAAGTTGAAGACTCAAATACTTCGAAAGAATTACATACTTATTCTGGGAACTCACATACTTTTACTAAAGACCATACTTTAACTAAAGACCATACTTTAACTAAAGACCATACTTTAACTAAAGACCATACTTTAACTAAAGTCTTACATACTCGTCCTAAAAACTGGTATAGTGGGTCCAAAACCTTACACGCTCATCCCGAAACCTCACACAGTCATTTATCTGACGATATCGACAATAACCACAGACAAAGCTTAAAACGCACCAAAACCGGTATTATGGCCCAAGTCACTAACTCACAAGATGGGATTCCCCTCAGGTCTCCTGCGAGATTACACAAAGTCCAAGTCCCGGGGTCGCCAGAGATTTTACTGGACAGCAGTTCGGTGGATTATCATAGCTACGGCTCCGACGGATCCAGTTATGCGTCGATTTTCTCCGCCAAAGACGATTTGAATGAAGACCAAGGCATCGACCTTGATGCCGACAATTACGAGGAGATATTGCAGTTGTTAGATTACTTGAATGAAGATATAGAGGTGCAAACTGTGGAAGAAAGAGTGAGTATTGTGGGGATGTTCTCCGGAATTACTGCCAAAGCTGTCAATGCATCTGCAGATGCCGCAGGTGCGGCAAACACTTGAGTCACACCACTCTTATTCGTCGTCTGTGGCGTGCGTCTGGCCACTCTGTGGCCACTCTGTGGCCATTCTGTGGCACTTATAATGTGATCTGCTGCAGTTGTACCATATGTATTTTAGTTTTGGGTTGTTTAGGATAAGCTGCAAAATGCGGGATCGACTCCCGAGATCTCTGCGATCTCTTTTAGGACTCTGAATCGGTGCTATTGCCTGAATCGGTGCTATTGCCTGAATCGGTGCTGTTTCCGAAATCGCTGCTATTGCCTAAAATCACCTACACCCTGTACCCTGACTTCTATCCTAGAACCTATCAACCTGTGCCCACTAGTGCATAAAACTTGCCCGGTATTATTCCACCCCGCGGAATTAGGCGCATCTCATGACAGTCGCAGCCGGAAAACTCCAAACTTATACGGCCCATGACAGTTGAATTAGGATCGGTGATATACAGCTCGGTGAAACCCATCTTCAAGATCTACTTCATCATCGCCCTAGGGTTCTATCTAGCGAAGAAAAACATCCTCACCGTGTCCACATGTCGTGATATCTCCGACACCATCGTCACCGCCATCTTGCCGTGTTTGGTGTTTGAAAATGTGGTCACCAACCTCAAGAGCTCCGACATCAAGAACATCGGAGTGATCTTCTTCACAGCATCGCTATTGTTCGGCTTCGGGGTATTGATGACGTATTTGATCTACATCGTGGCCCGGTCGCCCAAGAGGTGGTTGGGAGGGCTTTTATCGGTGGGATTGTTCCCCAACATCTCCGACTTGCCCATCGCATACATGCAGACGTTGTCGAACGGCGGGCTTGTGTTCACGCAGGCCGAGGGAGACAAAGGGGTGGCGTACATCTGTATATTTCTAGCGGCCCAGGCGCTATTCCAGTTCAGTTTCGGGCTCTACGCGTTGATCGGGTGGGATTTCAGGCCCGAGTTGGTGGACGAGGAGCGGGGGGGCGACTCCGACACCGATGTGGACCCAAAGCGCGGGCCCGCGTCCCACACTGAGACAAATACCACCGCCGACGGCGCCAGCGGGCGATTAGACGCTGGGAGCGGCCTGCACGACACCCCCAGCAGCAGATACGACACCGCGGACCCCCGCATTGTCAGTGCCGAGGACGCCAACTCCTTTGACGACGACTTATCCATCAGCAGTTCTGTGGGGGAAAAAGACCCCCCGCCCCCTACCGACATTGGGTCCGCAGACATTTCCGACACCGCGCGGCCCCGGCCCTCCAATCCTGACAATATTCTGCAGCAGTTGAGCCGGCGAGTGAGCCGAATGCGCCGCGGCTCCGTCACCTCCAACGGGTCCAACCTCCTCCAGCCCACCCGCAGCATCGACTTGCGAACCATGCCGTCGCAAGATATGCACGACGTCATCAACGAGTACTCCGAATTCGACACCATGCGCGACACCGAGCGGGTGATCACCGCCGGCACCGACTCCGGCATCGGGTTGGTGGCCACGGTTTCCGCCGCCGCGCGCGCCGCCTCCTGGAAGCAGAAATTCCACCACGCCATCCGCACCATGCTCAAGAACTTCGTGTCGCCGGTGTCGTTCACGTTGATCGTGGCGGTGGCCATAGCAATGTCGCCGCCGCTCAAGGCGTTGTTTGTGAAGGCGACGTTCCATATTCCCCACGCTCCCGACGGCCAGCCCCCGTTATCGTTCGTGATGGACACCGTGGCCTACGTGGGGAACGCATCGGTGCCGTTGGGGCTTATCTTGTTGGGGGCCACCATCGCCCGGCTAGAAATCAAGGAGATGCCTGCGGGGTTCTGGAAAACCGCTTTGGGGATCACCTTGACCCGTTTGGTGGTGTTACCCATCATCGGGGTGGGGATCACCACCGGGATGCAAAAGGGCGGATGGTACGGCGACGACCCGTTGATCCGGTTCGTCAGTGTGTTGGAGTACGGGTTGCCCAGTGCCACGTCGTTGGTTTATTTCACAGCATTCTACACCGATCCCAAGAGCAAATCCCACCTCCAAATGGACTGTTTGGCGGTGGCGTTGATATTTCAGTACTCGGTGCTTTTTATTAGCTTGCCGATTTTGGTGAGCTTTACGATCAAGGTATCGCTTGGGTTTTAGGAGGATAGGGCCGTGGAGCGTCCGTGGGGCAGCCGTGGAGCGGCCGTTTTGCAGTTATAGCAAGTATTTGCAGCTGTGAGTTATTTTGCAGCCAGCAGCGAGTGTCGCAGTCTTTCCAGCGGCCCAATTCGATCTCGGGCCCGTACGCGCGCCATCGCAGCGCTTGCGGCCCACGTCTGAGCAGCAGTCCAGCGTCGCGCCCCCGTTTCCGCGCGCAGTGAGTGGCGGCCCAAGTCTGAGCAGTCCAGCGTCGCGCCCCGCCCCAATCGAGCCAATTTTGTCCCGCAGCAACGACACCTTCCCACAGCAATCGCACTCTCCTCACAGCAACAAATATAAACTCCCAAACGCCCAATCAATCTACAAAATGGCACTCTATTATTCCTTAGTGTTCGGGTTATTGGTGGTGGAAGTGGTGTTCTTCACCATCTTATCATTACCGTATCCCAGAAGGGTCAGAAGAACCGTGTTGACCACTGTGTCCGCCCCCTTCCGAAACGAAAAGTTCCAGATTGCCTTGAAATGCATTCTTGGGTTCGTGTTGATTCTTTTTGTCGACTCCGTCAACCGAGTCTACACCGTCAACAATGAGTTGAAAGGCTTCAATCCCAACAGTATGAATGGCATTGTCAACGACAGATCAGAGATTCAGGCCAGAAGATTCTACTCCCAGAGAAACATGTATCTCTGTGGATTCACGTTGTTCTTGACGATGATATTGTTGAGAACTTATTCGTTGGTTGCGGAATTGCTTGTGACCAAGGATAAGGTGGACAATTTGGCTGCGGAAAAGGGGGGTCCTAAGGTGGACAAATTGAAGAAGGAGTTGGCGGGGAAGGATGAGGAGTTGGAGGTTTTGAAGGAGAAGGCTAGGGCGTTGTCTGGGGATTTTGCGGAGGCAAGTGGAGCTAAGCAGAAAAAGGCCTGAGCGGCACGTTCGTATGCATATCTATCGAATGTGCATCCAAGGTAGAGTCTTCGACATCCATAGGGTAGAAATCTTGACGAAAGAAACGTAGAATTCATTTAGGATGTAGAAGTGAACCTAAGCGAAGAAAAGGAAAAGAGGAGAAGTCATCCGATACGTGAAAGTCATTGAGGACGTGGTCATTGAGAATACATTCTCGGAGTGGGCTCGAGTGAAGTTTCTGCTGTAGGAACGAATATACATTCATGTGACATTTGGAAATACGATTCAACCATCAGAGTTCAGTATCGACATATCAGACAATCATTGCAAGGAGGTATTCTGCTATACGACCTATACGAGCTATACGAGCTATACGACGCCTCATCTCTAACTGTTGCTCTTATGTTTCGGAGTGAAATTAAAACCCTCCCCCGCCTTCCCCAAAAACATCTCCGTGATCTTGATCCAGTCCTTATAGTCCGTAGACCCTAACAACGTCTCCAATTCGTTTCTCCCTTTCCATTTGGGCGGCCTTTCGTTCATCTTGGGGGGCAATCTCTCCAAGATCCCTACAGGAATGTATCTATGGGTGAAACTGATGAATTCACACATAAACCTTCTGGCCAACCCCACGCCGTATTCGTCGGGCCCCCAGTGCTGCAACGCGAACTCGGCGTATTTCTTCATGATTTCAAGCCGCTCGGTGGCGGATTTGTCCAAATACTGCTGCGCTTCCACCTCCTCAAAGATCCAAGGCTTGATCAACGCTCCTCGGGCCACCATCACCGAGTCCACTCCTTCGGCTTCCGTGGCCTTGTACCAGTCCTCGTGGGTAAACACGTCTCCGTTACCCACAAATTGCACCCGTTGTCTGTCGGTGGCCTCCTTGTCCTCCTCCTGACTGTCGTTGAATTGTTTGACAACTTGGGCGGTTTCGGCGATGTAATTCCAGTCGGCCTCGCGGGTGTACCGCTGCTGCCTGGATCTGCCATGCAACGTCACTGCGGCGATGTCTCCCTCGTTCATCAACCGCTTGATCAAGGGAATGGCGACATTTTTGCCGTCCTTGGTGCCGGTTCTCATTTTGATCGTCACGGGAATATCGCCAGAAACATGGTTCATTCCCTTCAAAACCCGGGCCAACCGCGAGGGCTGCTCCATCAACGCCGACCCTTGGCCCTGGCGGTACAACAAGTCGATGGGACACCCACAGTTCAAGTTTATCTCCGAAACTTGCGGGGTCTCGTTTGCGATCAACTCCGCGGCTTTGGTGGCGGCCCAGTGCTTCCCCCCGGCGATCTGTACCCCGAAACCGGGGTACTCTGATACGTGGGCCTTGGGCAACGCCCACTCCGAGTTGTAGCCCTGGATGAGCGGCACAGCTAACGCCATCTCGCAATATGTCACGTCGGCACCTAAAGTCTTCATGAGACGACGATACGGCAAGTTTCCCACCGTGGTCAACGGGGAAACGATCTTGGCCCCGTGTAGGTCCAACTTCTTCTTTTCCCCTGGCTTGAACGGCGCTTCCACGTACGACGCTTGGTTATCTTTGGCTCTTTCTTGCGCAGCCTTGATATTGTCGTCATTGTTGACGGTGGAGTCTAGAAACTTGATCATGGCCTCCGACTTCTCGTGGTTGTATTTTTTCCTCTGTAACAACCCTCTGGCATCCACTCCGATCTTGTTGATCTCGTAGTTGTCCTTTTGGGCCTGTTCCATTTTCTCGGTGTCTTTCACCAACTTATGGGCCTCATGGTTGTAATGGGAGCCTAACCACCGGCACTTCATCCCAGCAGGACAGTAGCCGATGGCGACAAACACAGGACACACTCCGGCGATATCGGGGCCCTTGGCGGCGAGATACTCCTCGATGTTGTGGCTGTTGGTACAGTTTTCAGCTCCAAACTTACACTCACGGCCGTCTTCGGGGTCTATCAACGACGAACAGAGTCTGACGGTCTCTCTGACTTGCCTTAACTCTCTGTTCTTGTTTTGGCCCCGTTGTTTCTTGCCTTTCTTGCCTTTTCCCCCGTTATTGTTGTCTCGGTCGTCTTTGGCTCTGTCGCCGGTTTCGGCCTCGTCGTCGTTGTATTCGGCAGCCACGGGCTCGCTGGCGACTATGAACTCAGGCTTTATCGCCGCATATCCCTTCTCGTACCTGTGGACGTGCTGTTTCTTGCTGGAGGGCTCGTCGTCCTCGTTGGGTCTCTTTACTGGTGCAGACATCGATGAAATTTTCTCACTCGATCTCGCACAAAGAAAGAGGGGGTGTCGGGGATGAAATTAGAGGTACGGAAGGTAGAGGTAAAGGAGGTTGGCTGGTATACTGTGGTGGTGCTGGACGTCACTTCACCACCCAGCACTCAAGACCAGGCCATGCCATCGCATAATCATCTCATCAGCATCTCATCGCAAGTGCGAAAATAGTTCAGTGCGAAAATAGAATTTTTCAGTACAGCGATGGTTGAATCAATTGAAAAGAGAAGAAAGCTCGACGAGGGAGCCGGGGAAAAGCCCAAGGCAAGAACCTCCAAGGTATTCAGTCCATTTCGTGTGTTAGGCAATGTTTCCAACGAGGTGCCGTTTGCGGTGGGCAGTTTGGGATCGACTTTCTACGCAGTGACCTCTGTGGGAAGGTCCTTTCAAATTTACGATGTTTCCACGTTGCATTTGCTTTTCGTGTCCCAGCAACAGGCCCCAGCCAAATTGACGGCGTTGGCAGCTCATTACCACTATGTTTTTGCCGGATACAATCACAAAATCGGCATTTACAGGCGAGGACGGTTGGAGCATACCTTGGAGACTCCCAGCACCAGTGCCATCAAGAATATCGTTACGTTCGGGGACTTTTTGGTCACCAGCAATGTGGCGGGGGAAATCTTCACCTTTAAGAAGAACCATGGCTCGAAATACCCTGTGGAGTTGCACTCGTCCTTGTATAGTGTGAACGCGAAGCTCCATGGAGAAATCGTGGGAATAATCCATCCTCCGACCTACCTCAACAAGATCGTGGTGGCCACCACCCAGCACATATTCATATTCAACGTGAACACCGGTAAATTGTTGTTCCAGTCGCCAGAAAACCAGTTTGGCGAACACATCACCTCGGTGGAGTACGCCCCAGTTTTGGACATAATAGCCATTGGCACTGCCCAGGGGGGCATATTCTTGTACAATATCAGGAAAGCCAAGATTTTAGGGTCTAGAATAATGGTTGCCAGTCAGGAAAATGGGGCCAAGGTGGTTGCGTTGTCGTTCAGAACCGACGGGTCGCCCCACCTAGTTGCCGGGTTGAGCAACGGAGATTTGTTCTTTTACGAATTGGAGAAACAAACGAGAATCCACGTCGTCAAAGGAGCTCATAAGGAGACTTCCGGGGGGGTTGCCAACGTCAAGTTTCTCAACGGCCAATCGATCGTCGTCACCAACGGTGGGGACAATAGTTTGAAGGAGTTTGTGTTTGACCCCAGTCTTTCCACCACAAACAGTGCTGTGATCTCCCCCCCACGTCTTCTTCGTTCCAGAGGGGGTCATTCGGCTCCCCCAGTTAAAATTGACTTTCCTCAGGAGCAGAAATCACACTTTATTCTTTCTGCCTCCTCCGATCGGTCGTTCTGGTCGTTTTCGTTGAGAAAGGACGCCCAATCGCAAGAAATGTCCCAAAGAATGGCCAAGGGAGGCAAAAGGCAACCAGGACAGGTCCAGTCGATGAGAGAGAAATTGCCCGGGATAATCGCCATTGCATCCAACCAGGCCAGAGAAGGCGATTGGGAAAACATCATCACTGCCCATAAAAACGAGCTGTTTGCCAGAACCTGGGACTCGTTGACCAAAAGAATCGGTCGCCACCAGTTGAAAACGGTCGACGACGGCATAGCCAGGTCGGTGTGTATGTCCCATTGCGGGAACTTCGCATTGGTAGGGTCAAGTAACGGGGGAATTGGCAGTTTCAACTTACAGTCGGGGTTGCTTCGTAAGAAGTACATGCTCCACAAAAAAGAGGTTACTGGCATCGCCATCGATGGCATGAACCAGAAAATGGTCAGTTGTGGGTTGGACGGCATAGTGGGGTTCTATAACTTCGCCAAACTGACGTTTCTCGGCAAACTCGACTTAGAGTCCCCCATCACCTCCATGATATACCACAAAGGCTCGGACTTGGTGGCGTGTGCGTTGGACGACTTGTCGATAGTGGTGGTGGACGTCGTGACCCAGCGAGTGGTGAGAATCCTCTACGGCCACAGCAACCGGATCACCGGCATGGATTTTTCCCCCGACGGCCGATGGGTGGTGTCGGTGGCATTAGATGCCACCCTCAGAACGTGGGATCTCCCCACTGGCGGATGCATAGACGGAGTCCATTTGCCCAGCGTGGCCACCAGTGTCAAGTTCTCGCCCATCGGGGATTTATTGGCCACCACCCACGTCACCGGCAACGGGATCTTTCTCTGGACCAACAAGGCCCAATTCAGGCACGTTTCCACTCGTCATGTGGAGGAAGCGGATTTCGCCAACACCGCGTTACCTAACGCCTCTGGCGAAGGTGGATCCAACATCATCGAGGGGGCATTGGACGCTGAAGCGGCTACAACCGACCAAAGTGTCAAAGACACCGAATTGAACCAGATCGACAGCAGTCTCGTGACGTTGTCGCTCGGGGCCAAGTCCAAGTTCCGCACGTTGTTGCACTTGGACGTCATCAAGCATCGCAGCAAGCCCTCGGAAGCCCCCCACAAGCCCAAACAAGCGCCATTCTTTTTGTCTTTGTCGGGACACGATGTGGGAGACAGAGCGGTGGAGGCCGAAACCGGTGTAAACCCCAGCGCGGCGGCCGACGACCCCGCAGACCTCGACTCGCGGTTGTTGCAGTACAAAAACGACGGCTCCCACCGATTCGAGTCGCAATTCACCCAATTGTTGCGCCAGGGGGCCGCTGCCGCCGACTACAAGGAATTTTTGGCCTACGTGGTGGACCTTGCCCCCGCCACCACCGACTTGGAGATCCGGTCGCTCAACGGGTTCCCGCCGTTGCAGGAAATCGCCAATTTCGTGGCCGCCCTCACTCAAGGAGTGCAATCGAACCAGAACTATGAGATCTTCCAGGCGTTGTACCTGATGTTGTTGAAGACCCACGGCGACGTTATTTATAACAATCCTGGGGAACTCGAGTTGTTGGCGGCGCTCCAGGAGTTCCAGAACCTGAATGCGGCCAAGCTGGCGGCCCTCGACGATCTCACCCGCTATTGTGCTGGGATTATTGATGTGATCTCTACGGTTTAATATAGATCTGAAGGCGGTTAATTTTGAAACCCGACTTTTATATGGGGCCCTGCGACATTTGGGACATCTCTTTGATATTTGGCGACATTGAGACTCCCGACATTCGGCGACATCTTGGGAGACTCCCCGACATTACCTCGCGATAGATCTCAACACCTCCACATGAACATCGAGGTAATACGCCCGGCGAGCCGGTTGAACTCCTCCTCAGGGGTCAAGGTGACGGCGGTGGGGTACGTGGGCCACAAGCTCTACGTGGGCTTCGTCAATGGCGATCTCGGGGTGTTCGACGTCGACGTGGCGTTCGTTCCTGAGCTGCGCAGGCCTCAGCTGATAAGGTCATTCAAGTCCTTGAACGACATCCGAACGTTTTTCAGCGACTCCACCGCCGCCAACTTCTCCCACGACATCACATTCCCCAACGTCCACGGCGATGGCTCGGCTATACGCGGGATAGACGTGGTGGCGGTCAATGGTGCCACCAATCGCCTCATATTGGCCCTAGTGAATGGCGACGTGATAAAGATCTTCGAATTAGTCGGCAGCCACTTGAATTTGGTGCAAACCGTGGCGGAATCCAAGGCCTTCCTGACGTACTTCTTCTACGACGTCAATGAGAAGACATATCTCGCCGTAGGGGTGAAGAAGAAGCTTGTGGTGCTCCACATGCACTACAAGACCCGCAACATCTTCCGTTTCCAGCCCGTGCACGAGCAGCCGATGAAGGAGCGTATCAAGGCTATCACCCGCATCAATTTGGACGACGGAATGCGGCTTTTGGTGGGGTTGACCAACGACTTTGTGTTGGTGGACATCAACAACCACTATGCCACCGAGCGATTGTTGGAGCAGAGCCCGTTGTTCCAGACGTTCAACAATACCTCCTTTAGCTACTTTGCCTTGGCTGGCACCGGGCCTTCCGTTTGGGTCGTGGCCATTAACGACAACGAGTACTGTTTGGTCAAAGACACCCAAACGATGGTTTTGAGCTACAAAGACTCCCAGTTTTCGGCCAGGGAGGCCGGAATTAAGCTCCAGGCGACACCAGTGTATGTCGCTTTCATAAGGCCGTCGTACTTGTTCGTTATGTACCCCAAAAAGGTCGAGGTTGTAGAAATCGACACCGGAGACGTCGTTCAGAAAATCTCCCACCTGATCAACTCCAGCTCCATTCCGGTGTTTTTTAACCACTCCTTCATATTCTTGGGTGCCTCCAACGACCTCTTGCAGTTCAACATCAACGGGTACCAGCAGCAGATCGACCAGTACTTGAAATTCGGAGATTCCGAGAAACGCAGCGGAAACAAGAGTCCCTCGGCCGATTTGTCGCTTCTTGGGCTTGAAAAGGCCATTGCGCTCGTGGCCGCCATCGACGATGAGGACGAGTACTTTGGTGGCACCAGGGTGGGCAAGGAAAAGCGCAAACAACTTTTTTTGCGGGAACTAAACCGGTCCAAAGCGATTGTTTTGTTCGAAAGGTACTCCAAATACCACGAATCGTTGGTGGGGATCTGCAGTGAGTGGTTGGTGTCATATAGGGACGTGCTAGGCCTTTTTCCCGGCTTCTTGAGTACCAGTTACTATTCTGACGATGGTTTGGACGGCGTCAGTCCTGAAGCACTCAAATCGTCCAAACATTTCATCAAAAACATCACCGTGGGAGATATTGAGCACTTGAAGTACGCCACCACCGCAGACTCTGCCACCGAAGCCGACACTGACCAGCAGTCCAAATTTAAGTCCTCGATGCCGCGAGTGCTGCCCAGCAACATTTTCGGCCAAACCAAGGACCAAAACCTCCGAAAATTCAACAAGGCGGTCAACAACTTGATTGTGTACCTTACCGACCAGCGACGCATCCATTTGAACTTTATGCACGAAGAAACATACCGATGGAAGGGAATAAATGTCACGGCGTACGACTTGTATGACTTTGTCACCCCCGAAACTTACCAGAACTGCTTGGATCAGGTGGCTAGAGATATTGACACCTCGTTGTTCTTGTGCTACTTCCATTGCAAGCCCATGCTATTAGGGCCGCTTCTAAGATTGCCTAATAACAGGTGCGATTCCACGGTGGTGAACAAGTGTTTGCTCAGTAACATTCATAACCACCACATAAACCAGCCCAGCTTCATCAAAGAGCTCCTAGACTTCTATTATGGCCGCGGTTTGCATCAGGAGGCGTTGGATATGCTTTTCGAGCAGAGCCACGCCGCCAGCCACGATAATGATTTTGATGAATTCCTTAAAAGTCCCAGTCTCACCATCCAGTATTTGCAGAAACTCGACAACCACCATCTCTCGTTGGTGTTTGAATACGCCAAATGGCTTCTCACAGAGAGTCAAGACGCCATGCAAAATGCCCAGTTGGTGTTCATGAACGATACCTATCAGTGTGAAAGCTACGACAGTTTCAAAGTGCTAGAATATTTCACTGAAACAATCCAAAACGAGCAACTCGCCATCAAATATTTGGAGTGGATCATCTTTGACAGTGATTTGCACCCCGCCAACGCAGCCATCGGCCAATTCCACACCAGATTGTGCATTTTGTATTTGAAAATCCTCGGCCAAAACTGCGATCTCGAGGCCAATGAGTTCAAAACGATACCCACGTACACCAAATTGACCAATTTGCTCAAAACAACCGATTTATACGAGCCGTGGACGGTGTTGAAGCATATCCCCACGGAGAATGCGAACTTTCTCCGGTTCACCGTCTACATCTACAAGAGATTGGGCGAGCACGACAAGTCAATCGACGTGTTATATAATCAGTTGGACGACCTTGAGGGTGCCATTGAGTACTGTGCAGAGATCTACCACTCCAATAACAAGGAACACGGCACAACTTTGCTTCATAAGTTACTCGAAGACTTGTTGATGCATTGCGACGAGAATCTCGACCAGATTGAACACCTTCTCTCCACACAGGGCTCAAAAATGTCTACTTTGAGAGTTCTCACCAGCTTACCCGGCTCCTTCCCCATTTTCAAGCTATCCAAGTACCTAGATGAACAAGTGAGGAATTCCAAGGAAAAGTTGGCAAATACGAGGATGACCAACCAACTTTACAAAGTTGGGTCCATAAAACTCAAGCATGAGCTCCTCACCACGCAAAGCCAGGGATACTTGATTGAAAGCAGCAAAAAACTCTGTCCTATATGTCACAAGCGATTGGGATACAGTATATTTAGTGTTGACGATAATAGAATTGTGCATTACGCATGTCAGCAGAGATTACGGCAAGGATTCAGGGCGAACCGATTCAAGGACTGAAACATATATTCTAAGAGCTAGGCTACCATCCTAATTCCACTCCGTTTTCGTCGAAAAACCGGCCCGAGTGAGCGACGGTAGCGGAATCGGCAAATGTGACAATTTTCCTGCCACTTTCTTCGATGGTGATGAAATCGAAGTTTCCTTCGAGGTCCTCAGCGAACCTCTTGCTCATATCGGTGATAACTGCTCCTGGCTGCTGCAAGATGGTGATAGAATTGCGGACCAAATCGTCTTCGCTGGCTTTGTTTTCCTCGGAAATCTGCTTTCCAAAATGATTGACAGCAGCTTTCGACACCCCGTAGGCATTGGTTCCGATGATAAAAGGACCCGTGCACCCCGCACTGCTTGAGGTGACAACGAACCGCTTGGCGACGCCATTATTCTTCTTGAACAAGTATGGGTGAGCAACCTTGTAGGTTTTGACAACCCCCATGAGATTGATGTTCAAAACGGGGTAATACTGCTCGATGTCGTACTCCTTAAACTTCGCAAAAGGGTTCTCGCCCAGGATCCCCGCGTTGGCGAAAAGATAGTCGATTCCGTTGGGGGAATATTGGTCGATTTTCTTAAAGGCAGCTTCGAAATCGGCCAAAGGAGCCGCAACGTCGAGAACAATGATCTTGAGGCTGGGAAGCTTCTTGAGAAGCTTCGCACCAGTTTCCTCGTTTCTAACAGTAGCGATCACCAAGTTGTCCTTGTTGCGAGACAATTCGGTGGCAATTCCGAAGCCAATACCTCTGTTGGCACCTGTAATTAAATAAGCAGTCATTGTTGTATCTGTAATGTATCTGTAATGTATGAGTTCTAGGGGTAATTGCCTCTCTTATATAGTTGAGAAGGTATCAGGGAGACCCAGCACACAGGTGGACAGTGGCATTTGTTAACGATTATTAATGGCAGATGACAAATGGAAGCATTGATGGTTGAGTTCGTTTGTCTCCGCGAGGGAACTCCGCTGGTGGCGCCGCGCGAACAGGGATTAGTGTGGGGACTTGGGCGGGATAGGTGCGACTCTGGCACGATTGGCTGTTGGGTGCGTTTATTTGTTCGGGGGTGCCCACGGATTTGTTCGGGAGTGCGCGCGGACTTGTTCGGGGGTACTGTGCGGAACTATACGGCGACGGCGGCGTTTCTTTATTCAGTTCAGTGAAATGTGAATTGATTACATTTGTTAGGTTTAGATGCCATTTCCTTAGGCAGGTGAATTACCGTTTTCGTTTCGGACGAGAGGTTCCTTACTTGTAGATTTATATTTTGTGGAACTATTTTGTAGAGGCTCTTCTATGTAGAGGCTCGTTCAGTCCTGCTCTCTATCGTACAGCCGTTCGAACCCGCTCGCACCCTTCGAACCCGCTCGCATCAAATCCAGTCCCCACGTTCGAACCCCCTCGCATTGAATCCAGTCGCCGCGTTCGAACCCAGTCCGCGCCGTAACCTGAAAATCGCGGTGAGAAAACTTCCAACTGTGATAGAATAACAACTCAAATATGTCCAGCCCCAGCCATGTGGACGACACCGGTGTGAGAGACATTAAGCAAGAGCAAACCCAGGCTGTTGGGGAGATTTCAGGACAAGATTCTTCCGCCAGCCATGCCGATGAGCCTGTTTTGAAGAAGGTCAAGTTCAACAGCGAAGACCAGCTGGGCGAACGCAGATTTGACCCCCCGACGGAACATCTACATACTCACGTCCTGGACCACCAACATCACCATCACATCCCCCACCACCATCATCATTTCGACCCTGAAACCAACAAAGGCCCTATTCCTCATATCCACAGCGGCAACCACATCCACCTTATAGGCAACGCCTCCGACCTTGCAGAGAACAGTGTCAATCTGGCGGTCCAGGCGGAAACAGTGATCAAGAAAGACGAAACGGCGGCAAAAACAGCCGAGACAGCGGCAAAAGCGGACACGGCTCCTGCAGCAGACCCCGCAGAAGACCCCGCAATTGCCGATCCCGCAGAAGCTACAGATCAACAGGAAAAAACCCCTGAAACCGCAAAAGACACCGACCCACAAAATACCGCCCCTGAAACGGCCCCTACCCTCAAATCCCCTTCCAAATCCCCTCCCAAATCTCCCCCCAAATCCACATCGTCCAAACAAGACATCCTCGAGATCATCCGATCGGTATTCCCCCACCGTCGTCATTTGGGGGCCCTTGTTTACAATCCTTCTACCACCTGGTTGACCCTCCAGACGTCACAGCTAACAGGGTTGAAGGACGAGCATTTCGAGAAATTTGAGGAGTTGAGAGAATCCTACAGAGAAAAATTGAAAGACCCCTACTACTCCAGCACAGTCAAATACATCCCCATGATCCCCCCATTACCGTCGGACTACATAAACTACCTTTTGGAGGTGAAAATTCCCTACAGATTCGTCAAAACCTTCCTCAAGGACTTGTACCGGGGCGATATCAGCAGCAAAAGAGAGTTGTGGGGCGGTGTGGACGGAGTTTACACCGACGATTCCGATATTTTGGCGGTGTTGGCCCACTCCGGGTTTTTTGACGACCACATCGACTTGCAGGAGTGGAACCAAGGCTGGACCAAGCATGACATCATAATACCCCACATCAACAAGGACAACGAGATCAAAGGAGATTTGTCGGTGACATTGTTGATGTTACCCGGATTGAAGAGATATCACTCCGTCTACGCCAACGGGATCAATTCCAGGCCCTGGAGAGAAACTAATCAACACGACGGGTTGTCGTTTGCAGTGTTCAATATCAAGTGGGAGATTGAAGGCAGTTACTTGCGAGACAAGTCTTTCTTCAAGAGATATCAGACAGAGCTTTCTTACGACGAAAAGTACATGAAACAACTGTTGGAGGCCAAGGACGGGTGGCAGTTCGACGTCAAGTTGTTCAGGCAGTTGAGGGAGAAGTTTGCCAGTCAAACGTAGTAATTGTATGTGTGATGTCGGGTGACCCGTGACTCGTTTTTTGCTGTGCTCTTGATCGTAATCCTCTTTATTTTGATCGTATACCTCCTTCTCTTGACTCGTATTCCCCCTATATACATCCTCCCTTTCCCAGACGGTCCGTGGTATATGCCAGTGGATGCTGGTGTACGGGTGTGGTGATCTGTGGGTGTACGGGTGTGCTTTCCAAGGAGAATAAGTCGCCCAAATCCTCCGCTAATCCCCCCTGATGTCTGTCACGACATCTCTGTCATCCCCTATATCCCTAGTGTGATTTGCAGTGGCCCGTCGCCCAAAAATTCAAATTGGTGACCCCCCCAAATTCCCTAGAGGTAAGTGACCTGCATATAAGCGGGGCGACGGTCTACCACCATCGGGCCTGGAGTGCGCGGAGCGCCAGGCCGACTCGTTTCGTGGGGTGGCAATCTGTGGGTGTACGGGTGGTCGTGCGCCGGCCCATTCGCTATCATCAGTTATGCTCAAAATTTTAAGGGTGACTAAAGATAGTTTCGGCTCGGAAATTCAGTCTACTACGGCCCCCCAACTAGATTCCGCGGACCCTCAACACACAACATCGCCACACGCTCCAACACGATCTCCAATATCCGATCGTTTCACCACCCATCTGTTAGAGGACTTTCACTTCTCATCGTGTGATAGATTGCTCATTGGCCCCAAATACATTCAGCCGGTGCCCCGTTGGTACAGCACAAAAAACCATAAATGAGTGGCAAAACGGTAAAAAAAGCCTCATCCTACGCCACGGTACCGAGAACTGCCCAGAACCCCCGCGAACCCACTCCGTCCAATCCCCCATCCCACCTGAAGAAACTCAAGAAGGTCAACAGCTTCTTCAAGAAGGCTTCCATCGAGTTCAATCTACTCCTATTGAAAGTAAAGTCGTTGGGCGACGACGTTTTCAGCGAAAATCAGGTCATCGGAGAGTTTTTTGTGGAAACTGATAACGACTCGCTTTTGGACAGGTTGGAAAGGAACAACAAAGGCTACTCCGTCAACGAAGAGCGGTTTTTGACGGAATATCGGAAATACCGGGACTTGAACAAGATGTACGAGAATTACCAGTTGAAAGCGAACAATAGCGAGGACATCAAGTCCTCCAGCACCATGTTCTCGGAAAATCAGATCAGATTCAGCTTGAAAGACGTCATACGACAATCCAACTCTCCCGGGGGCTCCCCGTTGATAGGAAATCTCGACGATGACCCTTTGGAGGAGGAAGACGAAGTGGATGACCAGGTGATCGAAATCAACGAGGATAAGTTGCAGCAGAAGCTCGACAGCGATTCAAACAAAGCACAAATATCCAAAACCCTCGCCAGGGACGACCCGTTCGAGGACCTAGACATCGTAGGAATCAGAAAACACCTTGAAACAGAGAAATACCAGCAATTCAAAGACGAAAACATCGGAGAACTCTTGTGGGAATTCAGAAGAACTAAGTGGCTAACGGGAGAGCTCGACCAGGAGAAAGTGGCGGCGTCGCGATTGTTGTTCGACCAGATCCCCAAGGAGTCGTACGTCAAGGTATATAACAGCTTGGTGGACAAAGGAAAGGCTTTGAAGGCCGATAGACACATCAATTTGAATGATTTAATGAAGGTTATTAATGCGGGTTGGATGGCTGAAGAGAAGTGGGAAAGAGCTGCAAGAGGCTTAGCTTAGAATTTACGCATCTACTATGGCATGGCGAAGTTAGCCTCTACTGTTTCTATCTATTGATGGACTTACTCCCTCTATTCACTACTAAAGATCTCTCTATTCATTAATGAACTTGACCGCATTCTCTAGTATTCGCAATTCTTGGTCTATGACCTCACTATTTCGCTGTAAATTAGATATTAGGTTGGTTTCGTCGCTCTGCCTCAACAGCCTGTAGCATTTGTTGATGCTACGGATCAATTTCTTCTTTTCCTGGCCCAATTTCTCGAGGTTGGTCGAAATATCCTCGTTTAGCTGCCTGGTTATCTCACTATCTATTTGGTGGATGGTGGTGATTTTATCCAACGCCGAGGGCCCGTTGGCATCGTTTCGGGAGTTACTGCGCACTAGGGACTCTAATGTTTGTTTCAATTGGCTGGAGAGGCTCTCAGACTCCGCCAACGCCTGCTTTTGCGCCTCTTTGGCCTCAAGGAGGATACTGGAATGGTTATCGCTCATGAAAGTTCGCGATAACAAATTGTCGTATATCTCGTATACAGCGGATTTTGGGGGATGTTGATCAGCCCCGAGGTGGTAGCGTCGGATCTGTTGTTCGTAGGGAAGAAACAGGTGGTGTCGGTGTCGATGGGTGAGTTTTATGAGGCAATCCGCTCCGATTTGCCCAAAGCAATCGATGTTACTTACTCCCTTATCAAGCAGCAAACCGACAGTAAAACCATTTTGAACCTCTGGGAAATGCGTTTGCTTCTCGCCGTGTTCAGTAATAACCTTAGCCAGGCCAAGCAGGAGGCAATCAACTTGAATAACGCCCTATATTTGAACGAAAATAACAATGTTCCTCCCAGGTCCACCAACCTTCAGTCGATCTACCCATTGCCCAAGAACAACAACAGTGAGATTCAGCATGATTTGCTTGTGTTGTTGCTCAGACTCAAATCGGTGCCGAATTTGGCTCTCATAAACGACTTCTATAAATTATGTTACCAGATGAGATTGAAGAATTCCCCCAATATGGCCAAAAACTTGATCAACTTGAGCTTCGATATAATAGTGGTGTTGATAATAAACAAAAACTACTTAACCTTGTTGAATTTTGTTGACTCGTTGGTCGGTGAGCTCGAACCGGGGTTCACTTTTGACTTGAGAATCCTCGTCATAATCATCAACACATTGATTATGGACTCCAACGACAACCCGAAGGATGTGATCAAAGATATCGTAGCAGAAAAGTATTCGTCAGTGTTCAGCGATATCAATGTAACCACAAAGAGAAGCTTGGTCTATGTCCTACGAAACATCGACCCCGTTTATTCGCTCAATGCCAACAATACCTTGGACATCACCACCGACGACTTAACCTTGACCCGGGTGGTGGATTTATGTTTGAGTGGTAAAATCTCCGGAAGAATCATCTGTTGCACCCTAGGGTTATGGGATTTGGCCAATGTTTACGACTTCCAATTGGTAGAACAAGAGGGACGGTTGGAGTTCACCAGCGCCGAAAAAGTCCACGAGCACCCCTCCCTAGACTCCTGCTCTGCACGCGTCAAACTACAGTGCAGCCACAACCTACAAAGAGTCTACGGTCTCGAATAACTTCAATACACGCCGAAGTGTGTTTTTGCACCCAAGGGCTCCAGCCCTATTAATCTGCTGTGACTGCGCACTAGTGTCTCTGACGAAAACGAAAAATGTCTCGCCTAATCCTCACAGTAAAAAGATTTTCTTTGAGAATTTTCTGAAAAATTATATTGAATTAAATTAACAAAATGGCTGTTCAAGACGTTGTTACCCGTGAATATACTATCAACTTATCTAAAAGAGTATGTAAAGTTAGCTCAATGTTTTCATAGAAACGAAGAATGCAGCAGAATTCCAGCCCAATGACACCAATCACTCAAGTGGGTGAGATGAGGCACCCATAATCAACAACTGGGTTGGCAGCAGCCAGAAAACTGTGAAAAGCATGAAGACGCCAGGAGTTTGAATAATTACTAACAGTCTAGTTACACGGTGTTCATTTCAAAAAGAGAGCTCCAAAAGCCATCAAAGAAATCAAGAAATTTGCTACTTTACACATGGGTACCTCCGATGTTAGATTAGACCCAAGATTGAATGTTGTTGTCTGGAAAAGAGGTGTTCAAGGTGTTGAAAAGAGAATGAGATTAAGAATCTCAAGAAAGAGAAACGACGAAGAAGATGCTAAGGAAAAATTATACGCTTACGTTGAACCAGTTGTTGTTCCATCAGCTAAAGGTTTACACACTGTCGTTGTTGATGAAGATGAAGCTTAACTCACCATAATAAATCATAATCAGAATTCTTTGTAAAAAGTATTGATGTATAATAAGGATCTAACCATTCTTAAGATATTTAACTAATGAATATTTTAGAACATCTGATTGACTCTGCTCTGGTGGGAGTTGGACAAGGAAAGGGGTGATAGAACATGAGAGAAGACTGAAGATGAGGGTGGCTGGAGAAGGTAAGGGCAGACGAGACGAGACAACGTAGAGAAGGCATAACATTCACATATTCAGATGAGAATGCTTAAATGTCACCTTTACACCCTTCTGTGTTAAAAGATCGGGAACCTCTAAAGAGTCCGCCTTCAGGTGCCCTCAGAGGAATTCTGGCTTCACGGGGTGCAACCAATGGCCAGTGAGAAAGATTCACAATCTATAAACTCTTTAATACCCCAAATACCCTTCAGTACGTCTCAATACCCCCTGATATACCTCCTAATCCCCCCGAACGTGCGCCGTCTGCTTCTGCCCACAAACGTCCAACAGAGAACACAAAATCCAAAGAAAAACCTGCAAAGTTAGTAGTGTTCGGGAAACGATAAAATCAGTGTAACTATGACAAATGTACCATATCATTGCAAATTGACAGCAAAAACCAAAACGGCTTTAAATCAAAAGATTTTGCTCTCAATGGTATTAAAAAAAGTTCTTTCATCATGTTTTATCCTTCGGTCTTACATACGGTTGTAGTGATGGAGAAGAAATGATGAAATATTTTGATCGCAGATTTTTCACTGCGATGAACTCCGGGTAATCGCGGGAGTAGGAGTTGCCGAACCTTTTGTATTACAGTGGCACTGTTCATGGTCAGTTCAACCAAGTGTTATATGATATTCATACATACTCTCACATACTCTTACATGGACTTACATGGACTTTTACACTTTTGTGGTCCATTTTTATCATTGTAACTTTGGTTTGTTGT
Organism: Yamadazyma diospyri; assembly: GCA_030579195.1. Classification (NCBI taxonomy): domain Eukaryota; kingdom Fungi; phylum Ascomycota; class Pichiomycetes; order Serinales; family Debaryomycetaceae; genus Yamadazyma; species Yamadazyma diospyri. Next base: position 12,979 of record JAKUAE010000027.1, on the reverse strand, counting down.
TCTGGTGATATCTGTGAATATCACAAATATTAATAGATTGAGGATATATTATTCAGTTGGCGCCCTATCGCTGCACTATCAGTGGAAATATTGAAGATAGTTGAAGAGTGAGTCGCAGTGGCGGTTTGACAGCGGCTTGAGGGCCAAAGACGTGAGGAAAGAGACTGAAGGAGGCTGCGGGGGTTGAGATGAACAGTGGAGAGGAGGGAGGAGGGAGGAGGGAGGAGCAGGAGGGAGAAGCTGGAAGGGGGTTACCGCCGTCGCGCCGTGGGTCTAAACCTAGCGCGCCTTTCGCTACGCTGCCGCTACACCACCGCCGCGCTGTCGCGCAGGCCGCGAAATATCACATTCACCTCAATCTGGGGAAATTCAAGCCCACTCATGCCCTCCGTTGAAGACCTAGAAACCTCGGTGGCCACCGTGGCCAACCTCAACTTCGTCAACGACCTTTCTATTCCCCGGTACGACGAGGTGCAGTTGTCGATGGAGCTATACCTCAGGCTTTTCCCCCAGGAATCCAGCGGCAATTACGTGCTAGTGAAGTTCTTGGGATCCGAGTTGTTCCAGGAGTACAAATTGTACCACGTCGACTCCATAAATCACAACCTGCCACACCCTAATGCCATCACCTTCATCAACAACTCCATGGTGGCCAAGTTCGACCGCCAGTTGACAATCACCGATTGTTTGGTTCAGTCCATTAGTACCGACGATATTCCGGCCTTAGACAGCATCTACGTGTCGGTGCCGGGGGAAATCTACCAGATATTGAACGGCAAGACCTTCGACTCCCTCCGGGCCAGTTTCGCCTCCCGGTTGTTGAATAACGACGTAGTTTCCAGAAATGATATCATCCGGTCAATCAACGGCAAAGTGGTCCTATGTGAGCCAGTAAACCAGGGAAAGCTCACCGACTCAACCAATATCTACATCATCAAGCGTGGGGCCGACACAGAGCCCGAGCCGGCGGTCGAGGACGACGAAGATATCCAGCTTTCGAATTACCTCACCTCGTCATTTAACCTCGAGTTTGACGACATTGCATACCCGGAGTTCAGGACCAGGCCGTTGCGCCACAAGCTCATCGACTCCCCTGTGTGGAAGAAGGAGGACGACGAGCTTTTCGTGTATTTGAACACCAGTGACTTGATGAAATTGGGGTTTTCTGTTTTCAATGGCGATTCGGTGGTTTTAAACCACCACCGCACCACCCTCGTGGTCAAGCTCTTCACCATTGTCGAGCCTAATCCATCCTATGCCCCCGGGTTCCTATACATCTCGCCGTTGTTGTCGATAAACTTGAATTTGACCGCAGAATCGGTGGTCCATTTGCAGCCGTGCAAGCAACGAGACTTGCAGGTGTCGGGAATCGTACCGGTGGCCAAGTCGGTAACAATTCTGAGAGTGGCCTCCCCCATCACCTTGGATAAAACCTACCAGCAGCACTTTTTTTCCGGGCTTAAGACCTCGTTCCACGCGGTGTTCAAGGTCATCCGGGCCGGAGACTTTGTACCGGTGGCCGTTGATTCCATCATCTCCAAAACCATGTTTGACTTGGGAAACGGCGACGAAGTCGTAATCCCCACCGGAGACCCCGATTCGGTGGCATGGTTCAAAATCACCGATGTCGTAGGAGAACACTCCACCGAAGGACAATTCATGATAGATCCGTTGAAAACCCGAATGATCTTGTCGGGGGTGGAGTTCGTGCGACTTCCGCCCAACGAGTTCCACAACTGGTACCAATACTTGTCGTTGCCCCCGGTATTCAACTACAACGCCGCGATAGAGGCCGGAGGCTTCGCATACGCCAAAACCTTGAAAAGAGTATTGTTGACCACCATGAACTCCAAAATCAACCTCAAGACCACCATTCTACTCAGCTCGATGTCGCGGGGTTTGGGTAAGTCCACCGTGATCAGGAATTTGACCACGGAATTGGGACTAAACTTGATTGAGTTGGACTGCGTGGAGTTTGTGAACCCCGGAGCGGAGTTGAAGACTGTGGGGTTGATGAGTGGGCAGATCGACAAGCTTCTCGGCGAGGAGCCCCGCGACGACGCTGCCAACGGCCGGGAAGACCGCGACAACTCCCGCAACCACTCGTTCAACGTCATTTACCTCAAACACATCGAGAACTTGTGCGTGGAGATCAACGAGAACGAACAGGGCTCAAATGCCTCCACGTCGTTGAGCTTGAAGATCGCCACCATGTTGAACTCATACCTTGCCCGGCCCAACGTGGTGGTGGTATTCAGCTGCAATGACATCGACAAGCTCAACACCAATTTGCGGCTGTTGGTGAAATTCCAGGTCGATTTCAATGTCCCCAACGAGTCGGAAAGATTGGAAATCTTCAAGTTTTTGATGTCCAGCCACAGCCACAACGACACCATTGTCGAGGAGGCCAGCGGATTTACCGGAGATTACCAGCAATTTCCGTTTGGAGTCCGAAACGACGTCAGTTTCCAGAATCTCGCATTGCAGTCCGCGGGTTTGACCCCTCGGGACATGATTTCCATCGTGAAAAAGGCCAAAAACTTGGCCGTCAGCAGGCTCCGCAGGCTCTGCGGCGCCGACAGTGTGGCCATGGAGAAGCTCGTCAAGGTGGGCAACGGCGGAATTATCACTTTGGTTCCCGAAGACTTCAATGTGGCCATCAACGACGCCAGAAATCAGTACAGCGACTCCATCGGGGCCCCCAGGATCCCTGACGTCAAGTGGGAGGATATCGGGGGCTTGGACTTGGTCAAAGACGAGATCTTGGACACCATAGACATGCCGTTGAAGCATCCGGAGTTATTCAACAACGGGTTGAAAAAGCGGTCGGGAATTCTCTTCTACGGCCCGCCCGGGACCGGGAAAACCTTGCTTGCCAAGGCCATCGCCACCAACTTCTCGTTGAACTTTTTCAGCGTCAAAGGCCCGGAATTGTTGAATATGTACATTGGGGAGTCGGAGGCCAACGTGCGGCGAGTTTTTCAGAAAGCCCGGGACGCTAAGCCCTGTGTGATTTTCTTCGATGAGTTGGACTCTGTGGCGCCGAAAAGAGGGAACCAGGGGGACTCTGGCGGTGTAATGGACCGAATTGTGTCGCAGTTGTTGGCGGAATTGGACGGCATGAGCGGCGGGGGCGACGGAGAGGGGGTTTTCGTGGTGGGAGCCACCAACAGGCCCGATTTGTTGGACGAGGCGTTGCTCAGGCCCGGAAGATTCGATAAAATGCTTTATTTGGGGATTTCCGACACCAACGACAAGCAGGTGAAGATTCTAGAAGCGTTGACCCGGAAATTCAGCTTGGACGACGATGTGAATTTGGACAGGATTGCACAGCGGTGTTCGTTCACATTCACGGGGGCCGACTTCTATGCGTTGTGTTCCGACTCCATGTTGAATGCCATGACGAGGATCGCCAATGAGGTGGAGCAAAAGATCCACCATTACAACAGAGACAGCGACCAACCAGCGTCCACGCGATGGTGGTTCGACAACGTGGCCACAGAGAAAGATACCGAGGTGGTGGTGAAGATGGAGGACTTTATTCGGGCGCAGAACGACTTGAATCCATCGGTGAGTGCGGAGGAGTTGGAGCATTATTTGAGGATCCGCCAGAACTTCGAGGGGAAGGCGGCGGAGAATGGTAATAATGAGCCCAGTCAGAATGAAAATAACGAGCCCAGTCAGAATGGTAATAATGAGCCCAGTCAGAACGGCACCAAAAACGAGCCCAGTCAGAATAACATCAGCAATGGAAATTAGTTACTTGATCCAAATAATAGAATAGTTTACTCAAATTCTTAATTTTCTAAAATACCTTTCATCCTTGCTCAACAATTCATGATTTGGATCGTTATAACAGTTTATGACCATAATCTTTATCCTGGTATGTAGCGAAATAATGAAGCCAACCCTTTATTCACGAAAGACTCGATTCCAGGCAACAAAATGAAGTCGACAGATGATTCTAGGCCTTTCAAATTGATCAAGTATATTGGATACATTACCAATAAGGTTTTCTCTAAAATTTATGCATGTAATAGAAACCCAAATCGTATTGTTTCTGGGACTCAAAGTGATTGAAAAGAATATTGAACAAACAAAGTGACTAAATTGCAACTCAATTTGGTTTTATAGATATGTTTGATGTTACTCGAGACGATGTTGGCAACAAAGGACGTATTGTTATTCTTAAACACTCCATTTAACGGGAACACCTTGTATTTCAAGTAATGGATTCGCAAAGGTCGACATCTCCATCTTTCCATTGACATCCAACAATTCATTTACAAATTGAGTTAGAGGTTCATAAAGAACCTTCAATACCTGGTAACAGTCTATGACAAACATTTCTCCATTAACGTTGATTAAGTTGGAATTTCCTTCCTAAAATGGTAATTTGGGGTCAAACGTGAATTCATTTAAAGGGTCACCGTATTCCAAAGTATGATTCAAGTCTAAAATAGAAGCGAATACCACATTTTACGTGTTAGGTTCTTTGTTTTTCATCAGTTACAGGCTGAATGGTGTCGGATCTCGATGTAAACCCAAAGAATAAGCCATTTGAATAATGTTGAATTCAATACCTGAGCGTCACCATGATCAGGTCCATCACATTTTCTGGGGCATATATCTGGTAGAATCTAACGACCAGTGCCAATTGGAATATTGAATATTAACTGAACAGAACAAATTGAATTGGATGGTATTAATAACGAGCCCAGTCAGAATGGTAATAACGAGCCCAGCGCGAACACCGCGCCTCAGAACGGGACCAACCCCCAAAACCAGCTCAACGGCTCAAATGGCATTTCAAACGGCCCCGTTCTGAATGTCCCCCCAAATAAACCCCTATTTATTTCTCAACATATAACTCTTCTCTAAAACATCCTTGGCCTCGTTGATCTTCTGCGACAAGTACTCACTGCCGTTCTTGTCTGGATGGTTCATGATGATGAGCTTCCTGTACCGGTTCCGCAAAAACTGTCGGTCGAAATTCAAGATCTCATTCCCTTCGATTCCCATGATTTTTAGAGCCTCGTCCTCGGTCATTTTGTTTTGAAATCCGGCGTTCTGGTAGTGCTGTCGTATGAAGTTGTGCTGGGAGGAATGAGGATGATTGTAGTCTATGACGATGGGTTTCTTGACGGTGATGTTGTTAAGGGAGGCAATCATGTCTGGGGTAAGGGCCAAGTATTTTCTGTAGGCGGAGATGGTGGTTCGGGCACCCAACGCTAGGATTGTGATGCCAATGCCGGCTATAATAGGAAGAACCATGGGTGAGTTTTGCGATATGGCGCGAAAAGAGGGGGGAGGGCCCTCGCCCTGGGGCAGAGGCGAAACGGTGCGCGCTACATCCCTGGGCCCGCACCCCCAGCGCAGGGCCGTGGCGTCAATGCCTAGGCCCGCGCGCGCCCCGGCACAACTGCACACCGGCACAACTGCACACCGGCACAACCGCATGGCACAACCGCACCGGCACAACGCACAACGTCACCAGACTCTCGGCACGAACTCCGAGGCGTGCTGATACCACCAAAACCTCCATCAGCACACCAAACACCAGCAAACACCAGCAAACACCACCAAATACCCACCCTAGCACCACCAAATATCCACCCTAGCATCACCATACCCCAAACCCAACACATCTACAACACATTAGCCCCTCTCCCACACCCACTAGCCCCTCGTATAACACCTCGCCCTAACGTGACGGCCGCACCGCGCGCGCCTAAGCGCATAAAATCAAGGTGGTATCAACTGATTCGGAACGTTTCTCACCCTCTTCACATTGCTGCCATTGACAATTGTGGCCCCCCCAGAGGCCCAGCGGCCCCAAAATTTCGCCAGCAGACCCCCTCGGCCCCCTAGTGACCATATATCTCCTCACAGTCTCGATATACTCCCCAAACCCCCTCCGCAGCCATTTATGCCCCACGGGTAACTATGAACCGCATAAGCCCTCACTCAACTGATGAAGGAAAATTTTTAATATAAATTGCATAAATCCTGAAAAATTTCAGCAAAATAATTTTACAAAATATGTCCTCGTCATCTTTATCCTGGTTATCTACCTTAGACACCACCGAAACTCCCGATAAAAACTTGAGAAGGTCGTCGATCATCGGCACCATCGGGCCCAAGACCAACAACGCCGAAGTGATGGTGAGATTGAGAAAGGCCGGATTGAACATCGTTAGAATGAACTTCTCCCACGGATCTTACGAGTACCACCAGAGTGTGGTTGACAACGCCAGAAAATCCGAGGAAATCTACCCCGGAAGACCTTTGGCCATTGCTTTGGACACCAAAGGGCCTGAAATCAGAACCGGTACCACCGTCGACGAACAGGACTTCCCCATTTCCCCCAACCACGAGATGCTTTTCACCACCGACGACGCCTACGCCAAAAAATGTGACGACAAAATCATGTATGTCGACTACAAAAACATCACCAAGGTGATCGCTCCTGGCAAAATCATCTACATCGACGACGGGGTGTTGTCGTTCGAAGTTTTGGCCGTGGTGGACGAAAAAACCTTGAAAGTCAAGTCCGTCAACGCCGGTAAGATCTGCTCCCACAAAGGGGTCAACTTGCCCGGAACCGATGTCGATTTGCCCGCCTTGAGCGAAAAGGATATCGCCGATATCAAATTCGGGATCAAAAACAAGGTACACATGATTTTCGCCTCGTTTATCAGAACCGGAGACGACATCAAACAGATCAGAAAGGTTTTGGGCGAAGAAGGCAAAGACATCCAGATTATTGCCAAAATTGAAAACCAACAGGGGGTCAACAACTTCGACGAGATCTTGAGAGAGACCGACGGGGTTATGGTGGCCAGAGGTGACTTGGGTATCGAGATTCCTGCCCCACAAGTGTTTGTTGTGCAGAAACAGTTGATTGCCAAATGTAATTTGGCTGCCAAACCAGTTATCTGTGCCACTCAAATGTTGGAGTCCATGACTTACAACCCTAGACCCACCAGAGCCGAGGTGTCCGATGTCGGAAACGCCATTTTGGACGGTGCTGATTGTGTGATGTTGTCTGGAGAAACTGCCAAGGGTATCTATCCTTTTGAAGCGGTGTCGATGATGCACAACACCGCCTTGATTGCCGAAAAGGCCATCAGTTATTCAACTTTACACAACGAATTGAGATCTTTGGCTGTTAAACCAACTCCTACCTCCGAAACCTGTGCCGTGGCTGCTGTTTCTGCTGCCTACGAGCAGGATGCCAAAGCTATTGTTGTTTTATCCACTTCTGGGTTAACTTCCAGATTAGTGTCCAAATACAAGCCAAACGTGCCAATTATGATGGTCACCAGAAACGAAAGGGCTGCCAGATACTGTCACTTGTATAGAGGGGTGTATCCATTTGTTTATCCAAAAGATAAGGTGGAAAACTGGCAAGAAGACGTTGAAAACAGATTGAGATGGGCTGTTTCTGAAGCCATTGAATTGGGAATTATCAAGAAGGGTGATTCGATTGTTACTGTGCAAGGATGGACCAGAGGTTCCGGCCACTCTAACACTGTTAGAATTGTGCAAGCTTAGATTAATGTACGTTATTGCTGTTGATTTGTTTTTGGGGGTCATTGGGGGGGTACTGGCTCGCCTCGGTGCCACCTCTTCGCGACCTCCACGCCCGCTGCTGGTGCCATCTCTCGCGATCCCCGCGCCCGCCGCTTTTCCCACCTCTTCGCGACGTCCACGCCCGTCGCTGGTGCCATCTCTCGCGATCCCCACGCCCAATCTTACGTACACCCACGACCAACCCGCGAAAACGAAAAAATTGTGTTAAATGTTCAGAAGGACCAGAATAGCAAACGTCGCTCGATGTGCCGTCAGGTACCAGTCCAATGGCCCCAATAGTGCTAACACAACTCATTTCGGCTACAGAACCATCAACAGAGAGGAGAAAGAGAAAATGGTGGGCGATGTATTTTCGTCGGTTGCTTCCAAATACGACGTCATGAATGATGTGATGTCAATGGGGGTCCACAGGTTATGGAAGAGCCATTTCATCAACAGATTAGACTGCGGGATGAGACCAGGCTCTAGCAGACCGTTGGACTTCTTGGACGTTGCCGGGGGCACCGGAGATATCGGGTTTGGCTTATTGGAACACGCCGAGAAAAGGTTCGGAGATCAGGTTTCCACCATGACCATTGCCGATATCAACCCAGATATGTTGAAGGAGGGAGAAATTAGATACAGGGACACCAAATGGTTCAAGGAGCCCAACCAAAGAGTGCAATTTTTGGTGCAAAACGGTGAAATTTTGGATAAAATCGAAGATAACTCCAAAGACGTGTACACCATCGCCTTCGGAATTAGAAATTTCACCAACATTCAGGAAGGGTTGAACCAGGCCTACAGAATTTTGAGACCCGGGGGAATATTTGCCTGTCTCGAGTTCAGTCAAGTGGAAAACCAATTGATTGACTCCATCTACCAGTTGTATTCGTTTTCCTTATTACCTTTGGCTGGTCAGTTGATTGCCAACGACAGAGACAGTTACCAGTATTTAGTGGAAAGCATTCGGAAGTTCCCCAAGAAGGAAGAGTTCAAAGGAATGATCGAAAAGGCTGGATTCTACGTTCCGGAAAAGGGGTACGAGGATTTGACTTTCGGGGTTGCCACAATCCACATTGGTGTTAAGTTGTGATCATGTAAATAAATATATACTGACAACCAGGAATCATTGATAGAAGCAAAATGAGTGTAAAAGCAGTGAAATGTCTGTAAAAACAGTAAAAGTATATATTGGTAGAAACAGAAGCAGAAAAGAGGATAACTACTCCGGTACACCCCCAGAACAAGCATAAAACAGCCGTCATACCACTAGAAAGCGATCAACTAGCCGTCATACCACTAGAAAGCGATCAACTAGCCGTCATACCACTCGAAAGCGATCAATTAGCCGTCATACCACTAGAAAGCGATCAATAAGCCGTCATACCACTAGAAAGCGATCAATTAGCCGTCATACCACTAGAAAGCCATCAATAAGCCATCATACCACTCGAAAGCGATCAATTAGCCGTCATACCACTAGAAAGCGATCAATAAGCCATCATACCACTAGAAAGCGATCAGTTGGCCGTTTTCGTCGAAGAAACTGCCGGTTTGGGACTTTTCAGCCGATTCGGCGATTTTCAACATTCTACTGGCACTATCCTCCGGAGTGATGAAGTAGGACGCATCAAACACACCCTGGAAGTCTTCAGACATGTCCAGAGACACCACGCCGGGGTGCTGCAAGATGGTGATGGAATTCTTCACCAATTCCTGTTCACTTGCCTTATTCTCTTCGGCGACCTGTTTTCCGAAATAATTGACCGCAGCCTTGGAGGCTCCGTAAGCATTGGTACCAACGGCAAATTGGCCGGAGCTCCCGGCAATACTGGAGGTGATGATGAATCTTTTGGCCACTCCGTTGTCATTTTTGAACAAATAGGGGCGTGCGGCTTTGTAGGTTTTGACGACACCTCCGACATTGATGTTGAAGATTTCGGGGTACTGTTCGATGTCGTAATCTTGCGACTTGCTTAAGCTGCCGCTACCAATAATTCCAGCGTTGGCGAAAAGAAAGTCAATGCCGTTGGGTGCAAATTGCTCAATGTTGCTGAAAGCAGCCTCAAACTCGTTGTAGGGGGCTGCCATGTCGATAGCGATAATCTTGACGTCTGGTAACTGTTTCTGGAGCTTTGCAGCGGTGGCTGCGTTTCTGACCGTTGCAATAACGATATTATCTTTGTTTTGGGCCAATTGGGTGATGATGGCCAAACCAATACCTCTGTTTGCGCCGGTGATTAAATAAGAAGCCATTTTTGAGATGATAATGAGTTGTTTTGGGTTGTCTTGAGTTGTGTTTCAGTTGTAATCTGTGAAGATACTGTTCTCTGGGGGTTTGGGCTCTATTTATAGTTTTGTTGGTGGCTGCAAATCGCGGTTACGAGCGCGGAATGATGATTAATCATCCGCCGCAAGATTACATACCAAGATTACATAAGAATATGGTAGCCGTGGAAGCTACGCAAGCTTACAAATGATTCGGAATACAGGTGGGGGTGGGGATGCCACTGGATTTGCCACTGCGGATGCTTTTCGATCTATGACAAATGCATGTTTGACAAATGCAAATTCGCATAAACGAGTACCCAAGGATACGCGGGCGGTAGTGGCTGCATCGTTTCCGGAATGGCAGTCCGCGTTTGCTTCCGACTGTGGGGGATAGATTTTGAGGGATAGGGCTAGGGATAGGACTAGGGATGTGCCACGGAGGCAGGGAAACGGAAAAGAAGGACAGATGGGGACAGCAGAAGAGGGGATACCCGGTTTATCAGCCACACCCCCCTCATGCCTTTGCATAACGTCCGTGATAGTTTAGTGGCTAGAATTACCGTTTGTCGCATGGTAGACCGGGGTTCAATTCCCCGTCGCGGAGCATTCTTTTTGCTGCAGGTGTGGACTATAAAGGTCAGACTATGAGGTACAGACTGAGGTACAGACTACGAGGCACAGACTACGAGGTACAGAGGCTCATATACCCTACAAATAGAGACAGTCTGCATGTTCATCCAGATGACTAGCCGAGTTAGTTTGGCCCATAATCCATCCCCGATGTTCACGAATTTGGCGGCCGCGGCGGGCCCGCGTCTACGCCCAAGTTTCGCGACCAAAATATCTCATCGATGAGCAGAAGACAAGAGATTAAACAGAAGGAAATACTACAGTTGAAGTTCCAAACCGCCGTTCAAGGCAACAACGACATGATAAAGAAATGGCTCACGCCGTCAACGGTACTGGTAACGGGACCGCTCACAAACCGCAGTGAGGGGAACAAAGCCACCGACCATAAAGTACCCAACCCCGGTCAATTTCGAGAATTGGCTGTGATAGCCCCCGGAAAAAGCCTTGCAAGTCTATCACAGTCACAAGGAACCATAGGGAGCTTCTTGGACGGCAACGGCGCCACGGGGTCCAATGTTGCCCCAACACCATTGAATTCCTTGATGAACAAATTAAAGACCAGCCAGAGAAACCAGAGGCGTCAGGAGAGGCCCCTGAACGCCAGAGCCCGCCCTTCGAGCCTGGGGGCCCCAGTTCACGGCAAAAATGTCCTGAAACCCGCCAAACCCGCCAAAAGAACCCTGAAACCCGCCCCAGAACCCCTGAGCGACCTGGAAGACGACAGGCCGTCTGCCAAGAAGGTGAAACTTCTATTCTGAAACCTTTACTGCAACAAGCCACGAATACATGCATAGAACCAGAAACTCTCCTCTCTTCACCGTAGACCTCCGCCTTTTGTTTTTGTTGCAGCCCGTCGGGCTGCCGTCGGGCTACCATCGGGCTGCCGTTGGGGTTCCCGGAAATACCCATAACCTTCACCGAACCACGTTGGTGGATACGCCCACCGAACGAATGAGAGAAAATATGTACTATGTGCAATGACTAAATACCTCGCATAATCCATCACCGTTGACATCACTGCGGCTGCGTCATAGAACCATGTCATCGAAAGGACCAGACTTTCAGCGCAACCAGAATCAGCGGAGAGCGTTACTAAAAAAAATTCTCGGCTGGTCGCGAGGATCCAGTAGTGGAGGGCCTTGTTTTTCCGTGGGAAAGCTGGTGCTACTGCCGTTGGCTACTTCCATTAAAAATTCTTTCCATAATTAAAATTCCGAGATTGCGCGGCCAGGGCACAAATACGGGCGATCTTTTTTGGGCGTTGTTGGGCTGCGGAATAGTGGGGTAGGAACGCTGTTGGAGCTGATGTAATTTGAAATGTGATAAGCCCTGTCAGCGAAGGGCTTCGTGAACGTGTGTCAGGGCGTCAGGCGTCAGAGACAACAAAAGGAGAAAATGCGTTTATTATTCGTGGTTGTGGGTGCACGGAGGGATCGGCAGCTTCGGATGGCGTGTGGTGACGCCTGTGATGCCGGAGGTGCTGGATTTGCGTCTGGTGTGCGTTAGATGCGTCTGGCGCGCGTTATTTGCGTCTGGCGCCATTTCTTCGGTCTTGGGCCTCTGGCGACCGTGTCTGGCCGCTGGACCTGGGACAGACCTGATATTGGTCAGGTCTCGGTTTAGGCCTCATAAGGTCCTCCTTACAGGTCCTCTGAGGCCCTCTGAGGCCCTCTGAGGCCCAATCTCGCCCGAATTCAGCTAAAATATACATTCAAGGCGGCGTTTCTCACTGGCCGTCGCTCAACTTCCGCCGCTTTTCGTCGCTGCCGTCACTGCCGTCCAAAAGCGAGTCGATGCTCACTTTGCTGCCGTTGGAGTGGCTGATTAGGGGCCGGAAATTGCCTTTGCCCAAACCGGAAGTCAAATTCACCAACGACGACGGTTTGGGGAGCTTTTCGGGGGCCCAGTCTCTCGCCACGGAGTCCCCAGAGGCCACAGAGCCCCTGGAGGCCACAGAGTCCCTGGAGGCCACCGAATCCTTGTGGGAGCCGTCTCTGTTGGAGGTGATGGAGTTATCTCTATTGGAGCTGATGGAGCTGAACGACGAACTATTGGAGAAAATGGAGTTGTTGGTGGACACGGAGCCATGGTAGCGGTAGATCTCCACCAACGACGGCCGAATTTTGTCTGGCCCGACGGGGAGGGAGCCGGAGATGGAACCGGGGGCAGAACCGGGGGTAGAACCCGACACCGACCCCGAAACTGACCCCGGCAACGAATGCGAAGCCGACCCCGGCACCGAGTGCGGCCCCGCAGGCAACTGCGGTAGGCTCCGGGGGAACTCTCTGGACGCTAAGCCGTTCGGCGACGGCGATACCATGGGTCCAGCCATTGGTTCTTTGTCGTCGACGGGGAGACTGTCGCGGCCGTGGTGGGAGTGAGGCCGGGGAACCGGTGCCAACGGGTCGTACATCAACGAGGGGTTGCGGGGTCTTCCGGTGGAGGAGTTCCAGATCTTCCGGAACTGCAACGGGTTGTAGTTCTGGACCTGGGAGGGATG